>JAKGSA010000030.1:72747-219470 GCA_033558755.1 Philaethria dido | reverse complement strand
TTCGTAAGACGAAATTGTCAAAATTGTCATATTCGTATACGATAGCGTAATTTTCATTATATTGTATTTAACCACATAAATTATAGTACTTTTACAATAATAATAAAGGCAATTCGTGCATTATTATTCCCTAATCATTCCACAATATCAAAAATGTACAACGTTAATATTCAAGTTTTCACTTCTGCCGTCACTCCGGGAGTGCAACCCGATTTTTTTTTTTAACTTCACGTTGTATCCCGCATATAGCAGGGTAAACAGGGGAGCTCAGAGAGCCTAGTGTTAAGATACTCCGTTCTCTTTATAACATTACCGTTTCCCACTTTACGCCGATTTAAGGCATTGTGTGCTAAGTGGCGCAACTCAACCAATATCATTTATAATGTAAGGTAATAAAATTAAGGTTTATTCAATTAGAGTCAAACAATCACTTTTAAATCGACAATAGAGTCAGACCGTAGTGAAGCTGCTATAGGATTGAAAAGAAATTCTGCGGAAGTCTCCGCAGAATTTCTTTTCTATCCTCTAGATCTATTCTTTTCTAGTCAGACTATATTAAGAAATAATAACTTATTTTCCTATCGTAATTAAACAACAAAAGTTTTTTTCAACCATATCATATTGTAAGGTTTATTGGAAGGAAAATAATAGACTTTTATAACAACGAACAACTAGAAATAAAACAATAAAGTATTGTATTCAATCCTGTTCTTTGGTGGCTACATGTTATGTTTTAATAACATATAAAATATTTTTAGTGGATTTCACTTGACAACACAGGCTATAAATTTGATTTGCGCTATAAAAAATATTTACATTTATTTCTATCTATGATTATTATCGTGACATGACAGATTGTTTTCCGTGCTTATTAATTTTTAACCGACTCCAAAAAAGGACTGTATTTTTTATGTCTTAACAAATAACTTTTACTAGGTGAGCCAATTTAGATTTTTTTTAATATGATAGCTAGTGCTTCTGGTCCCACTTAAATATAGTTAAGATCTCAAGAGTAAATTTTGAGTTATTTAAAAAAAAACTTTCGCGCATTTTATTTAAAGTCAGTTTCTTTGTATCATCATAATAATAATCAATTATTATTTAGAGTAATAGATTGTTAATTAAGTGAAATACAATATCTTCAACTTAACTTATATCTCAACGGTTTAATTATATTTGCAATAGAGACTAAAGATGCCTTAATGAGTGTATTATGCAGAGTAAATTGCATACTAATATACTGTATTACTAGCATTTATAATAAATGATTTTTAGTTATCGAAAATGAAGAGATTCCAGTAAATGGAATATGAATATGACAAGCGCTTTAATATAATGCTAATGGAGCACAAATTGATCCAATTATGGAAATATTACGAATCCGCTAGGAAACACAGTTTTGTATAAAGTATGTATTTGTCAATATTGATTCGATGAAATAAATCAATTAGTGTAAAATTATGATTTATTCGTTAGAATATTATGTAATTACTGGATATTGATTTTTTAAATTATCATTTAGACTTATTTATGTTAACTAAACTTATATTACTTTAGTATAAATTAAGTTAATATACTTGTATTAAGCACTAGCTGTTTCCCGCGGTTTTTCCCGCATTTCCAATGGGAGACTATTAAATTAATATTAAAAAGTTTATATTACTCTCCAGCCGCCTAACTGTCACCACTCACAAAATCATTGCTTCAGTGCTGCCTGAAAGAAAAACAGACAAAGGTGTAGTGGTGAGCCAGTGTTTGGATGTTCTTGGTGTTCTTTGTCGTATATGGTATTACACAGGTAAATAGGTATACGTGATATAAACTATTTCACTTGCAGAAGAAATTAATGACATAGTTTTTGTTGTCAAACATTCATAGCGCGTTCAGAGATGTATCAAACATCTTTTTAAAAAAAAAAATATATCCTATGTAAAATTAAAAACTAAAACAAATTTACATTCACATTTATAATATTAGTAGGGATTAACAAAATCCCTTCATTCTAAGGGGCGGTAAAGTTCAATATATCTAATTATCCATATTATGTATTGACCTTGTTTTACATGCAAAATATTTTAAATTACAACTTTTACTAATTATAAATTTTGATTGAATATAATATTTTTTATAGCTAATTAAAATTTAGTTCTGCGTAAAATTCGACCTTAACAGTAAGTTTTTAAATTCCATGTAAATAGTTTACACGATGTACGAATTGTATGATCGGCAAAGCGTTACTCACCGCAATAACCGGGACGATACTACGACGTCGGTAAAATAGAAACGTTGTACAAGATCGAAATATCAGTTCACGTCAACTTAATTATACCAATTACGACGTTACTCGATGTACCTACTCGTACTGATGTATGTTGGCGGTATTCAGACAGTTTAGTCCCATTTACTAATTTATTAACACAAATTTAGACATATTTTCTTACAGAACACGTATGATCTTCGATTTTATGTATATATATGGTATTATAATAGACATTTTATATTAATTACTTATATGAAATGTAGATTGTGATATATTTTAGATGTATTTAAACGTAATCGTGTTTTAATAAACATAAAAATTCTGTTATCGCCACAGCCATAGCATTCGAACTTTCTTCAGTAAATCAGTTAATTAATTATACTATTATATTTAATCGTTCAAATGTGCCTTAGCTTTGTAGTTTTAACTTATTTGTCATAATAACCACTTGATTAACATAGTTAAATTTATTATTTAATATATATATTTTTAAATATTCAATATCTTGGACTATAACATGATAAGACAAGTATAAAATAGGAATCGCTCTTTAGACCTCTATATTCTTCATTGACATAACATTACGAGGGTATCATCCGAAAAAAAAAATGGATAATGTAATCGAAATGGAATCAAGATAGTTAAATTTATGTAAAAATATTTAATATTAACAAAAATAATTAAAATTACATTTGACACTACACAACATTTTATTTGAAGTTTAAGAGACTGACTGCAAGCTGTCATATTTCGATTGTTATTTCTCTCCCTATCCCCTCACACTTCTTTCATTGTCACTGTCCTAGTTTTAATTCTGAAAACGTCGAACAAAAGTGCAATACTCTTCAGACAAGATGATATTTGTCCCATTTTTTTATCAAAATGTATCTTTTACCAATGAGTAACCATTGTTTTCTGGAAATATTAATTATTCAGTACTTATTAACAAAGAATGAATAGTAGAAGAATATTTATATTTAATATGTTCTATATGACTGGAGTAACATTAATAATAGGACGTTCATTTCTCTACACTGTATTTTCTAGAGCTGGATTGTCTACGACATTTGAATAAATCATTGCTATATATTACAAAGTCAGAATATAGCGGCTCGTAATACATCAAGTAGCATAAAGAGGCACAGGCAGGTCGCGGATGCACGGGTGGTTCTTACAGCTCGACACCAGACCTGTCACTTTGCAAAATATATTTTATAATATATTATAAGATGAACATATTATCATTGAATTTAATTCTTATTTCTGTATAAAAGAAATCCCTTATAGATCGATTGTCGTATACGAGTATATCTGTATGCAATACGCGTGTAGCAATCTAGAGAAAGTTTTGTGAAGCACATGTAAGCGAAACCTTTGTATAAACAACAAAGCCAGGGACTTGTATTGCGGGAGCTTTTAGACGTATAGTTACAGTGCCATCCGCAAATGCGAATTTAAGCTTTGCATTTTGAAAAATTAAAAGCGACATTTTCAATGCAATTGCAAGCGTTCTTTTACACAGTCGACGCGGGTAATGGCCACTCCAATTCGAAATTGTGCGGTCTTTCTTATCACCGCCTTTGTCAACACTCATTTAAACTTTACATTTACAGATCACTTTCATATTATTTTATTTATGCGGTGAAAGCTATTTTTTCTTATTTATTAAGATTAAGTTCTTCACACTTAACCAAAATTAACGCTTAAGACCTACGATATTTTTAATACAATAATTAATGTATATATCACACACAAGAAAAGTGTAATTTAAAGATTTAACTTAAAACCTATTAAATCATAAATTTTTACTAATGCAAAATAATAGAAAATGTTAAATTCTTCTCAAATAACTATCTTCTGAACCGTGTCTTCCTTCCTGTAAGGCTGACCATACAAACATGTTTAAATAAATACTTTATTTTGAATTAGTTCGATAATATAATAAGCACTCAAAAATATACTTATCTATATGGATACTCGTTTACCGAAATATATTGCCGTTTTCAGTTTCACGTCGTAAATCAACACGCTGGCGCGATGTCACATCCTCTCCACCTCCGTCCGCATCAATGCACCTATTCGTTTTGTTTTCATTTTCGCAATCGAATAAACATTCAGTAATCTCTACCGAACAAATAACCGCATCAAATCTTACAACTGTTTCACATAAATTTCAAACTTAAAGGACATATCGTTAATCTAAAAATATTGTGTGTTTGTGTTATGTTACTATAGATATATAAATGATAATATAAATGTATATTCTTAAAAGAACAACGACTTATTCTCAAAAGCCGAACAAATGTACTAGTTCCATTACCTGTTGACTTCAGGCAAAGTATTTGTAAACTATCACTTGATAACAAAATTGTTGGCAAAACTGAACTGACAAAGGAAGTTATATTTTTATGTTTTGTTTTCGGCAGATAAGTTGTTGAACTTTGCTTAGGAGAATTACAAAAATGATCACCATATTTTAACATAAAATATTACTTGCGTATCTGGCGTAAATGCGATAATGTAAAAAAATAATTATAACAACTTTGGTTTTTATACCGATATTTTAATATCTCCACTTAATTATTGTTATATTGATGGTTATAGCTTTATTACCTTAAATAATGCTTATCCACAGAATACGCAATAGGTTATATTCATTATAAATTTAACTTCCGATAATAATTAATGACTTGCTAATAGGTAAAATTTAATTAAAGGCTATAATTGTGGTAATTAATATTAATATATTGCTATTATAATAAAAAGTATATAATTATCCTATTACAGTTTGTATTTAAATAAAAAAATTATGATTTCTACGCATGATATATTATATATTATATTATGTATAATTATATCCATACAAGAAATAAGCTGATAATCCGGAAGACTTTTCAGGGCATGCATTTTTATTATATACTTATATCTGATGATGACTCAGACGTAGTTTTATCACAGCTTCATCTTCTGATAATAGTTCTTATAGTTCCTACGTTCCTCTTTCCTCATCTCTTTTCATTTTACCTTCTCAGTTTCTACTAATTATTGTATATTGATCATATTAATGCGCAGAGCATTACTACACATTGCTTTGATCTCGTTTCTTCTTTCAGTTACGCTAATGTTCACGCTATCTTAGTTTTTAAACTTTTCTTACACCCTCATGAACTCCGTCTTCCTTTTCACTGCTTAACTTGTACGTAACGATTACCGCGTTGATAAGGTGGCAGTGCTTCCATCTCTACCTCAAGCAAAATCAATCTTAAATTATTCTGAATCATCTGAACATTTATTTATCCAGGTTTTCATAAGCCTAGTTATGCTCTTAGGTTTATTTTAAAACCCTTCCTTTCATCAACTATTTTGAAAGTTTTTAAAACTTTTTTAGATTTGTTTGTGTCTAATGTATATCTACCCAATTATTATGGGGAAATTTAACACGTGCTTAATTAAAAACGATAGTCGTGACATTATCAACAGATCAAATCTTAACGTTCTCCCCTCTAATGCCGTTCATTCTTTCCTAGTTGTTACTTACTTCGCTTCACACTTTAGTAGTCAGAGAGAACCGAGTTTGTTTGCCATCTTAATAAAATCTAAGTCCTGTTGCCTCTCTGCACCATACTGAGAGTCATGGTAAGCTTTCAGCAAAAGGTTTTTCCTACCATGATCTGATGTACCTATAATATTCGCCTCCCTAAGTTAAAACCTATCGTTGTTAAGCTTTAAGAGACTTTAATAAATATTTATTCATGCTGCATTTAGGTGTTATTGATTGGAACACTCTCTTTGATGAAGGTTCAATAGATATCCTTGGGTTATTCAATATCCTTATGATATCACTTTTAAATCGATAACTACTACATAGAAATAAATGATTTTTGGTATAGTAGTAGCTTAAAACCTGCAACAACTAACCGGTTTTTTTATCCTGATAATCAATGTCACAGATAAATTAATTTCTCATGATAAATGTTAGATAGAAATAAATGAACTTTCCCATGACAATGGTTTAGAGCCTGGAACTACAATATATATGAAAAATAATGTAATCTGTCATCCGATGCAGTTACCACATTAAGAATATAAAGAACGGATCCAGTCAAATTACGTCGATTACTCACAAGTGAAGCTAAATCTCTTTCTAATCTTTTTTTTTATGGATAACAAATGGCAAACGAGCAGAAGGACCACCTGGATGGTAAGTGGTTACCTTCGACCATGCACATCTACATGCATTGTACATGCGTTGCCAACCTAGAGGATACAGATGGAAGGGGAGGATAATGTAGTAGTCTGCTATCGGAACCACCACATTTTGGGGAAAGGATGGGTTGGAGAGAAGAAAACCTGGCTTACATGCCATCGAACCGGAACACATCATAAGATATTTGGCGGTTCGTCTTTGACATGACAGTGGTCGCGAGCCAGACTGAGGACGAACCTCCTACCACCAAACTACTGGGATACCCGGCTCTTACGGGACGCTACCCAGCGGCTGAGGGGAATTGTACTGTAACCTCTTCCCCTCACAGGGAAAAATCTCACTAAGTGATGTAATTATTGGAAATCAAAACTATAAAGATAAAACAGAACATATAAATTTCAACTGATTTCATAAGAAGTATACAATCTATTTTAGAATTTAAATATATTTCACTGATTTGTAAAATAAGAACACATCGCGCCATCTATTATCGAATAGACGTTATTGAAATTTATATTCTTATGAATTATAAAGTATTTATTATTTACGATAAGCGTCACATCACATTACATTTGTATAAAATAGTAATATTAATAGGCTTACAAGACGCGTATAGTCCTTTATAACACGTTATAGTAAGTTTCTTCTGTATCTCTTTATCTATGAATCAATATATTTAAGAAAATCTTGGAACGTTATTTTCATATGTATCCGGATCCGACGACAATACAATATTTTACGCGTGATCCTTTTTATTTCTTTTTTAAAGTAATTTGTGTCTAAGACACGTTTATGCGAAGTAAAAAGTAAAAACTACTTTCTAATAAGTTAAGTCACGACAACTATTATCGTAAACTAACAATTAATTAGTAATGGTAAAAATAATCATCTCACTAAAATTATAAGTGTGAAACTTTGGATATTTAGTTATTTTGATTTTTACTACTTAATAATTGCAGAATAGCTAATACTTATCTAGGAGATTTGATGAGACGAAGAAAAGAGCTCGAAAGGCAGTAAAATGAAAGTAGGCAAAAAGGCCTATTCATGACGAACGAACTCGTGGGCATCGCTTTGAAATGTAACTACTAAATAGTAATTCATAGATAATAAAGTAATTACTTTCTCCTACATTACAAAACGTATAATTTGAGGAAAACTATGTGTTTCTAAAGGAAACTCACGAAAGAGAACTTATTTTACCTATATTATAACAATATTTTGTGACAATCAATCAAGACATCAATGCCGTGTTTTGTCATAAAGAAAGTAATTTAAATGTAATCATACCCCCGAATGTAAATCGAACCCATAACCATCGTATTTACCCACAAACGTTGTCCCAATGCTCTACGATGGTCTCTATTATATAATTAAGTTATCTTATTTACAATTTAACTTTAACATACAAAACTGTACCTATTTATATGAATAATTACAAACTTGTATTTGATGTATTATGTCACTAAAATGGTGTAATCTACACATACAGGCAATTATATATGTATGTATGTTATACAAAATTAGTAGTCATAGTTCTATTACGACTATCATTGTCCTCATATGTTAATAACATGTATGAATATGGAAGAAATGTAACATTGGTTATATATTACGGACGATGGACATTTTCACATTTTCGCCTCCGTCTTGCAAGCTTTTGCTTTGGCAAGGACGATTCCCACGGGAGATGACCTTGCGACCTTTGACATCCTTTCAGGCAATCAAATTCAGTAGATTCCCAAGGTTGAGCTTCCTCGTACCTTATACCAACTCGTCTGTATAACTTTTTTCACGACACGCGATTAAAAGATTTCTTTAGCAACAAGCAATGTCGAGCTGAAAAATAAGTTGCTGATGAATTATATTGAGACAACGTGATGTACATATTGTGCATTTTCATGTTTATAATAAAATGATTACATCTAAATGACTGTTAAGAGAATTAAAAATTATAATCAAAAATAATATTCATACAAATTATAAAAATAATAAAGTATTTTTAATATGTAAATTTGCCAAAACAATTTACATCCAAGTACGCATATCCATTTATATTCATGATAAAACATATATACACTAATTTATTTTTTCGACATTGATTTATGAAGGCCCTGTACGCGTACACAATTATAGCGCTTTCGCGGGATCCATTATGTTATGAAATCGCGCCATATGTAGTGTTATAGTTATTATAAGTTTATTTTTTATTTAAATCGCTCACAATTTAAGCAAGTAGTGTACATAATTATACAATAGTACTTAAAAAGCAAGATCGCCAAGTTTCAAAACTTTAGAAAGCGTTACAAAATAACAAATAAAAAAACTATTACTTTGAATTCCGCCACCTAGTTTGTAATTTTTGTAAATAGTCGGAAGGTATTTACGACTCAGTCGTTCTCTGTACCTACCCTAATAACCAGTCATTAATACCAGAAAAAAAAAACAAATTATGAATATTATGCAACAAAAAACATTTTTATTACATTTAAAAAAAAAACTATATATATTACAAAACAAAAATCCTACTAGAATGCACTAATTCAATTGTCAAAAAAAATATATGTAAAATAAGTACCTGTAACGCCTGTCGTGGCGCAGATGCACAAACGTGCGACTGTAATCGCTACAGATTGTGGGTACGATTCCCATTCCAGGAAAAGAAATTTTTCATCTTCTAGGTTTAGTAACAAGGCAAAGCGCGACGTAAAGCTCCGCAGCTCAGCACGCAATATCTCAATTCGGCGGAAAGTGGGGAGCAAAGTGTCTTAAAACTAGGTTCCCTCTGCCTACCCTGCTATATAGCAGGGTAGGCGGGGTACAGCGTGAAGCTATGTATGTATGTAAATAAGTACCTCGAAGGTTTTTATCATTTATAGGTAGAGAGGACCAAATACTAGAACTAATACTATAAAAGCGTCTGTCCTGTGCTTTCCATCTGAATTGAAGATAATTCGTTTCGAGTATCGGAACTCAACACTCACAGTCTCACCAGAGACATAAAAATAATAAAGTAATTATTCACGCTTTGTTCCTAGCGGGGTAGTCAGAGAGAACGCAGCTCCAAACGCTACGGTACCTGCATACCTCATTAAACTCTTCATGCATGCCCTCCGGGGGGTCCTCATGCTTTATACGAGACCTTCCTCCAGTATCTTCCGGAGGGTCCTCATGTTTTTTGCGTGACCTTCCTCCAGTACTCTTTCTCCCGAGTGGCCAGTGATGATCAAAACCCAGTGCCATTGCGAGTTCAATCTGGTGCCACGCATAGCCTGTACATGTTAACATTTAGAAAATTCACGACTTCAATGTCAATAAACTAAAACGCAAATACTTTTGCGGTTTATAATTCAATCCAAATATCCACAATGAAAATTAATTCTGTTATGTTTAGTTTTTGTATTAAACAAGAAAATAATAAACAAATAATAATAATAGATAATTGTTTGTAAGTATATATTTTGCTTTATTCAGTTTGACCTATGTATATTTATCTTTATTATAAAAACATATACTTTCGATACCATTAGATTGTTCTTTATTAAATAATTGTATTTAGAAACTTGATGGAATATATATTGATGAAAGAACTTACTATGAAAGTTATCACGTAAAGTCCTCATATTAGAGAAATATTTCGATAGATATATTTTTAACTCAAGAATTCCTTAGAATAGCTGAATCTTTTATAGATTTACCATGCACCAGATCGTGATACGAGACAGACATCCTTACGAGTTAGATCCGTTGCGCCTGGGGACGACCTCGTTTGAGCACACAAATTGACTCCCAAATACGTAGAAAACAGTCTTAGAATATTTAAATTTCATTAGCAATGCATTTGAACACATCATTTGGAATTAACTTATATATTAGAGGCCGTCAACACAAACAACAAAGGGACAACGTCTGACTATAAACACGATTCATATTTAAATTAGTTTTTATTTTTTCGTTCTGGTGAAACAAAATGTGACAAAGAGTTGTACCACTTAACACGCAATGTCTCACTATCGGGTGAAAGTGGCGAATCTTGCTATGCCGGGAAAAGCATAAAACTTTGCAAAATTACTTATATATGGTGAAAAGAGTATTAAACATAAATTATTATATTCGTTATACAATTTTTGGCATATCAACATGAGTAAATTTGAATATACCGTATCAAACTCAGCTCACCCATATATTGAATAAGCGCTAATTTCCCTGACTGCATGCATGTTGCAAGACGGCGGCAATTTGCCCCGCATGGTTTCCTTTGAACGATTTGTGAAGTTGTGTCATTTTAACTTAGCTTGTACTATGAGTTTAACTATGTTAATTATCAAGAAATGATAGAGTTGTTAATTTCGAAACATACCTTTGTTATAATTAAGACTTATTCTTACTCTAAACTTCCAAGTTGCTATTATACAATAGCAATAAATCCTTCTTTAGTTTTTGAGTTAATGAATTATACTCGTATAGCAATAATCTTAAATACAAAATTCGCAATAAATTTCAGAACATGTTTTCACAAGTTAATGTTTCAAATGGACTTCGTGTTTTCAAATGGACTTAAACAAATTAACTTGATGTAAACATGATTTATATAACTTCAGTACACGATTTCTTTTTTAAATATATTATTGTTTTTTATTTCCTTTTTTAACCTGCTTATTTGAATATTTTAGATTTAATTTTTGATCATTTTAAAAAATGCAACTTTAAATGAAAAACAAAAATATTTAACAAAATAAAAATCGAATAAATGTACAGTTTAAGTAGTCTATTAGGTAAGTACTAGAGTACAAATAAAGTACAATGACATGTATTATAAATATTCCATGTTATTCTTCTATTGAAACCGATTCACACAATAAACGTGTTTATTTAAATATATATATCTTGTAGGTATTTTATATTTTAATTTCCGTTCTATTTTTTTAATCATTTCTTATTACCTGCCGACTTTACATTTGTTTACTGTCGTATAGGGAAAAATCACTAAGTTGAAAAGCAGTCCTAGTCTTGAGTAAAACCTAGTCTTGGAAAAAAGAATTCTTCAAATTAGCTTTGTAAATTTGGTCTTTTTTAAAAAAATAAAATAATGTTTACATTATATGTGCTTTAATTAATTAGACAAAAAGTTATAAAAAATATATTAATTAATTGTTATCCAAGAAAACTTACTTAGACTTACTTGTGCCTAGTTACTTTTTGACCGTAATTAGTGATACTTCACTCTGTTTTTATTTTCAAGAAAAATAAGTTGTGTTAAGTAAAGTGGAAGTAATTGCCTAAGGCGAGTCGTCCATACAACACGGTTCCCATCGGCTTGCCTAGCTTTTTAAAATACAAGTATATATGAGACTTAAAAAAAAAGATGGCCAGGAAAATGTGAAGCTTAATTATTAATGAGTTTGCAAAAAATAAAATCAAGCAAATAAAGTCCAGTCAAGGTGTGAAAGCTAATAAAAACGGTCGCCAGGAAAATTTAGAGCTTAAATTGTAATAATTTGCAAAAAACAAAGTCCTAAATACATACCGGCTCTAAATTTACCGGCTTGCCTAACTAAAATTTTCAATCCTCGCCACTGCCTTGTATATATAGTATTTATTTATATTTTTTAATATCATTTAAAATCACGCTGTATCCCGTACATAGCAGGGTAGCAGTGGGAACCAGAGATCCTAGCGTTTCGCCAAACTGTGGCATTGCATGCTGAGTGGCTGAACTCAACGCCGCGCTTTGCCTTATTACCAGATCAAGGAAATGAAAATACTAATTATTATTATAAATGTTTTAAATATTTATTATTTTAATTTCCTGAAGTTACAGAAGCACGCCTTATGCTTATGCGCCACGACATTTCTTAAAACTATATACTTAGAATATAAACATTACCCTAGGAAAATTTGAATCCACCATGGTTTTTGTAATGGTCAATCCATATATAAGAAAACCTATTAGTTAGTGAATTCTTTATAACTAAATTCAAATACTTTATAAAAGCTGTTTTGTGCTATTTTAATTTTATTACCCTACATTTCATTTTTCAGCTAAGAGTTACAATTTTGCATTTCATCTTACATGACATACAAAAAAGTGACGTAATAACTAATTCAATTCAAGTTATATAATTATATAGCTATAATTATATAGCTATAATTACATAAAATTAAAGTAATATAATAAGAATTTTGGTTGTCGCAATTTTTACACATATTAATACTAAATGAAAGATACTCCGTTCTTCATTTTCCGCGTAAATTCCAGACACTGCGCCACGATGGCCTCGAGCTATTATAAACGAATAAATCGTATGTATTTTGTTATTCGGAATTACATTTTTAGAAAGCCCATGTTTCAAACACTATAGTAAGTTGTAGTCATTAGACGACTTTCTGAACATACGCGACTACCAAAAGATTATTAAAATGAAGAAATGGAAAACTGTGTTTCCTAAATTATGAAAACACACAGTTCTTTACTTCCTACCTACTTAGCTTATATTAGGCGCAGCGTGGCGAAACCTATCGATTTGGCTTACAGGCTGGAGGAATGAAAATCATTTAAATATAAACATTTCCCGAGTGAGCATTGAACTCTTAAGTGTCGTATGTGCCGCCAGACACTTCTCAGCCGCCTCGCAATGGCGTCTAGAAAATGAAAAAGGTACAAATTTATGTATGTATATTCTTTAACACACGTATAACAAATAATCGTCAAATATATACTACAATATTATATTGAGCTATTTATTGTTTTAAAAAGAAAATCCCACGAGGCCCATTGATCTTTTGGCAATTTGCGAAGTTTTACTCTTATTTGGCTCGCATGAATGTTTTCAAATCGTAAACGAAAGCTATAAGACAATGCTTACAAATGGAAAATTATAATATGTAAATAAAGCGTACAATTACACTATGTCCACATAATATATTTTTATTAAGTAATTATTAAACATGAATTCTCTTATTTTTCATTAACGTAAAAGACTTAGACAAATATACAATTACAGATAACATTCAGATCTTTTATCAATACTAATATTTGTAATAGATAGAATATATATATAAAAACATCTGGTAGGCACAATATCTATTTTTTTTAATGAATAACAACCGATTTGCATTTTTCGCATAGCAAGGTCAAGACATTGCGATCACCGCCTTCCACCCGAATTCAAAACATTTCGTGTTATGTGGCGGAACTCAACGCCGTGCTTTGTCTTGCCAGAGCGAAGGAATGAAAATACTTTAAATATAATAATTCCCCCGAGTGGGATCGAACCCACAACCAATCGCGTTTATAGTCAGACCCTGTCCCAATGAGCCGCTATGGCCTCAACAATAACCAAATAATCTTAAAAAAATGTTATAAAGAGAAAACGTAAAAACTTAAGAAATACTTTATTGTGATCCTAAGCAATACAGCGTGGAGCAAAATAAGAAATTATAGGATCTTAAATGTCACTTATCCACATGTAGACAGGATGTTTTACGATGAACAAGACTCCAACAGCACTGTGATAAATTTTCTACCACAAAAGAATACATCTTATGCGACAACAGAATAGAAGTTTAGGATTGTACTATTTAATTGTATCAAGACTACTTTAACAATACCACTAGCATTGCCACATTTTAACAAAAATGAAAATAATATTCGCCAACAATAAATAACAATAATAAATTTGTTATGTTTGAAAACAAATGTTAGATACTCGTATACTCGTATTTTGGTAATCATTATAATAGCTTGAGTTAGAAAACCAATTATTATAAGACTTTCTCAGTATCCTGACTACGATCTGCATTTCAGTATACTGCGATAATACCTTAGGTTCAGTTTTATTTGTATTTTCAATATTGCTTAAATAATATTTATTATACAAATAAAAAAAAAAAAAAAGAAAAGTCCCGCTGAGTTTCTTGCGCCGGTTCTTCTCAGGTCTGAGGCATTAAATTTAGTGAACCGGTGGTAAATTATTTGACGTTCAAAAAATGAAGCTTGTAATTGCTTGCTTTGACTTTAAATAAATATTATTATATATATACACGACCTCTGTTTGTGTTATGAGTCTATCCGTAAGTGCATGTGAGACAATGTGTAATTTGTGTTTGCTTGTGTATGCGTGTGTGGTGGTGTTGTATTACTCATATTATTATTCTAAATATAAAATTGATTCATATACTTTCAGTAATTTTTATTTATCTGAATAAAAATTGAAAGTTGATATCATAATCTCAAAATAATCTTTATACAATAAGCTAGATACCCTGAGTTTTAATTCATTGTAAATACGTCACAATTGTAGTCATTATTACATTATTATCATAGTGTTGATTGGAGTGATATGTCATTTTAGGTATAGGCAATGTAATCCAGCGATAATAAGTTCTTTTTTGGGTTTAGCTATTATTATATATTATTTACAGCTATTATATATTTATCATGTTACTACTCAGCGAGAAATCTCTTATTTTTCATATTTGTTATGTATTTTGCTATTGAAATTTATATAAAAACAAGAGTACAGTGCACATACATTATAATTGTTGCTGCCCGCAACTACGTTTACGTAGACTTTTATCCTTTGTCATACTATTTTTATATTTATACCACTAATATTATAAATGTGAAAGGTCAGGTGGATGGATGGACGGATTTTAATGAAATTTTACAGTAATGTAGCTAACACATCAGAAAAAATTAAAATCTACAATTTGTAAATATTTTAGTTTTTATCAACACGACACACGGGTGCACTCGCGAACAGAAGCTATCAATCTGTCATCCATAGAGTCGACTGTAAAACGTAAAACTTTTTAGTCGACTCCACATAAGTATATGTTACCCTTTCCGGTAAAAAAATCAAAATATATTCTCATAGTGATCCCCAGCAGTCTAAAAAACCTTCATATATGCTAAATATTAGCTTTCCACACAGTAGTTTTGGCTGTATTATAAACTATCTTAACATGATCAATCATGTATAATTTGTTTCTAAATAGTGATACCTATTCAGACTCTATGTTTGACACGCTTAACAATAAGTCTTTATAACGGACTAATTTATTAATCAGTCTACCAAGTCGTCTACGGTAATAACTGTGTGTGTGTGTGGCTGTAGTCACCACGTCGTCGATTACGGCGACGTGGTGACTAACTAAATCCTTGCCCACCCCACCATATGTAATGGATAGAAGTGCACAAAGCTTAAAAAAACATCCTTAACTGTTGGATATAATGCTTATTTTAATGGTAGCTACTTGTGATATTTGATTAGTACTTATTTAAATATACGTAATATTTTTTTAAGTAGATTTGTAACATTTATTAGCGCAATTTTAAACGAAAAGAGTAAATATACTATCTACACAAGTTTGATGTTCAACTACATTATGTTAAACGTTATAACTAACACTAATTTCATATTTATATGTATAAAATAAATAAATATTTTCGTCATGTCAATCATACTTATTGGTCACAAGCAAACTTACGTAAAGAACCGATTATTGAACATGTATATATTATTTATTTGAAAACATATTGAAACGGCAGAAATATTTTGTTTAAGAATACGATTACTCAGTAACCCTATTAAGTCTTTTATACGTAAATAATGAAAATATATGATGAAACATAAAGTATTAATTTTAAAATGAGTTAAGGCTAATTTTGTTCATTTTAGCAAACAAACAAATATATAAAATATATACCAACACTAGACTCAATCGAACAATAATATATTTTCACACAACTATTGCTATATAAGTAGTGTCTGAGTGTAATGCTAGCTGCGTTTCTCCGTTAAGTCACAATCTCGATTCTCTGATCAAAAACGAGCCAGTTCTCTTGCCTTCGGTGGAAACAAAGTCATATTTTTTTGAAAATTCTTAAGGACCAAAACTTTCGGCCGCAAACGCATTAAGTACCTACATTTATGTATTTGTATATATTGTGTAGCAATTAATATTTTTTTAAAAATCACAATTTGGTAACTAAATTATGATTTTTGTCTGGTAAGAAAACTTGTTGTTGTTTTTAAACGAATTTATACATTTGATTTCAAAATTCAACAGGGCGGTATGGCTAACTATTGAACTGTCACTAAAAAATTGAGCATAAAAAATACATGATGTAAGATGTAATTAATAAGGTGTTCTTTGTTTCTAATAATCAAGTAGTTTAAGTAACGAGAGTAGCAACAAAATACATGTTGAATATAAATGAGTATAGTATATTTTTAAAATAAAATAATGTATATAAAGAACCAGATTAAACAAAACTGTTAATAGTAGTCTTTTGAACAATATTGTGTTCCCATTTTGAAGTACACCTTTTTCTATGCTCTTTCATAGAACTCGTGGAATTCAACATGGGTCGCCCTTAGCTTGCCATTCAAAAGTGTAGTATAGAGGTCCTTTTATATCATCCGCTTCAATTTCGCGGCGCAATTTATATGCACTTTGTAGCCATAGCCGCTCAAAAGCACCTCACTCGAGCATTTATTCGTGGAGAGTGCTACTAGTAAATGTGTTTTTTACTACTGAAGAAGCGTCTTGATGACGACGTTCATAGTTAATGAGCAACCAGTATCCGACGGGCGTTATACGGTAAATTGCCCGGCCTTTAAAGACTCACAGTTTGCCTGCTTGCTCTCGCGTACAGAACGCTTCCGATTGTACGTTATTGTTTACCACCAGAATGACTTTCTTTCATGGTAACATATTGAATGTCCGCAAGACTGGAAGTTGATACTTCAAGTAAGCTTTCCATGTCGTAGTAACTTCTTTCACGTAGTTTTATCAACAAGAATCTTCTTAGCAAATAACTTTTTATGTGAAACAAGACCTTCTTTATCCTTTTTTCCTTACTACATAAAGAGTACATTTATGCTTAGTAATGTTTAACATTTTATATATTTTTATAGCTATGTATAGTTTTTGTATTATATCATATTTAATTATAGATTAATTATATATTATAACTTGTAAATTATACCTATAGATTTATGATAACAAACTTCTTGGTATTCTATGAATGTGTCATAGGGGTGCCAAGCCCATCTTGTCACAGAGAGAGAAGGCGAAGAAGCAACGTCTCGAATCTGGGACTCGAGTTACTACTTGTAAGCTTGCCTCATATATCAATGAATACTAAAATGAATTAAGATAGAATTGTGGATGGAGACCAATCACAACTTAGGGTACAATAGTTTCAAGCTAAGGAGAGAACTCTCCTATAGTTAACCATTTTGCATTTCGAAGCTTAATGTGGCACTTTATATTTGTGATTCCCATGTTGTCGAATAAAATATTTTATTACGTCTATGCCTTGTACTTATTTATTGGATTCTAATTAAACTGTTTAAAGTATTTATAAAAATGAATTCGTGACTTAGTCTGGGGCACTTCTGTCTTTCGTAAGTAATGTGACAATTATCGCGTGATTTTTACAGAATAAGTGTTTTGGAAATTTTTAGATATTCATACAACTCCGATAGTTTTTTTTAACTCAATACAAATCTATTTTTTGTCTCTGAAGAGAATTGAGATGTTCCCTGAACGCGTTAGCCCTGGCCAAAACCTATTTTTTATGGCATTAACATCTATCAACTATATCTATCATCTTTGGTGTGAGGTTTTTATCGATATCGTATACAGGGAAAGGCCAATTTAGATGTAATGTTGGAAAAATCACGTAAATCTTAGGTTTTTGATAATGATATGGTACCTTTTCATGTTCCGATCTTCGTAACCTATTTTAACCGAGAAATATAAAAGATACTGCTGATGCTGCTTTAGAACCTGTAAAATTAAGCCCCGGATAATATGGGGTATATGTGCTATTTTATTTTGTCTTCCCAAACCCGTAAATATCGGCATTTACTAGGTTCTGTTCTTATTCCTTCTATCTATGTACAGAATTCTTCTACATTGTTTAATAGAATTTGACATTGCTTTACGTTTTACGTCAGTATCGTGAGATCGTCGGCGAAGTTGGTTTTTTTTATACCAATAGATATAAAATAAAGCCTATTATAATAATTATGTTTAACAATAGTTAAACATAAATATTATGTTCACAAGAATATGTATTTGATAAATTATTCAAAAAAATGTAATGAGTTGTGGAATAAAATTTCGTTCTTGGAAAACATCCATATATAGCCTGAACATCAGTGTATCCCAACCTTTTTTGTGTCATGCCCCACCTTAGCCTATCTAAAATTCTTACGCCCTCCTATATAACATACATAACTTTAATATTAAAAAAATAAACTGTTTACTTAAAAAAACTTAAATTATATATATTTTATGATATGAAATTGCTAACGAAACACCGTAAGTAAATTATTAAAACATTGACTGCTCCTTAACAATTAAATTGCTCCCGGTGGAGCGTAGGCCCCACGTTCCGAAACACTACTGTACATACATGTTCCCCAGTCAAACCATAATTAAATAGACAGAAAGCTGAAAACATAATAATATATTACAATGCAAAAAATATGTTAATTTGTAAAATAAAAAGAAAAGTAAAAATATCATAAAAAATTATGTCAAAAGTGATAAGTGTATTAATTTTGTACGTAAATATAATACATATACTGTATACCTACGCAACATATAAAAATATAATAATATAGCTTTAACAAGCTCAGTTAAATGTAAATACATCCAGGTCCATCAAATGACATAATTAGTGACAATTTCAAGGCTTAACGACACGAAAAACTAAAAATAAAACCCTATTGAATTTGCGCCAAGTCGATTGCATTAATATGGGCTAGAAATCTTCTACTAAACAGTCAGTCTCTACACGTGTCGGTATATATTTGAATACTCGTTTCATCAACAGTGTGCATAGTATAAATTATTGCTGACGTTTTACCAGCACGCATAATATGAGACAACGCGCAGAAAAAGTATTTATAAACCATATCATTGTTATATAGCCATGCATTTTAATAACTATTGGTACCGTATGAATGATAATTGACTGTTACGCTTCATTCATCGGCACAGTTAAACCAAACTAACTTTTTATTTTAAAACGCCGTCTAATGTGTCAACGTTCTTACTTATGTGCTGTTCGACGTCCTGTGATTAATTTGTTTTCTATTATATCAATTGAAATAAGTGCGCATGCGAACACTTGTATTATTAAAGGAACTGAAACTGGGATCAGACGAGTCCATCAGCGTCAACAAAGCACCCGTTTTTAATACAAAAATATGTCGTACTCCTATTGAACAACTCCGGTGATTTGAAAAAACAACTCTACAGCTACATATATAAGACGAGGAAAATGGCCAACAAATCCCCACAAGCCAGTAAGTTTCAAAAATTTTTGTATAGAATTAAAGTTTCCACAAGTAACAAAAATATATTACATATTTTTATAGTATTAATTTATTGTAGTTAGCTGGCATATAACAAGAAGAGCCTATTTTGACTCTTTCCACCTTTCTAATATATACTTATATTTTTTAATAATTAATTACATCTCTTGAAATAAGCAATTTCATAATTTTCACTTCACAGATGAAAATACAATAAATAAAAATAATAGCAAAATTATTAAATTAGAAGAGGACTCCCTCAAAACGTGAGTAAGTACACAATTTTTTCGAAGCTTATAATAAACTTAGATATAAAATGAATACTGATTGTTATAATATTTTATATTTTAGACAAAAAATAAAGAAAACGGAACGGTCACAAATATTTCTGTCTAAATTACCATCCATTCAAGAATTAAAGCAATATGTAGCAATTTGCATATGTGGTAAGTATATTTCACTAATTAAATAATTTCCACTTAATCAATATATATAAATATTTTGATTGACAAAATTAATATCTAGGTATGTTTATACTCGTATGCATCTTAAGTAACGTATATATTCAGTATTATTCGTAAGCATCATTTGCAACGTAAAAATAACAAAAACTATAAGATTGGTGTATTATTAAATGTTATTTTTTAATATTTATATAAAATTACTACTATTATATATTTGATATGCCACAGAATTTTTCTATTATCACAATGAAATAATACTTAACAAACCTTTCTCCAAATAAACATCTAGCAAATTTCTTAATGAATTAGTATAATTACCTGTCACAGGTATTTGGTCATAAAACCGTAATGGTATTAGGTACGTTGACTTTAGTATGATGTATGGTTTATTGCAGTACAATTTATTCATTACAGTCTTATGTTTGTGGTGTACGTCATGGTTTCTCTTCCAAGATCTAGTGTTGCCTGGTGGCTACTTGTTCAATATGATGGCATTGGTATTAACGGGATACGTATTTGGCCACACTTTGGAAAGATGTACCACAATTAATCCTGTCGTCGGGATGACTTTAATGGGAGTGTTGTACAAATTCTTCGGATCGACAAACTTTCTACAAAATCCCTCTGCAGACAAGATAGATTTTCATCTTAGGTACAGCTCGCTCTAAGTGCCTCTAATCCACATACTTCTTAAACAACATTGATCCAACTTTACAAAGTTACCTTCATACAGTATGAGTTTATGATGTTACTATTATATTTATTCTAAAAATATTTATTTTGAGCTTTCGAATATAATTTGTGTTGATTAATTATCAAAGTATTTAATACATAAAAATATTAAAAACGAATAGTAACTTAACGTTTACATATGTTAATAGCACGCAATGATTTCAGACGAATTTATCCAGTTATTATTTTGACAAGAGGCCCACTTACATGGGACTGGGAGTATATAAAAAGTAATTCAGTAAAAGTTTTCTCATTGGCAACCCTCCCTTGGATCGCTGAGTGTTTATCTACGGCGTTCTTCACTCATATACTCCTTGGATTCCCTTGGTACTGGGGTAAGCAAGATTCATTAGAAAGTTACGTTAGTGGAACTTAAATATTTATTTCTAAATACTTGAAACAAATAGATAAAACGAAAAGCAGAAATGCGTGAGTATATTAAGTGAAATAAAACGGTTATTTAATTCTTTATTTAACCAGGTCTTCATCTAGGAGCCATAACAGCTTCAGTATCTCCAGCAATAGTTGTGCCAACAACTATAGGTTTTAGTGCTAGAGGTCTAGGATTGAAAAACCAAATAGCATTACTCGTAGCGAACGCTGGTGGTCTGGACACTGCCTTCACTGAAGGCGTGTTTGGAGTTATCAACAGCGCAATGTTCTATCAATCATCGCCCGTTTACCGTATAGTCAAGGTACTATTGAATATTACTTATAGTTTTAATACTCTTTAGTTCTCAAACGGGCTGCTTTTACAAGCTATGGAGGAATAGATAGTATCAGTAGCCCGAAGAGTCTTTAATACTATTACAACAGACTAACATAACTAAACTCCATTAGTTCTCCAAACATCCTCGTTAGCCCATAACAAGAGAACTGAATTCAATGTGTTGGATATTATTACAGCAGCTCGCTCGATTTAAAACTGTAAAGTAAAGAAATGAGAACTTTTATTTAATGACATCTTTAATAATATCCTAATAAATGTTTATACTACTTATTTTTTGCATTTACTATTACAATTTTATTCAATTTGTAAATTAAACGGTATGCACGCTTTATTGTACAATGAACAATTTAAAAGAAGACATAAAAGTCACTACTATCAGCAAAAAGCAATTTTATTCTTGAATAAGCTTTCGAAAATTATTGTCATTTTTAATTGAAATTCATTCAAAAGGCACGATCAATGTTGATGGTGATGAAATTTATGAAACAATATTGTATTTAAGAATTTATGATATACTCATATATATTTTGTTGTTATAACAGGCAGTGTTCGCAATTTTCGTTGGAATTGGTCTGGGAGTCACTTGGGGAGTATTAATCGATGTTCTACCTGATCATAATGATTTATATGCGCCAACTATTCGGAGTCTTCTTATTTTTGCTGGTGGAATATTATTTAGCTATGCAAGTGGATACATCGGTTGGGGCGGTACATGTAAGTGTGATGAAAATGAAATTTCTAATATTAATAATATTGACTTCTAATGTCAAATCTCACTATATCTAAATGAATGTTAAAAAAATAAAGAACAGAATGACAGCCAGTCACGGGCTATTCACAAATCTACATATGACTGAATTTTTTGGACTATTGATAAATTAATTGTAGCCGTAAATTTATATTATTTTTATTTTGATATATTATAAATGTACTATTTTAACGCATCGTTTGCCTCTAGTCAATAAGAACCAAGTGTTAAAATACTCCGATGCATCTTTTCTTATCATGACTGCGTACTCTTTTTCTTATTACTTAAGAGAGGAAATTTATATAATTTAAATTTATCTTTCGGCTTAGACTTGCTTTCTTCTCATGGTTGAAAACCCACAACCATAACACATACAATTAGCTGCTTCTTAAGTAAGCTACGATGACGTTATCTGTATCCCTAAGCAACCCTGAAGCCTCTCCATAAGTGAAGATCCCATTGAATCCGAGGACAATAACGAAAGAAAAACATTAATTTAAAAATTAACAAAATATTATAACAATTTTAAATTTTTTTAGAATACATACTATGTTTTATATAATTATGATTTTAATAAAAAAAGAAAACGGAATTCGTATAAACGGCACTAAAAAGTAAAGATATTATGGATAACTCGAAAACTACTCTCAGATCTTAACAAATTTAGTTGAAACTACATCAGAAACACTAGCTATCATATTAAAAAATATCATCAAAATTAATTCACACAATAAAAAGTTACGCGATAACAAACGTAAAAAAATACAGTCAAATAGAGAATCTTCTCCTTTTTTTAAGCCTTTTTTTTTAAATTGTAAGTTTTATTTAAAATATGCGCATAGGTCATGTAACACAGTTTTAAATATATGTAAGCCGATGTGTTTTACGTAATACAATAAATAAATGTTCATTGAAGATCCTTAAATGGGTATTTATTATGTTATATTACATAACTATAATCAAATGTTTAGGTATTAACTAATCATTTTTTATTAAAATATAATTTTTTGTATGACAATTATTTTATATACGACTTGATGTTTTGTTTGACGATTTGATTATTGTTTAGTTTTTTTTTTTTTAATCCTCTTATTGCCACTTGATTTGTACTCAAGTCTGAATCCGAAGACGATGCAATATTGTTACAGTACAAAGGTATCCCTACCAGGATGACGAAGATAACAATAACTAAAACATTTTTTTTTTAACTTCACGCTGTATCCGTATATAGCGGGGTAGGCAGAGGGAACCAGAGAACCTAGTGTTAAGACACTCCATTCTCTTTCAATAATTCCGCTCCCCACTTTCCGCCGAATTGAGGCATTGCGTGTTGAGTGGCGGAATTCAACGCCGCGCTTTGCCTTGTTACCAAACCCAAGAAATGAAAATTCTAAATTTTACATTTCCTGGAGTGGGAATCGAACCCACAACCTGCCGCGTTTACAGTCGCACGCTAGTGCCTCTGCACCGCGACAGGCGTTGACAGGCTAAAACAATTTTAAGTTTTAATTTCCTTATTTATTTTGTTTCTTTCTTTATTTATTACGCTCTTACCGTTTATCTTCCTAAAGCGTACATGAGAATAAGTCGTATATAATAAAAATATGGTACTCCTTAATCAGCCTTCATTTCAATTAAAGCCAATCAAACTAAATTATTTTAAGTACTTCAGTGTTGCACGATTCAGTTTCACATATTCCATCAATTAGTCTCGAAATAACTGCTTCGTTCTGAAAATGTAAATATTCAAACATGTATTCGTATATAAATAGATTTTTAAGCGATTGACCTTAAATTATTTAAAAAAAAATGTTACTTTCGATATATTATCATATAAAATATAATAAAAGACCATGAATAGCTCTTTACTTCAGACCATCAGTAATGTATTTATTGCCTTCAGAATGATATCATTCATTCAATAAACTGCTCTCATCATTTTATAATAAGATAAAGTTATCTTAATCTTATGACGCCTATGTGGCGCGTGGATGTTTGGATATATGTTCGATTCCCACTGCTATATATATATATATATATATATATATATATATATATATATATATATGTAATATTTAATAATGTTTTTAAAAATATTTGTAATTAATATGTTTTTATAGACAAAATTGAGAGGCACAACATGCACGACATTCGTGTAAAGCGCGCCACATGCAATCTTTAAATGGATGGAAAATGAAAGAGAAAAACTTAAGTATATATGGGCGCAATACTGTATGTAATGATTTTATTATTTTAAAATTGTTAATTATATTTAAGATTTGTATTTCTATTATTTTAAGTTAGTAAAATGTTTAAAATGTTCACAGTTTAGAGTAACACTTATATTGTCGTCTGTATTGCATTTTTATGAGCTGACAACTCTCCACTTAATATTTCTCTAAATATTTATATTAACATGAGTATTGCATTAGTTGTGTTCCCATAAGTTAAAATAGAGTTGACAGCCTCCACTTACTATTTAAAATAACATTTATATTTGTAAGTTTTTGTCGATAAGCTAACATTCCTCAAGCACTTGAAAATAGCCCTTGTAAATTAAGCTCACATTCCTTTTAAATGTTATTAAGGTCTATTTTGTAAGTTTCTCATGAAACCCCCACCAAGGGGTACTGTGTATATAAACTTTAAGATTTACTTAGTTGACACTCTTCGATTTCTGTATTCAACGCATCAACTTGTTTTTGAATATTAAAGAATATATTTGTAATAAATATTATAAAATCAAGTAATAAAATAACTTAGCCATCCTGAAAATGAACTAAGACCTATAAGCCTGCATTTTAATTGTGAAAATGGATCCTGTACAACAATACACCAATATATCGCCGACATATACTTCGATTCTAGGTGCTCACCCGACACATAAGATATAAAAATTATGTTTATAGTAATTCCACAGTCTAATATATTTCATAACCGTTTTACCCGAATATACAGTTTTTGCTGACAGTTCAATATATGAGGCAATGGAATTCGGACAATTAAATAGAAAAGAAAAACTGTTGTTCTTACATAATTCGAACTGCTTATTATTTAGCAGGAGTAGCTATAATGGTATGCGCAAGCGCAGCGTCTACGAGGTGGTCACGACGAAATTGGCTAATCAACAATAATCCTGTCGCTGAAGTTTACAAGGTCTTATGGAGGATATTTGAACCAATGCTTTTTACTCTAAGTGGCTACTTTTTTGATGTAATAATTATTATGTACGAAGTAAAATATCGTGTACTAGGGTTTTAGCACACATAAATAGAAAATAAAATGCTATATTTACTATATAAATTATAAGGTAAGAAAAAGTTTGTAAATGATTCATTCTGACGTTACTTAGCTACCTAATACGACGATAGTACTAAAATTGATTTATGTCGTTGCTCGAATAAACACTGTATCAGAGATAAGACAAATACCTATTTGCTACAGACTTTGTCTTCATAACTCGTTCACATGCACATAAAATCTATGAAATCTATAGAATTATATGGCTGAACCAATTCTTTGCTTTTGTATTTAATAACATTGTATTATTTCTTACAAAGTTCCAGGTACAATAAAAATATACATAAACCTTAATATGTTAATGCGTAAGATAAAATAAAAATTCCTCCTATTTTATTAAATATATAAGTAACAACTTTCTATTAGCTGATGTAAAAAAAATATAGTTTAATATCTTATTTTCCGCAAAAAAATTGTGTTTCTGCCCATTTTGGTGTAACAATGCTGAAACGCACTACCAATATCCAGCGGAGAAATGTCTATAACTATTATCAGTTAATTTTTAGAACGTATTTGCAAGGCACTTCTTTAGCAGAATCGTGTGAACCTGTTAACAATCTATGAACAACTAACAACTTTTGTTATAATAATTTTAAGTTAGTAACAAACTTATAATAAAGTATCTCGTATACTTCGATTATTTAGGGCGCTCAGATATGTTTCAGATTTTATGAGGCAAATACACGGGCCTCTTAAAATCTGTTCTGTTTCATCAACATTTTTACACAAATTTAAAAGTTTTTTTTTAACTAGTGTATGAATTATAGTTATAAAAATATTAAAATACTTTATATTTCTAAGTGGTAGTTGCACCCTCGAAGGAACTGAGCTCATTATGCTGTATATTCATTATATATTATTTAGCTAATATCATCAATTAGACTAGTTAGTCAGACTTCACTATACTCATAATTGTGTTATGACAGAAATATTTAACAAAATTTATTTTGCTGTAGGTATCTCTAATGACTACAAAAGGATTTCGGACTTATAGTAGGTTGCATAATTGCGGCTTTATCCGTCAGAATGCTTATAGCGTTCTTAGTTGCGACGGTTAATCAATTACCTACAAAGGAAAGTATTTTCGTAGCCATCACTTGGATGCCAAAAGCCATCGTGGAGGTTTGTATAGCTAATATAACCGATAATTATTTAAGTATACTATTATAACTCATTTAATTTTTTTTAGTAGGGGCCATTACCCATTGCACCTGTATGGGAATGTACAACTATAATGTTTTATATGTGTATCAACTAAATTAGCGTAATAAATCCAGTCTATTAATTTGAATTTGAATTTGAAGTAAATGTGCGACTATTTATTAGGACGGTATTTTGTTCATAGTTCTTATTATTGATATTCTCACTAACGATATTGGCCATTGAAAATTTATTAGTAATGGTTTTAATGTAGTCATTACTCACACTAGTGTGTTTACTATAGTCATTAATCATAGTAAATGTCACCATACTACCAACTACGTAAAGCTAACGAATATATAAACGTATCGACTTTAGTGATATTGTAACATTTACGTAAGAGTTTGTTAGAGAGTGATAACTATTAGTTCGCCAGTTATTTAGGAACTAATTCATTTTGAGGCATGCCAGTATTTTCGCTTCGTGTTTACTTCCATAATTAATTAACCAGAGAACAAATTAAATTATGTACCGTTTTTATTAAGAATTTTAGTAACTTTTGTTATGGTAAAATTAAACGAGTAGTTGGTAGCATTTAAAATTTTATCATACTTGTGATGCTTCTTAAAACAACTTCTAGGACTACATATCCAAAGATTCTATTTGTCAATAATCTTTTCATCTTATAACTATGCATTCACTGCCTTTATTCATATTGAGAGCATTACTTTTTCATATAATTGATAACATCGTCATAATAAGCTCTCAAAAAAAAGTGTTTTACTAAAATTTTCACGTGATAATATTTACACAAAGTATCATAAATATATATTATCATATTTAAACCCTGTATACATAAATGTATAGATCACTCACATATATTTGCAGTGCACATATTTGATTTGTCTTTTATCTATATAAAATGCGGCGCTGTGACGAAATTTACCGCATTCACATTTAGCTCTTGGTTAATATAGTGAACATGGAAATTATCTCACATTCGTTGACATTTAAGTCATATCATTTGAGTATACATTTGAGTATACATTTGAGTATACATATTCAATTAACTCATTGATGTCGATTTATGACTACATATCATAAATCGATATTCTATAATTAAAGATTATACTGTATACGTACTGTACAATTCTTGTTTACATATTTATATAATAATACTACATTATAGTGAATCCTAATTATTACTGTGCTCATCAATAAGACATACAAAATATACAAAAGTAACTAAGTAATATTCATATGGTATTCTGACTGCTACTAGTGTTTAAAATTTGAAAACTCTCGTAAAGCTCTTATCTTTATTCTGTCGCAAACATCCTTGGTGCCTTAAGTAGGTTAAATACTGTAAACATAGCACAAACTACAAGTGCAAATGAAAAAAAATCTTTTCATTTAACAAAACATCTATCTGACAAAGTATAATAACAACGTGTAATCTTTTACATACTAATTAAAATATTAAAGAAAACATTTTGCTTCACATTATTGTATTCTCTTTTAAGTACAATATTATCTTTGTAGGACAGTTTGAATAAAATGTTCAATAACTTAAATATGAAAAGTAGAGTTACACGTCACTAGACTACTTTAACCTTTTATTTACTCTTGCGATTTTCGTTTTTTAATTATTTTATTTATTTTTATTTTTAAGGCAGTTCTAGTTCGTGTAGCTACAGATTCATTATGGACCGAAGGTGCCACAACAGAAGATCGGTGGATCGCTCAACAACATTCAAATATTATTATAATTGCTATATTATTAACCTCTACGTTAGGATCAGTTTCAACGACAGTTCTTGGTCCAATATTACTATCTCGTGATGGTAGAGTTTCTCCAGAAGGTAATAAACACTTTTTATATGTTTTATAAATGATCATATCAATTCATTATAAATTTTAATATTAAGGAATATTTCAGATCATCGGCCGTCACAATCCACAGTTAAGCTAAACACCTCAGAATTGAGCAACGTTAAAAATACATTAGATTCCATTCAATATATAGATGCAATATGAATGTAAAAATAAGTAAATATTTTTAATAAAATAAATTAATAAGAAATTTAAAAAAAGTATGTTTTAATATTACATCATTTTAACATATTTATAAGACCATCACATATTTACCTTATTCCGCGTATTCTCTTCAAACATGTACTATATAACTTAAAAAATATATATTTAAAAATAAATTAAATTTATACATATAATAGTTTAATTCCAAATCAAATTTATTATACTTACTTTATAATATCGTACAAAAATAGCACTTTAAAAATTTGTCGTTAAAAATATAATAAGCCGCTTACAAATATCGATATTAAAAAGATAAGAAATCACTTAATAAAATATTGCTCTTCACAAGTAAGTGGTCATTCAGAACTGATGTGGTACATAAATAACAAATACGTTCTATTCATGTATATTAAAGAATACGTCTCTATTAAGCAAACACACCATGTAATCTTTTACGTGAGAACTTATACATATAGTAGAAAAGAAAATCGTGCAGTAATTTAAAATAATGGAAGAGTTCATTAATTTCAATTCAATAATTTGCTTGTTACTTTAACGCTATTTTCCGCTTCTAATATTTAATACATTCATATTATTTAAATGTATTATACAAATAGCTAAACTGTACGTTTGTGTTTTTGTATCGTCATCTCTACGTCAATTATGAAGCGTTAAGTCCTACTGCAATGTGTGTTTGTCTGAAAAACTCAATAAATTTTATTAATTGCAGTTCATTAAATTATTATTTAAATGCAAAGTTTATAAAATCTAGACTTTATATATGTATGTATTTTTCTAGGATATGAATAATAATGACACGCTCATTTTAACTTAGAGTTACGTCATAAAGTAGAATATACTTAATTATTATAAAGTACATACAATTACATTGTTATTACAAGCAAAATTGATGAACTAAATCGTAACCGATAAAATAATAAGTACTACTTTTACAATTATAATGTATTTATGATAATTATTATCATAATAATGACTATTTATAACTGGCAAACTTTAATAAGCTTATATTACATCAATAAAGAGATTACTATTATAAAGAAATATTACATCCAATTTCCTTATCTTTTGGAAACAATTCATTCTTAGCCATACTGATGCTATTATGCAGCAATTGAAATGATATTTCATAATTTCAGGTAAATGAAGTATAGTCTCTTTGTATATAAATACCTATTTATTCATTAATTCATAAATCGATATATTAATAGGTAAGAAAACTTTGTATTACCTATTTACGATAATTGTCCCGACGGAGGAATACGAAATTTGGCATAATAAAAAATTTACATGAAGAAAAAATACAGAAAGTCTATATTACTTAAAATAATGTAATAAAAATAGATAAAATTAATAAAATATATATTAAGCCCACTACCAAATGGTAGTGGTTTTACATAAACTTTTATGTAAAATTATATATCTACATTTGCTAAAACAATATGCTTGAACATATAGCATAGTCGAAAAGTGAATAATAATAAAAACTATAATATGTCGCGTATAATTTAATTACAAAAGTATCTGTTTAAACCGACTTTTTTATTTATAGTTCTTAACTTACTAAAAATAATCAAATAGTAATTAAAGTACACCACCTACATTTATAATGCTAAATAAAAATAAGAAATTAAAAATTTTATATTATGAAAATACGTATGTACGTATACGTAATTATTTAGGTAATACAGTTTAATTAAAAAGTGGTTCTTCAAATAGTAAAACATTTTTAGTAAAATATTTTTTATTAACTGCTTAAGTTTTATTATGTAGATTTTTTTTTATTGAACAAAACAGGCAAACGAGCAAAAGGATCATCGGATGGTAAGTATCTTCGCCCATAGATATTTACAACAACAGAGGAGTTGTAAATACGTTACCGACCTAGACGATGCAGAAGGAAAGGGAAGGAGACAATATAGTGGCCACGGCAGTCCACCATGGGATACACACATTCTGGAGAAAGGATGGGTAGGAATAAGGAAAACCTGGCTTACATGTTATCGAACCAGAACACATCATTAGATATGTTATTTGGCGGTTCGTCTTTGACATGATAGTGGTCGCGAAACAGTGGGACGAACCTTATAGTACCAGATTAGATTACTGAGTTACCCACCGCTTACGGGTCGCCAGCCAGCGACGGTTAACAATTGTATCCTAACCACGTCCCCTCACAGGGAAAAATCAAAATCAATTTTAATTGACAAAATTTCTAATGAGTATTTTTATATAACAAATGTGCCACTGTAATACACTTATATAAAAAAAGAAGCATTCACTTTTTGAATAACTTCTTGATTACAATGGTAATCTAACATTATTACTAATATAATTAATATTCCTAATATTCTTTTTCATCTTCGAAAAAGTTTTTAGATTCAATTGAAATAAGATTTTTATAGCCATACACATTTATTCTGATTTTATTAGCGAATTCCCTAGCCTGGATAGACTTTGTATCACATTCGAATTCGCAAAGCATGACTTTAGAATAAAGCATATTACGTCGTCATCCCAAAAATAAATAGAGAATGATGAATTTAGGTATCATCTCTTCTTCACAAAATGATCATGAGTCATTTTTTTTTAAGGCAGTTAAGAACCTTAGCGGCAAATGACAATAATTTATTGATTCGGCTCTTGACGTGTATTGTAAGCGGTACGTTACGCGGCATCCGCTACCCTGCGCGCGATTTGCTAGTAGTCATTCAAATGAATTTTCATGTTGATTGTTTTATTCAAATAAAATATATAATTGAAAATTAGTCATAACTTTCAAAGTTTGTTTATAGGATTGTGAAGGCGATGCATGAAAGTAAGTATATAGACATCGAATTATAAATTAGTAGAGAGTTATTTTTTTTTATTTTTAATAATTATTTATAACATTAGATATATTATATTAGATATATACGTATAAAGTTAATATAACATAGACTTGTAGTGAAATGAAATTATTTAAAATAATATTATATTAATAAATTATGTACATCACAATGTTTATATTTTTAGCTTTTATTAATTATATAACTTATTTTTCTAATTGCCTCTCTTTTGCTGTATAATTTTTTGCATTCTCTTTACTATCTTTCCTTTCATTTATTTCTTAAAAATACTCTTTGTTGTGGTGTGTGCTTCCTTTAATATTAATAATAGATATTGAACGGCAAACAACATCCCGACTCGTTTCGTCGTCCAATTTAAAACAGCATTAATTTATCCAATTCTATTTATATCACGATAATATTTAATATTCAATATTTGTAATAGTAACTGTATAAATATCGCAATATATTGTTTAATAACTTCCAGCCTCAAATTAAAATTACTTTCGACACACATATGTATGGGTAAAGTATATTTTGGGATTGCATTTCATAAAGAAGTACTGTCTAATTTACAAGCAATTTACTGTAAAAGTACCTAATAAGCATGGATAACAATAACACTAAGTATATGTATGGATACTAAAACACATATTTTCAAAATTCGTGAATTCTAATTTAATTCAACTTATAAAAGTCCTTCATTTGTACTTTAAAGCCACGATTTTTGATATTCTTCGGACTTCGATAAAGAGGAGGAGAAATATCTTTCGTAAGAAATATCATTCCAGTGTATTTTTCATGTATTACTGCATAACTTTTAGTGAGTGAACCAATTTTGATGATTTTTTTTATACGGTTGCTTAGTACTTGTGATATAATAATAATTTTTTTTAAGATCTGACGAGTAGTTTTGAAGTTATTCGTAATAATGTAAATTTTTTGGGCATTTTATTTGGATTCAATATTTTTTCATCTTAATTATGAGAGAACAGAAACAAAATATCAATAAGTATTGTAATATAAATATGAACATTTTATATTTTATACTTTAGCAACTTCATACTAAATTTATTACAATTGTAATATTTGTTTAGTATCAGTTCAGATGTATTTATTTAAGTCTATTTAAATTACGACTTTATATACGAGTATACAATGCAAATCTATATAAATGGCATATAAATACATTGTTGATTTTTAAATTGATTAAATATTTTCAAACTATTTTCGGATATATCCTCATCAAACACTCTTTGAATTATTTGCGTCTGCTACTCGACCCATTTATTTTACATTGTTTTGTGAGCACAATGGCTATCAATCAATACATCGGCTACTATTCACTAATGCTGTTGAAACTTCTAAGTTTTTATCTAGAAATCAAGATAATTTGAAAAATTTTCTAGTGAAATTAAATTCCGGTGATATATCCCTATGTACGTTATAGTTGTGGATTCAATTTCGACTCAAAGGAATGATTATTTTTTGAATATCATGTATTAAAAAACATAGGGCAGGGATTTCATTTGGTCCCAGTAACAAATCACAATGTATTCCATGTTTATATCATGAATTGACTATTAAACGGTATATGCTGTTGCCTTAATCATTTATCAATTTTAATAAATTTTATATTATTTTAGCTTACCAAATGAAAAACAGATATAGCCTAACTGGGATATTTTTTCCTTCCTAGGTGATTCTTTAATAAATAAATTTTAATAATATCAATACATTTTATATCATTATCTATTAAGTGCTAACCATTGTGCTAATATTTATTTAACAATTATGTACATATGTTTACTTATCTGTTAAATGCCATTGAAGATTCAGCGTTAAATGTTTAATTACATACGAGTACATATATTATAATATTTTTCTCCTTCACTGTCCTGTAAGGCATTCAGCCTTTATTTTAAAATCAACATTTTTATCTATTCATGTGAGCACAAATCAAACTCATATGACCAAAATAGTGAAATTTATTCATAAGTCAACGCATTTTAATTTAGTAAATATTTACTCTACAAACTCGAAGATAATGTCTCTATAAAAACTACTGATTTCATATTGTTTTTCTTGTAATACTATAAATAGCTTAAATGTGAGTCAAAATAAAAATTATTAGAAACTAAAATATTGAAGTTCAACATGGGTTCGTTTGAAATTTCGTAACTCTGCTTGTAAAAGTTTGGTTAGTTAGTAACTGATGCGTTCATAGCTCATGCACGCTCCCAAATTGCATTATATGTTTTACCTAGTTATATATCATTATTATTTCATGTGAAAATAATGAAAATAAAATGAATAGGTTATAATTTATATACATACATACAGCTTCACGCTGTATCCCGCATAGAGCAGGGTAGGCAGAGGGAACTTAGTGTTAAGTCAGTCTGTTCCCCACTTTCCACCTAATTGAGGCATTGCGTGATCTGAGTGGCGGAACTCAACGCCGCGCTTTGTCTTTTTACCAAACCCAGGAAATTAAATTATATTTCCTGAAGTGAGAATTGAACCCACAACCTGTCGCGTTTACAGTTGCACGCTTGTGCCTCTGCGCCACGACAGGCCTTAATTATTATTTATATATTTTTACTTAATGGAAAATTTGATTTTTTACGAGTTTTTTAAACTTAATCCAATTAATAATTTATTATTATACGTATAACAATAAAAATATATAATTTATTATTATAGGCTACGTTATGTTGTGGGTATTTAAAAACTATAAATGCATAACAGATGTATGAAAAACAATCTATCGTGGTCGGAAGTTATGGAAAACCTTCATTCGATATAAAACTTGTTGAACACGGCGCCACGATTGTTATATCTCTTTTTTATTCTAATTTAAAGGCTAAAAAATGATGAGAAGTATACAAGTTTACTTTGAATTTCTTCATAACCATTAGTTTACTTTTTCAAATAAGTTGCAAAATAACAATGTCAAATACACAAAATGTCCACTAAACTCACTGCTCGTAATATTGTTACAAGCGTTTTTGGAAAATATAATTCCAAAAAGCAATTATAGAAATAGTTCGGTATGTTTAGCTTACACAAGATCATCGTAGCGCAGTGGTATAGTTCCTCACTTGAAACACGATTAGTGGTTCGATTCGGGGGTTTAATTTAATAAAATTATTTTGCTATTGCTCGAATTCGGACGGGAAAAGGACGGAATGTCGACACTAAGTCTTTTGTGGCTACACTGCTATGTGGGAATCTAAGGTTCCTTATATATAATATACTTAATTTTAATAAAAATTTATTCAGAAACATTATTTAAGTTTAGTAGAAATTAATAATTACTCACCTTATACACTAGTCTTCAAGTTTTATCCCTAGCGAAGTAGTCAGACAGAACGGAGCGTCAAACGCTACTTCTTTCACCTCGTCCACAGTCATTAACCTCTCAATATATGCCCTCCGGTGGGTCCTCGTACTTGCGAATTTGAAATTATAACATAATTTAAATATTGTTTGTAAAGAAAATATAAGGTAATTTTAATATTATTTTACCACTAAGCTGATAGAGATACATATGTTTTATCTTTAAAGATACTACGACAGTCGACGGCTTTGTAAGTTTTAACGTTGTTATATAAAAATCTCTAATTATCAATATCGTTCTGTAGTAATTCATCTATCGTAGATAAAGAGACAATTGCATAACGTACTTATTGAATACAAAATAACTGTTATAGAAGCTGATGATGTTGCGTCATGACCATGAATGCCCTCTGAATTATTATCAATTAAAGCGCGCATCTAGAAATGCATTGAAATATATTTACGATTTCATTTTATACAAATCGGCTAATTTTTTAGATCATCACACAGTAACAATTATCGAGAAGGGCGTATATCTCGTACACCAGGAGGAAGACAAAAGGTAAGTCAAGCCGCTCTATTTAAACGATAAAATCGGAATCTCACCGTTCCTCGTATCTTTATAAGCGCTGTAATTAGTTGAGTTTGTTTTATATTAATTGATCAAACTAAACGAAACTCATGAACGAAGACGACAGTTTACTAGACGGAAACCTGTCTTTGGCACAGATTGGAAAAATGCAAGATGATATGTGAGAAAATTAGTGTAATTAAAGTGATGTTTATAAACTAAAATATTATAATTTATGTCTTAATATTGCAGATCGGTAAATGCGACTCCCATAATTAATGTAGATAAGCTTTCAAAAGAAGATGAAGCTTCAGGACCGCCCTGGTATTTTAGTAGTGCCCCAACAATTATACATTACGTTACTTTAGTTATATTAGGTAAGAGCTTTTATGCTATGTCAAATAGTCTATTTCAACACTGAGTGTATATATTATATTACAGTAGGTTACAATTAAATATAAGGTACAATTTTCTGTCCTTGTGTGTTTTACATGTAAATATTACGCATTATTTAGTAAAAAAAAACTGAAAATTTTATATATACATGCTTATTTCAATTTATTGTGACTAAAGGTATTAAAAAAGAAAATAAATAAGAATATTCAGTTTACAAAATCTGTTGGAGTGTGGCAAAAAACTTCAACTAATTAATACGTTAACTAACTTGTTATTGGCGGCATTCAAAACGAGAACTCAACATTATTAGTAGCTTCCCAGAAAATTTATTAATTGGTAGATACCACTTGGGAATTCATTATAGTTTTTTAATCATCTTTTATTTAGGTACATGGTTTAAATAAATTAACATTTTATGACAGTTCCAAAACTATAAAAATAATATATGAAATAATTTCGTCAATGTGCTTTTATTAAAATAATAATTTCGCCAATATGCTTTTACTCCTTTACCCTTTGCCTTTTAAATTTAGTATTATTAATTCATAGGGGCACTAACATGGGGATATCTATGGTATGCTTGGGGTGAAAATTGGAGTTGGAATGGTCAGTGGTTTCGTCTAGCAATAATCGGTGCCATTGCCTGGGCGAGCGGACAAATACTTCAAGAATTGACTACATTACCACCGCTACTAGCAGCTTTACTTACAGGCATCCTTGCCCGACATTTTGGTTTTATTGATATGCGAGCATATCCAGACATCGATGGATTCTTAAGGTATCTTATCGTCCAATATTTTATAACTAAAAATAGGACTAAATTTTAATTTTGTTTTCACATATATGAAATATTTAAATAGATACCAGCATTATATTTTAATTTTAGATAAGAAGGTTTTTATTTTAACTTCACGCTGTATCCCGCTTATAGCACGGTAGGCAGAGGGAACCTAGTGTTAAGACACTCTGTTCTCTTTCAACAATTCCGTTCTCCACTATCCGCCGAATTGAGGCATTGCGAACTGATTGGCGGATCTTCTTTACCTAGGAAATGAAAAAAATACTAAACTTTACATTTCCTGGAGTGGGAATCGAACCAACAACCTGTCGCGTTTACAGACGCACGCTTGTGCCTCTACGCCACGAGAGGCGTTAATGAAAATATAAGTAATGTGAAAGTATTATTACATAATTAATTTAATGCAATCTACGGTTCATAGAGCTGTGAATTATTGTAATATAATAACTGCACCACAGTACAAACTACTTATACATTTTTCAAACAATTAATAATAAATTAAAGATTTATTTTTAGTTTCTTAAGAGATACATTCATAGTTTAAGGGATATGGACTTATTAATTTTAATTAAACTTAACTTACTTAACTTATTAATTTTTAGGAAAATATACCCGGTGATTATTCTGGGAAAGGGCTCTCTAACTTGGGATGTTAGCTTCATGAAACAAAATTGGAAACAAGTATTAAGTTTAGGAGCACTGCCATGGAGCACAGAGGTGGTCACTGTAGCAATTTGCACGCATCTTCTTCTTGGTTTTCCTTGGATTTGGGGTGAGCACATACATTTAAATTCCGTACCTAATTACAAACAATGTTTGCTTAACTTTTTTATTTTTTTGTAATCGTCTATGCAATTAAATTAGGTATCTTGTTTTTAAACCACCACCTTTGTCGACGAACAAGTTAATTTTCTTTTGTTTTTGTAAACTTTAAGTGCTATAAAGAATATTATAATAACACTATGAAATATTTACCCACATTAATTGTTAAAATCGTTTCTCTCATTTTATTTTTTAAGTAAATGTAATAAAAGAACATGGACGTAAAGTAAATATAGTGCTTTGAGCATTCATATTTGTACTTTTCCTGATAAAAATAAAATTTGTCACGATATTCGACACAATGGTGCGCAATATACGCTCCAGGTAGAGCCAATTCAATAAATTTGACTATGGAACTGCCATTGCAAAAGATTTGAATGCATTTTCAATACATGACGTTATATAGTACAAAAGTGTTGAAGCTATGAATTTACTGGAGCATCCAAACATTTTACAGCGTGCACACGACTGCTACCTAAATACCAAATTAACATCAGAAAATCAACTTTTATTAGAATGTCATTTTACACTTATTTTCACAAATTCCTCAGTCGCTTTGTAGTATTTTCACTTTTTCTTTGTTTTATAAAAATGAAATGCAAATTTGCAATCTGAGAAAAGAATTTTTGCCCGTTTCTCTGATAACGAAGATTCGTAATTTCTTTTGTATATTTTTTATGTTCTATTTCTATTATGATGCAAGAGATTTGAAATAAAATAGACTTGTAATAAATAATAAATATACGATAGCTTATTTTAAGTTTACAAACACTTAATATATTTTGTCAGGTTTCGGCAAAAGATTCGTAAGTTACTTTGTTATTTAAAGCATAACTTATATAATTAAGAAGAAAATTTCACTTACGTCTACAAATTAATATTGTGCCAAAATTATCGTAAAATTAATAAAATTTATATTTTAATAGGCTTTCTCTTAGGCTCTTTCTATGCCTCCGTATCGTGCCCTGTGATAATGCCTTCAGTTAATAAACATGGAAAGAACGCAAGTGGGAAGATAAACTGGACACAACTAGTATGCACGGCAGGAGGGTTGGATACTGCTCTCAGTGTTGGCACATTTGGTGTGCTTTTCAGCTTTATATTTTATGATTATGATGACAGTTATCATTACATAAAAGTAAGTATTTACAATTGAATTGAATTTTAAAGTTCAATAATTTCAAGACCCCTTGTACAATTAGTTTAATTCATTATTTGATTACATACATTTTAAAATTTTCTGAAAATTTATTTAATATTTATTTGACAACACGATACAAGACGTCTGTTTAAAAATAAAATATCCTTGTTAAACATACACACTCGATATTAAAACTTTATCAAAATGTATTGTACAAACGTATTTTAGGCATTTCTAGCACTACCTTTGGGCGTAGTGCTTGGAGTTGCGTGGGGAAGTCTAGCAAAATATGTACCTAATTCAGAAGATACTTTTGTTACTGAATTACGAGTGCTCTTTGTATTATTTGGAGGGCTTTTTGTAAACATCTGCACTTCTTCTATCGGATGGGGTGGAACAGGTTCGAAATCAGTATATAAATATTTTTTATCATCAATCATCTTGATTATACATACTTAGTACTGTTTCAATTTATTAAGATATATCAACGTTATTTATAATATATGACCGTTAACTATAATTGTCTTTTATATAATTAGAAACAATATAGAAAATCATATTCTACCTTTGTATTTTATATAGGTGGCGTAGCAGTACTCGCGTGTAATGCAACAGCGGCAACACACTGGGCCAAGAAGGGGTGGAAATTAAACCAGAATCCGGCCGCTACTGTGTACAGAGTGCTGTGGTCAACATGCGAACCGGTTCTCTTTGCCTATACCGGAACGTTTTTTGTAGTTAGTACCTTTATCCTATATTTATTTACTCATATAAAATGTATAAGGGTAGCAGAAAATGAAACAATATTATATATTTGTTTCTATTATTTTTTTTGTTTCTTTTATTCTTCTAAAAATGTAAAATCCCTTTATTTCAAATCGTATAGACCATTCACTACTAGTTTAATTACTTATTTGTTAATAATTCGATATAATGTTAGGTGTTCATCTAATTCTAAACCTAACCAAAGTCCGTAATAATTTTGAACTATTAATTTAATTGCAGGTGCACAGTTCAATATCGGGGACTATGCTAATTGGGTTAGGTATCTTACTTGTATGCGTCTCTGTAAGACTGATAGTTGCAGCGCTAGTATGTTGGAAGTTTAAATTGAAGGAGAAGATCTTTATATGTTGTGCATGGATACCCAAGTCAATTGTAGAGGTAAATAATTATCTAATTTGTTATGTTTCTTTTACTATTGGCCCAGAATTTGTGTTTATAGGTAATACTTGATCTGTTTTTAAATATTCAATTCATAATACCTACGTTATTTTACAAAAACACTTTTGTATTTTATCTTTTTCTACTATCAAATACACTGTCTATTTTAATTATTGGCGCAATATAATTCTATAAAATTAAACTTTCAAGCGCCTTAGCTTTACTAAGAGCAAACTTTTTATTTTATTTTGGCATCAATAATATGTGCGATACTGGATACGTAATTCACTTTTCCCCTTATGGATTTTCGTATTCATACCAACATTTAAATTATAATTGAATGTGCTTATTCACGTTTATCTCATGGATTTCGTAAAAATAAATATTTTTGTACAGAAATATTTTTTCACATTTATTTCTTATTTGTGCAGGCTGTTCTTTGTCCCTTGGCAATAAATACTATAATTATGGCACATGGTAAACACGATGAGGAACTAATTGTGGCCGAAGAAGTTGTGACACTTATCGTACAAGCTATTTTCATAACAACACCTATTGGATTTCTTCTAGTTAATAACTTGGGTCCAGTATTACTTAAAAATAATACTGAAGACATACAAAGCGGTAAGTATGGAAATTATATTTTATATTTACATATTAGTCGTGACTAATAAATTATAAAATTATTGATATGTTGTCCATTTATTGAAATGAATATAGCTTATGAATAGGTAAGTAAGTAACATGTATTCAAAATGACCAATCTATTTTATTTTTTACTTTATGCATCTCGAGCTTTATCCATTTCTATCATAAAAATATTTTTTAATTCGACATCCTACGGGTTTCATCTGACAATTTGTCATTTTTTTTTTATGAATATTTATGCCATATACAACTTAACATTTAAGTCTTCGGTAACACCTACCTTTATATAAAAATAAGAGAAAATTTTAGGTCCACAACGATCTTCTACTACTACTCTATAACTCTAGATAACTCTAGAAGTATCCGTTTCTTAACTTTTTTTTAATAAATAGACGTGAGTTAAAAGTGTTAATTTAAAGGTGAATCAACTTTTTAAATGTTACTGGATAAATGAACATAACATACAAAAATACAATGTATTTTAATAAACGTATTTAATTAGAAAGTAAGTTTTACAGTTACTTTGAATATATCTTGTAGTACCATTTTGCCATTGAAAAGTGCCATTTAGTATACTTGTTCAATCAAATATATTTTAAAAAATAATGATTGTGATATGAAATACTAATATAATAATACTTGTAAAGTTTATTTATGTGAATATCACAAACATTTATTTTCTTTAGTAAAAGAATATTCGCTGGCCGAATATTTTTTAAGTATTTATGTATAGGATTAAGTTTTATCAGTATTATATTTTATCATATAAGGATATTTATGTAACATTCACATAGAAAGTTATTAATATATAATAGGTGTACCTATTTACAAAGATCTAATGTGTTGCTTTACTTTTTAACAATTTATTGTAATGTCACTCAAAAAAGTAACAAAACGTTAAGTTAAACTTATAAATTATTTAAAATATAATAATAATGCTCTACAAATGTACATGTGTCAGTAGTATACATATTTTTGTAAAAGTTAATTACTTGTGGTAGTAAAATTGAGAAATTTATGTATATATATATATATATATATATATGCGGATCTCTTATTGTTAACAAACGTCAGCTCACCAGATTCTTATATCGGGTATCTTTAGACTAAACTAAATGTATATATGATAATTACATACAGAGAGTATAAAGAACAACAATGCATAAGAAATAAATTATTTGTAATAAGTACATAACTTTATAAGTCGATTTTGATTTTAAATCTACTCCGATTAGCTAATATTATTCATCATAGTTTTATTAATAAAAAAGTAACGCCATCTAACGAGCACTATATACACTGTTGACGTTGCGTCAACTCAACAGCTCTTCCAAATCTACGACAAACGCCGTACAGCCACTAGTACCAAATAGTTCCTTATAAAAAAATAGATGGCACTTAAATATGAAATCATAAAAAAACATATATTATAAATTGAGAAGTCAAAGCATCGAAAACCGAACTCAGTCAAAACAAATCTTCACCTAATATAATTATAAATATACCTAGTCCAATTGAAACATATTATGACAAAAAAAATCATAATTTTAAATTTTCAATAAAAAAATATAATATATTGATACTTTTTGTAAATTTTTCTGCCATTTAGATTTTAGCAACTAAAGAAATAATTCTTCAAAATTTTAAACTATAAAAACAGTTTTGTTTTTATTGACGAGCGGAATTGGATTAAAAAAGTCTTAAAAAAGTAAATTTAATGAAAAATTAAAATAGTATTGTCTTATATACTTAGTATCGATATCGTTTATAAAGCAAACAGTAGATATTATGTAAAGCTTTGTTTTCCACCAATCAACACACAGCGTTTCGAATTCGAGTGGAAATCGAAAAATGGAGTGTGTTGACATTAAGTTCGTTACGCCATTCCTCTGCGGGAAAAAGAGTGCAACTGGAAGCAAGAAGAAAGAATTGTATGTATCAAAGTTTTTTCCGATTTTATTTTAATACTAAGAATATTTCTTTTCATGTTTATTCTTGTAGGACGCATTAGATTAGATGAATAAAAAATATAGAATGTTTCCAAGTACTACCCGTATTCCATGTTTTTAAAAAATAATAAGTATTTTATGTTCTAATTATAAATATTCTGATATATTACGATTATGCCATAATAGAAGCTCTTTACTCTTTACTAAACTTGTTATTTTTCTGATTAACGCTTTATCCCGCATAACAGGGTACACAGAACTGTTCTGTGTACCCTGTTCACTGTTCAATGTCTAGATAGTATCAAGACTGCTTGATACTATCTTGACACTCCGGTGTGTTTCTTTCGCCGGCCGAAACTTAACGCCGCATTTTGTCATACCAAAGCAAAGAAAATAATTCACATATAATCATTCCCACAATGGAAATCAAACCCACAATCATAATGATTACAATCAGACGCTTGTCCCACTGCGCCACAATGATCTTTCATTTTAACATCAATAATCGCTGAGAATATTACTCTTACATGAAAATTGGCCCAACCGAGCCATCACAGAACAATTGTAATAGGTAAAATTGTATTCCATTAGGAATGTTAACACAATTAAAAAGCATCGTTGACGATAGCACTATTTTCAGATTAACTTTTGCTTTGTACTTTAAATATAAAAGTTAACCTTCAACGCATACTGATTTCTGATTTTGTGTTCTGTCTTTCAAAAAGTTGTTTCTAGTACCATCATACCATTCAACATAAAATTCAGCATTCGATATCATTTGTTTTTTTCAATGAAATCTGTAAAATTTACAGCGTAAAGAATAGATAAATAATTTGATATAATATAAAAGATAAATAATTTTTCAAATGACGCTTGATTTGTAGTGTCACAAGATCTCTTAATTAATTTGAGACAACGTTAAGTGTCTCGGTAAAACAAGGCACGCGTGCGCCAGTCCGACCGGCCTGTGTCATCCGTTTGCACATACTGTTCATGGAGCCTATTATGGCGTTTATTCGTCCACACATTTGAAGTATAGTGTAAATTCTAAATAGTGACCAGTGCAAGTTTAGATTTCAGTTCAAGGTTTCATAGCTCTACGTGATCACATTGAGGTGTTAACTTAAAAGACCTCAACCGTCACGTACTCTAGGCAGCTGACTTCTGTATTATTTTTTATCAGTGCTCTTTCCACTTCACCTTCGACAAATATCTTATCAATTACCTGTCAAAAGGTAGTGGAAAATATAACTTCCGATACATTTTTCTTTTATTTATCAATAACATCGATTCTACGAGAAAAGTTATCTTTGTATAGGTACATGTTTGGTTTATATGAATATGAAAATTAATCATTTGTGAAAATGAAAACGAGAGACCGTAAAGAACAGATAGTAAACAACAAACAAGAAGACAAATATGTAAGTAAAAAGGACAAAAAATCATTGAAACAAGAACCTCGGGGTGGAAAACGATCTCCGGTTTTATCACAACGAGATCGTATAAAGCGGTCCGGTGTTGAAGCTGTGAAGTTACACCTGAAAACTACAGGCGGCACCGGCAGAACTTCTAGATCAGCAACCGCGGTAATTCTTTTATACTTTCTACAAATTTCCATAAATATATATATGTATACCTATCATGGATTTATAATTTTACCTAGTATTAATGGAGTAGAGAGCTAGGGGCATATAATAACAACTTTTACGGTTTTATTAATTATAAATGTATGCAAAAGGTTTACGTTAGTAAGTGATTGACAAAAACGCACAGCCTACTGATCGAAGAGACCTGAAATTTAGCGTGTAGGTCTAAAGGAAGTCTATAAATTTATTATATTTTCATTTTTATCATTAATACACAATCACAACATTAAGTTGTCTACCTTTTTTATTATCTTTAATGTCGTCAATATTTGTCTTTATCTTTTGTTACTAACATATAGTTTTCACTTCATACAATAGAACATAGTGTATAAACAAATCACCTGTCCCATTACTATCTAAGTCAAATCTTAAGCCTCAATTCCTTTTTATATCTTCTTACTTTGTATAGCTTAAAAAGTTAATATTCTACACTGTTCTTAATTTCTCTATATGAATGTTTCTATAAATTTTAATTTATTTATTTCCTCCGCAGTGGCGTCTCCGGTTGTTTTGCTCTTGTAGCACCTATTCTACTTTATTCAGTGTGCGGCTGTCGTTAACATGTCAAAGTACTCACTTACTGGTTCTAGTTATAAAATAAACTTGACTCATTAGCGTATAGTTTTGTAGGCCCTCTTCCTCTACTCTCTAAGTTTGTAGGTAACTCTCTAAACAACTCTATTTAAAAAAAAACAATGTACATATCAATCACACGATATAACAATCACACGAACGGCGAACGTAACATTATTGACCTATTTTAAGCTGGGACTAAAATCGGTGCCTGTAAATAGAAAACAATAAAAAACACATAAAGGTATACATAAATGCAAGTAGCACATGAATTATAAAATTATTACTTTATGTCATAAGGTAAACGTAAAATAATTTTATATTGTAATATATTACACGCAGTTTAAAGAGCCAAGAATGGTCATGAATGCTAAATAACACCGAATACTTTCCGCGAGTATAATAATACCTATACTTTAGCAATGACGCTAAACCATGTGATTCGTTTATCACATTACTGAGATCGTGACAAAAGAAGATAATCTGTCAGTAAAGAGTATTATCACATAGCGTATATAACTAACAATCAAAGTAGTAACAATGGTAATTTCTTATTTAAATCTCATTGTGCTGCAAAATATTTAGTAAACTACCTATTGTAGCGATCACAAGACCGATTAGGACGATAAGTGGTCATGTTTACTTTAGTGATCTAGACCTACCGTAAAGGAAAAATAATATTTGCCGACATAAACAATATATCTATTTTATATAACACAATTTACAAATATCCACTTTACTAATATTTAAATTTGTTTGTCTATAAATTAATGAAATCATATATTACGTAATACATTTTTATATAGAAGGGTACGGTAAGTACGAGTAGGTGCAATAGAAGAGACTATTATGTAGGTTCACGCTGTATCCCGCATATAGCAGACAGAAGGAACCTGAGAACCTAGTGTTAAGACACTCCGTTCCCCACTTTCTGCAGAATTGAGACATTGTGTGCTGAGTGGCGGAACTCAACGCCACGCTTTGCCTTCTTGCCAAATCCAAGAAATGAGAATATTAAACTTTTACATTTCCTGGAGCACGAATCGAACCCACAACCTGTCGCGTTTAAGTCGCACGCTTGTGCCTCTGCGCCACGACAGGCGAACATTATAATTATAAGATTTTTTTGACTTACTTATTATTTATATTAAATAAAAATTGAAAAATAATGGTGGAAAACGCAAACTTACCAAACGCGTCACCATTTGTCAAAACGAGATTGGACGTCAGATGTATTAGCACCGATATTCATACTGTGTTTAGCAGTTTTAGTATTAAAAATTGATTTAAAGTGTATTTTCGTGGTGATTGTTTAGTAGATTATCCAATTTTGATTAATCGCTATCGGACAATTCCACGAAAAATACAAGTATTTGGTGATGATGTTATGACAGTAATCATATTTCGCATTTTATGTGCGCAGAATTCAAAGAACTGAAAACGGCAAGGTAATTCATTGATGCAATACCACCTCGCAATTTCAGTCCTTTGATGATATATTTTACTCTACAACATAGTTTTTTTTTGCACATAGTATTTTATAACATACCAAACATAACCTTGCTCCAAAATTTTTATTTTACCTCTATATCATAATAATTTTTAACATTGTAATAACATTTTAAAGAAGTAAGATATCATTATTTATTTTTGTCAATGTCTTCCTCGGTTTTACCTGCGTATAATCATACTACACTATTGTATTACTATAATACAAAAAATTCTGCAGCTTCAACGCGCTGTCCATCCGCGCGTCCGTTCAGTGAATTCTTTATTGTAGACCTCCAGTAATATGTATGTAATCACATATTTGGTGTAATTCGAAACAACAACAGCTTATGGGCAGTTAGGCAAATATGGTCTATCCAAATAACTTATTTTTCTTTATGAACATAGTAATATGAACATAGCTAAAAACATGAACATAGCTAAAAACTCCTGGTACGAAAAGAGATGTGAATATGTAGAACACCTAATGAAAAAACATGACTCTTTCAATTTACATAAAGAAATTAAAATAATGACTGGATACAAAACCAATACCCAACACCAGCTTTTTGATGATAACAACTTGCCAATTCTAGATAAAGCCGTAAAAATGAGCGTATGGGGAACATTACATAGAAAGGCAATTTGCAGACGACCTCAAGGGACCCCAATTGTACTTTCAGAGAGGAAGAGGATAGAAACCATAATTACTTGTTCCTAAAGGATGAAGTCCTAACAATGCTGGGTGATGAGCGGAAGTGGAAAAGCTGTGGGGCCTGATGATGCTTTTTTTATTGACGTTCTAAAACTTATTGACGAAGAAAATATAACAGTGCTGGTGAACTTTAACCAAATTTACAACACCGGTCATATCAGATGATTGGCTGAAATCAACTTTATCGCATTCTCCGGGGGAAACGCTCGAAAACGCGGAGATTTTCGGCTGATTAGTTTAATGAGTCAAGTTTTAAAACTTTTCCTATCTCTAATTCATGAGCGAATAAGAATAAAAAGTGATGATCAGCTAAGTGACAGCCAATTTGGGCTCTCTGAAATGGACTTGGCACTAGAGAAGCATTATTCGCCTTGCAAGTTTTGGTACAGAAATGCAGAGATATGCAACAAGATGTCTTCATATGCTTTATAGATTATGAGAAAAAGCGTTTGATAGAGTGCAATACATCGCCTACTACAAATTCTAAATAATATCGGACTAGACAAGAAAGATATCTGAATAATACAAACCTGTACTGAATCAAAGTAACAATCAGAGTCGATGGAGATGTGATTCTCAAGAAATCAAAGTCAAGAAGGAGTTCGATTAAGGCTGTATTCTATCGCCAACTCTCTTTAACATCTACTCAGAAAGGGTTATGTCAGAGGCTCCGAAGACTTGAATTGTGGTGTCAAGATAAATGGATGCCTTATTAACAACTTAAGGTATGCCGATGACACAGTCCTCATAGCTTTCAACAGAGCAGTCTTGGTATTTCTGATAAGGCATTCAGAGTTTCATCAAATATTTATTCGGTCTTTTTTTTCTCTAAGAAAGATTTTGGATATTTTCATATGGTTTTAAAACCTTTTTTCAGCCACGTCATGTTGTTGTATTTCTATTTGATCTTTTTATTTTCTTTTTTGTTCTGTTTTTCCTTCACTTTTTTATATGGTGAAGATGTTATAATCTCGCTTTCGTGAACTTTCGCGGCCGCGTCAATCGTGAAGTAAACTTGGTGGTACATCATATATCTCTTCCACTCGTCTCGCTGAAAAATTGCATTTAATCGTACTAATTTTGCTTGTAAATGTTTCTGTCATTTGATTTTTCTCTTATTTTGCTCTTTCACTGTTTCTCTTCATGGTTTTTGGCATAATATCGTAGTATTTCTGCAATGATATTAATAACATAGGTACTTTACCTATGTTATTATATGTGTTACGTTAAATAATGAAATAGAGAGTAGGAGAAAAAACGAAAAAAACGAGTTTTACACAAAAGGATAAAAGAGTATTTGAGTTTATCTTTTATAAGAAAGTTACATATATACATACATAGCTTAACGCTGTATCCCACATATAGCAGGGTAGGCAGAGGGAACCTAGTGTTAAGACACTCCGTTCCCCACTTTCCACCGAATTGAGGCATTGCGTGCTGAGTAGCGAAACCCAACGCCGCGCTTTGCCTTATTACCAAACCCAGGAAATAAAAAAATCCATTTCCTGAATGAATACACAACACCGAATAATTAATAAGTTAAATATATGAAAGTTGTCTTTTAAAAATCTCATTATTTACATGGCGGTTGATATGTACGCGTGTTCTTATATGTAAGCTCCTAGCGCTTCTATCGGTAAATTCGGTAATTATTTTACGATTTCGTCAAATAAGATCGGTGTTTTATTAAAAATACATAAGCGCGTTTTGTTGATCATGAGACCATTTATTGACCATAATATGTTCGATATTATTTTCTAAATAGTCAATTCTACAATATGGCCATGAAATATACATTTGCATAAACTATAGCTGCAATTATTGCAGAATTTAAAGAAAGAGTATACTGAATTTTTAGCTTACACATTATTTAAAAAATATTAAAATTATTACTATTTTGGCTGTAGGTATATGCAAAATAGTATTTGATTAAATACATCTAAACTAAGTGCAAAATTTTTTTTTGTTTAACTCTATCATAGTATGTTACCGTGCTGTCATGACGATGAGTATTTAATTGCAAAAAAACATATAACTCAACCCGGTACAGGGAGAACACTTCTTGGCTTTTGCACGGGTTCTCTATAAATACTCAATACATACTTAGAAACACGACCTGCATTCACACACTTGATCAAAATTGTGGCAACAAACCAAATGGATTAACGGTTATATTTCAACAAAATATTTAAATAAAGCCATGTTAAAATTAAATGATGATTCTTCTAATTTCTATTACTTAAAACAATAAAATCTATAACTGTTTGTTTTTTACTATTAATTATTTACTTTTCATACATTGATGCTTAAACAGAACAAAAAATATATAATATTATAATATAAAAAAGTAACTGAGGTAAAACCAAAACATATACTACTTTCAATAAGTAGATATAGTTAGTTGAGTAAACTAATTCGCGCTACAATTGTCGGCGGAGCTGTTTAAAATTTTATTAGTACATATTACTGATCCATATCTCTTAAATCTTTATGAATCTAATCTTACTGGTGTAGTAAGGAATTATCGACTGGATTTTTTTGCATTTAGATAACTATATAACCTATAGTTAGATAGAATACGTTAATATATCGGTCATGTTTTTATTACCACTAACGTAGTAAAACATATTTTTTGAAAATTTTAATCACTACATTATGACATTACTGCATTGTGGCATTATATTATTTGTATCATTATATTCTGTACGTCCTGGTGTCAAAATATATCATATGCTTTTGATGAATAAAAAACAAAACAGCCTAATTTGATAACCCACTTAGTTTTATAAGTATATTTAAGTAATTATTATCAATAAGCATTCAAAAAAACATTTTATATTTTGCGAGGTATTAAGAAGTACATATTTATATTATGTTTCACCACATTTTACGGATACTGAGTGATAACATGGGCTATGTTACCCAATACAGGTATCTCACAATACCGAAAAAATTAGGTACATATATTATATTCTTCCGAGCATAGCCTTTGTTAAAATATGGTCCATCAGCATTTATCTATATAGACTGTTGTTTATCAATAGATAATATGTATGGCAATACAGTACAATAACTTTTATTTAGTAAAATCTTGTATTTACTAAAATATCTTATTTAAATATTTAAATTTAGGAAAAACCAAATTGAATACTTAAGTATTTTTAATTAACATCATTTCTGCTTCAAACTTTAGTGCATTCTGAATAATTCATTATATAATTATTTAATCGTTTTATACTAACATATGTTTTAAAATATATCTTGTTTTAAAAGCATGTCTAATGACTGATGATTTAATAATCATTGCAGATTATTATTCCCACAAATAAATCACATTACTCTTGTTTTCCAAATCTCAAATGTCAACTAGACAATAGTCTGAAACGTTATTGAAAGTATGCACATACTTTTTTATTGGTAAACAAAAGACATTTTTTTAACATAGAAAAATAGAAGACCTTGTTTTTCTAAAAAACTTTGAAATAAGTTAATACGTATATTATTACTGTGGAGGCCCTTAGTTGATGTAGTCACGTAGTTCTGAACGACAGTCGTCTCAGTTGTAGAGTGTCTGCCGCTGGACATTTCGGTGTTGTGTTTTCATCTCGCCCTTATCCCTTATCTGAGACACCACTTAAGTCTCGTGACCGTACTTACACCTGCCAACATTTATTGATTTCACACATTATCGAAACCACCGACCGAATTAACGTATTTAGTATTCCATTTAAATTTAGTCATATGATTTTAAGTGAATTGTTAATTAATAAAAAATAATTAAAACGACACACTTTATATTACTGATATACGGTGTTGTAGTGAAACTAAACATTTGAGAAGGTAAGATTGTATTACTAAATATTAATTTATTTTAAGAACGTACTTTATTTTACCGATGAAAAATTTAATATTTTAGGTGATATTTATACGTAAGAAAATGCAAATATAAACTTTTTTTGTAATTCATGCAAATGACTGAAAAAAGAATGAAAGTTTGTTACGTTGGTATTTATAACGACAAGCATCTACAGGTTGAGTAATCAGTAGCTACAAAAACTTCATATACCCATAGTAGTGTCACATGTAGATAGATGTAAACTGTTGTAATTGAACAAAGGCATGTGACGAATGATTTATCCTCGAAAATAAAATACGTTACGCTTTTCAATTCTGTTACTGTACATATTTTCACAAAATATTGTTTTTACTTAGTATATGTATATAATTCAACAATGTGAATTATATTGTATTTTTATGCTTTTGTATCTTAAACACTACTATTATTTAAATTGAGATCAATTCTTTTTTTATATACGCACATCTCCGGATATTCTCGTAAGTCAAATATTCGCGCGGATATAAGACAAAGAATTGAATTGCTTAAATGTTTTAAGTTATTTTGTTCTTTATTTGGCGTAGATTTTAATAATGCTTTATTGATGGTAAAAAATGCTGCGGTTTCTCTAATCAAACATTGATATTTAAAATATTCCTGATAGAAAAAAGGAAAAAGGGATCGAACCAAAAACCAACATGTTAACAATTAATCCAACTGTTTCACAATGACATCAATCTATTATAATAGAAGAGAATATACTTCATTACATACAAAAGATTAAAAAAAATGAGAAAAACAAAAATATATATGCCTATTAAATGTATGAAAAAAGACGCGGTCTTATTGCTCCGAGCAATCTCTCACAGACAACCTTTGGTTACGGCAGTATTAAATACAAAAAAGGGAAATAACGTTAGTGCAACTAAGTAAAAATAAAAAATATATAATACAAATAACAAAACTAAAGGCCAATTATATATAAACATGAAATATACACTTGCATACATATCTACACTTATATCTACATATTCACAATCATAACCAAACATATATGTTCATATATATATATAACAATGTATACAAAAGCGGCTAAGGATATATTAATGTCATAAATTAAATAATTACTATTCAAGACGACTTTTATATAATGAAATGAAATGATTATAATTGTCGAAATTCGGTAGGAAGTTTATTTCAAAGAATCGCAGATTTCACAGTAAATCAGTTGAATAGAATTGGGTATGACAGGAATAGAAATAATAAATAATAATTTTAGAGAAAATAACATAAATGCTGGACATACTCGATAAAAAATCTTTTATGAAGTTCAAGTGACTTTTACAAAATAATAGATAGTTATCGAAAGATATTATCGTGAGGATTAAGATAGAGATAGGTTAAAATATTATATAACATTTTTGCATAGATTTTTTTAGGGGACAGCCTTGAATGTAAAAGAGAATAACGAATAAGAATTTATCATCATCATGACTATTCTTCTAACGAGTTATAAATTATCTGGAAACATACAATTGATATAAATATATTTATATCAATTTTAGATATAATATATAGTTTATAGTATAATTTCTTTTTAAAACATAACGATTAATCATTGTATAAATTACATATAAATATTTCTCAATCACGTCACCTTCAAAGGTTTGTCACGCAAAGATATCATTCACTACATCCTAGGAATAATAATGACGGACTGAGGAAAAATCTTATTATAAAAATTGTTTCATTTTCCTTTGCGTTAAACGAAGATAATAAGATAAGAAGAGCCTTTGTAATTTAATTATTGAATAGGTTGAAGTAATTTTTCTTATAAAATGGATTAAAAAATAAACAAAATGTTTATTTTTTTTCACAATCGATTAGTGCGATTAACTAAACTACGTTTTGACTGCACCTCTAATTTCGACGTTAAGTACGTGACGTATGGTACACATAATACTCGCTTTTGAAGTGCCCTACTGCGCAACGCAAAGAAGGGTAATGTAGCAGTAATATGTATCACTCTGTATGTATGTATGTTCGTTCTTATGTGGCATTGTAGAGATCAAACGTCTTTACCGGTTTTGATTATTCTTACGACAATCTATTTCTCTTAGTCTTAGTCTAGAGTATCACTAAAGACGTGACAATAAACAAAATTCGCTACTATTAAAAAGTAAAAATACCTGAAGTGAATTTAAGTTTTTTTTATCATTCTTCCTTACAAATAAGATATTTAGAATATAGAACGATTTAATGTTGTTTAAATATTTTACTGCAGACTGCGAAAGTAGATATTGGGTCCAAATCCCAGGCACTCCAATGACTTTTTAAATCTTGTGTCTTTTAGACAATAAAGACAAAAGAATGCGAAATTTACCGTTCTAATATCAATTTTTGTAAGTTCTACCTAAAAAGTGTAAAATAAAAAAATATTATAAAAAAAACGACTCCTTATAAATAAAAAAATAGCTAAGACATTCATGAAAGCAAAAAAACTGAATAGAAAAAAATAAGTCCCATACAAAAAATAGAAAGCCATTCTTCAACCAATCAAACTTTCCGTAGGAGCCCTGTATAATTTAAATTTGTCTCAACTCTTAATCCTCCTTTCTTATTTACTGTATTGGGATGGCTTTTTCTTTTCATTTTCATTTAATTAATGTATTTTTTAGGTTTAGGAGTTTTCAATAAATATTTCACGTTACCGAAATTAAATATACTAATATATTACAAATGCTATTGACTTTTTAATACAGCGTTAAGTAAGTATACATTTCTCATATATTTGGTAGTAAGAATGTTTTATTTATTTATTATTTATAATGTAACCTTAGCTCTTAAACTTGATTAAGTTTAATAAAGTGTCAATTGGGATACAATTGTCAGGGACACAACGACATCATAACATTGAGCCAAACTGTGTCAGAAGCACATAGTACACTCGCATACTGTGAGTGCACGACGGGACTCGCGATCTTCCTATTTTACTTTATTATCGTCACCTTCATATTACTGTATATTACTGTGGGTGAACAAAATAATTTTGTGAAGTATTATTAGTGAAACAGATTACTCAACATGGTTTGTATTTTAACTTCTTATATCATAAACGTTTTCTTTTTTAAGCTCATGTACCTCAAAATAAATTATGTATGTCATCTGCCTTAAGATAACTAGGATTTTGTCTAAAACTATATATTAAAATTATATATTTAACCTCTGCTCTTACAATTATACTATATGTGTTAAATATTGACACGGACTAACTACTAACTGAATAACCGACAAATATTAATAACTGATTAGCGCTCAATTAGTGCTTCTAATAGAACAATTCATGTGTGAACGGTATTTAATAAACAATATTACTAGACAATGCATATATTTTAGATTTTAATTAGCGTCTTTAATGTCGGCAATTTTCCATACAACTTGAAATATCATGACAGGTGCTAACGTTTATATCGTGACCACACGTCAAACTAGTGTAAACAAAGTTGACGTAAACTAAAAATTAACGATTTTACTAACGTCTGCACCAGATTAACCTCCAGATTAACTCTCCAGTCAGTATGTTCACACATCGGTTGCTCCGCTTGATCCGAATAATATTTAATTAATGGGTCACTTGACAAATGTAAGCAATTGATAATTTAATTGAAACGTTTCATGAAATAAATAAATGAAACAAAGGTTTCGAAACAAACAATTATCAGCTACTTGGAAACTAGAAATAACTGAAAAAATATAATAAAGTAAAAATATATGAGGAAATACATTTAGTTCCACTAAATAAAAAGTAACAGCATGCAATATTGTACCACACATAGTATACTATCTTGTTATTTATTATACAAATTATTTCGTGACGCTGTTATCTTCACAAAAGTCATTAAAGAGTTAAATTAAAATATTTTTAATCACCAACAAGAAATATTTAACTAAAAAACTATTTAAGTGTATGTGTATGACCTCTTTGACCCGTCGATCTGGTATGATAATCATAAATCAAAAATTGAAAATGTGAAAATGGGTGCAAAATTCAATACTAAGAACGTGAGTTTGAGTTGGTCGATGAAATAATTACGATATAGGTAGGCGCCAAGTTCTGTAGATAATCCTGAAATATATGTCTTTATAATAAATAAATAAATTGAAGTATAGAATTTCACATGGATAATAATAATAATGTAACATAGAAGTCACTTTTTATCTTAATATTTTCTATTTAACTATTTAACTTATTTTTACAAAACATTTTTACAAAATCTAGTAAAAATTGTATGAGTATATTATAATAGTCGACGATTTTCTGCTTTTAGATCCTAGATAAAGGACTTAAAAATTTTGAAACATCAACCAAATTTCAATTAATATGTTATGTAGAGTTTTAGTTATGAACAATTCAAAATGACTTTTGATGTGGGCTACTAGACACTAGACTGTTGCGTCGCAAATAAAACTTTACTGGACACACGACCGTATGTTAGATTGTGTTTTGTAAAAAATAATGTGATTCATGTCAAAATAAGATATTTAAATAGGATTTTTTGAATAATATAACAAACGTATGGTAACTATTGAGACTTGTGTAAATTTATTAAAAATATCTACAATTTTAGATTTAAAAGGAAGGCAGGAAGGAAGCTGCCTTAATATTGAATTATTATAAATAAACCTATAAGATTAAATAAACAAAACGATTAAGCTATTCAATTGATTATATTATTGTAAACACTATTTGTTTGGTTACTCTTGACATTGAAATTAAATAGTAAGTAGTAAATACTTGACCTAGTACTTAATAATACTCATATGATTTATCTATCTCACTCTTCAAAAAATTTTACAAGCTTTCTCCAATAATAAAAGAGTTTTATATGAAACATATGAAACAATCTAAACAAACAATTAAATTAGAAATATCTATGTTAAGATATTTATATAACACTTCAAATACTAACGCGTAGAGAAACTTCAAAGTTCGATATACATAGATATATCTTATACATTTTTCAATAATTACATTAATTCGTTTGTAATACTGTTATATGTAGCAAAACAGAAGTTTTATAGCACTAGAACGTTAACGTCTGCTTGAACGTGGACATTTTTTTTACATATTATATATAATATATTACGCAAGCCTTGAAAAACCAGTTCCCTTGAGATTTACAAAGATTTCAGAAAATCTGTTTATTTACTTATTCATCCTTAACAATCCATATAAGCAATTTATTTTATACTGGCGCTTATACAGGTCAATGAAGTAACTAAATATAGCAAATTTTGCAAAGTAATAAAGTATACACACACAGCTTTTAATAACAGTTATATTTGTTTTATCTCATTATGTATATATCACATAATAACAGAATAGAAAATTCTGTTTATGAAATATTTCACAAAAATATTAATTAAATCGGTTAATGTACCGGTGGTGTCGTGGCGCAGAGGCACAAGCGTGTGATCGTAAACATGACAGGTTGTGGGTTCGATTCCTAATCCAGGAATTGAAAATATTAAGGATTTTCATATCATTTCTGTGGTAAAAAGGCAAAGCGCTGCGTTGAGTTCCGCCATTCAACACGCAATAAAACGGAGAACGGAGTGTCTTATTACTAGGTTCTCTGGTTCCCTCTGCCTACCCTGCTATGTGCTGGATAAGCTTAAAAAAATATTTAAAAAAAAACGGTAACAGGAAAGAAAAACAACCAGAGAAAATGTCTGTCTGTCTATCCGTCTGTTTGTTTGTGCGTTAATCACGTAAATTACAACGCTGGATAAAAATTAATAAATTTGGGAAATAGTAGAAGCCTTGGAAGAACTATTTTATAATTGCTCTTGAGCAATTATTTAATAGTTTTTATTTTATGTCACCGTGTGCATTATACTAGCCTTAAAAAAATAAGAAACTTATATATTCTAAGAATCTTCGATGACTAATTATAATTTGAAAGCAATAATATTAAATTTTTTAAATTAAAATTTTTAGCACACCTACAGTTTAGAGTTTGGAGCCACATACATAGTTTATATCTTAATGCAACCGATGCAGTTCCCATAGAAATCACGTCGACTTTTCGCAATGCGTATGCGTGAATCTAAACTTTTCTCCAGTCTAAGTCATGTAGTTATTAAAAAAAAAACAATAATTAAAAATAGAATATACATATATATTATAGACAGCTCATTTATAATCGATTTTAGAATTTCCATATAGGTACATATCTAACCGCTGTATTAAGTAAGAACACGTGCCGCCTTACCAAATAGATGATATTGAAATCGATATTTAATACGTTATTTTGACCATACAATCCCTCGTACGTCTATAAAGTTCATCAACCGCATCTTATAAATATATAGTATTTTATATTTAAAAAAATAATAAGCTTTCACGTAGACTAGTAGTCTGAAACTAGTAGTAAACCAACAACAGGATATATTATTTTTTATATCGCCTATAGACTTTGGGTTGCGATTTTGAATTCTGCACGGAAATCTTAGTATATTTATCAAATGTAAGTGACATCGAAGAATCGTTTAACAAAAAGTGAGTGCTTTAGGTATGTCCAACACGTCTCTAAAAATCTTTAAAACTCATAAAACCATACATCTTTATAAATCTAGAGTATGTAAAAATAAAAATAATCCTTAGTATATTAACTTAATCTTTTTTATTAATTTAAATGCTATTTAGATTGAATAGATGTCATTGAAAAATAATAAGTGATAGAAACATTGTTCTTTTTATATATATATTTATATTGTTTTCGTTTATGTCTTTTCCCGATATTTACCTTAATTACTGTAGTATAGAAACTTCAATTGCATTTCTAAGTTCAATTGTAAGCCAATCGTAATACAAATCTTAGGTACATCAAGATAATTACTGTAGGTATATACTTTCCATTCACTGCAAATAGGAAATTAGTATTGTGTATGTTTTTATACCAGTGTCAAAGACGGCTCACAGTATAACGGATAATAAGTAATACCTAACTATAGAAATCACTATAGTTAATAGATGTAAAGCAAAATAAGTTTCTTATATTTATTAATATCAAAAACAAAACTGTACTTATACCTTGTAGTTGTAACAAAATGCCTGTACAGTTGTACTAATTAAATAAGCACGTATGTATACATTTTATTTTATAATTCTATTACTTACTTAAACATAGCTTTCGTGTTTTTTCTTATAAAGCTATATATGATAATAATCTCAGAACAGACGATATCCGATTATTAATATAAATTATGATTGCTTTTTGTAATACAAATATATTAAATTATTAATATAGGGGGCAGCAATAAACGCATAGCGTCAGTGCGACGGCATGGTGTACGCTCAGTAAACTACCACGAATTACGTAGTCGCGTGATTATTGGGAACTCGGCTCCTCGTGAGTGATCATGTGATTGTGATGAGACCACTTAAGCAAATAAATACCCGACTGTTACCCGCAAAGAACTATCATCAATACTTCGTTTGTTCACGTACACAATATACGAGCGCTTTACAATTTATACATATTTAAAGTAAATCTGTGTGGTATGGTAAAGAAACATTTTTTTTATTATTATTATTATTATTTTTCATATAGTGGCATTTGTAGAAACTAGTTAACATATGGACTTGACGACTAAGTATTTACGTAACGACTTAATATATATATTTTTTAATTTCAGTACCGAATTATAATTCAGCTCACCACAATAATCTGTTTTTGTTATTGCTCTTTGTTGCCTACATTATACTTTTTTCCTTAAAATTACCTCGGGTCAACCTTAGCTGACCGAAAATTGTAAAATTCAAAACAAACTTCTGCATCATTTCTAAATATTAAACGTATGCTTCATATTCTTTAATATAAATCGTGGTGTAGTCAGTGTTTTAACTTTTATTGTACATTTGAACAAATATTTGAAAACAATATTTGTAATTGTTTATATACCGTTTATGAATATCGTTAATTAATAAATATCTTTTTTTTCGCTGGGAAATACTTTTTATGCAGACTGCCCGTAGTGCGTAAGGCAGATTGCCTTACAATACGAAACGGTACTGTGGGACTCACCGATGAGACCGATACTACCCACTAAAACCCATCGGAAACCCTCGCCACCTACATGAGTCGCCGCAAGATCGCTTGCGCATGCCACTACGACGGCTCGGTGGACAGCCCACCTACTGCAGGCCACCATCGCCTTCAGGGTGCTCCGGGGTTTCTTCCAGAACACCCGCAGCCTCGATGACTTGCAGGAGGATTACTATGATCCTCCCACCGTAGCTCCTCTAGGGTAGGGGAAGTTGAAGATGGGCATACCTACCCCGTGGCCTGCGACGGCAGAGCGGGTCTGTATTTGCGCGCACCCGCACCGCGGCCTCCTTCAGTCTCAACTAACTCGCAGAAAGAGACCATTGCAGAACAGTTCCTCTTACTGTCTAGCATGGCCCCAACCACGCTGGATAGGGAGAGGTTCCTACCCACTACAGCCATCAAGGCGTGGCGTTGTGGGGCCCAAGCGGGGCATTCAGCTAAAGTGTGATGCGCGGAGTCAACTAACGTATCACACTCATGGCATAACGGCGACACCTCCCGACGTGCAATCTGGTGCAGATATTTACCGAAGCAATCATGCCCCTGTGAAGTAAACACCTGCACCAGTCTGAACGTCATGATTCCTTCACTTTCTATAGGGGTGGAATTAATGAATATCTAACACAACCTTAGCACAATGGGACTGTAAATACGTTAGTTGCAGGTTAGGACAGAGAAGAAAATATTTTAGAATTCGCACTGAAAATAAAGGAAGAAGTTTGAGCTTGAAGTTCTTTCAACTTACCATTTTACGCAAGGTAAAGCGTGACGCTCTCAAAAAAATACCCTAAAATACTATACATTCTCCTTAAACAAAAAAGAAGGCATGAAAAATCAATAATAAATTATTGTAACCCGATGAATGAAAAATGAAAGTATATATTTACCAAGTAAACCTATATATTATTTTTTCATCTATAGGTTTACCATGCACATGTAAAAATCTAAACGTATTGAAGTCTTGGTTTTTTATTTTTTTTATGTCAATCGAAGAGGTATAATCATTATATATCTCTCAGATCTTGAATGTTTGACTTTTAACACTATGTAATACCAGTAGCAAAAACTATTAAGGTGAACTAGCAGTCTTCTTCAGAAATACTCTAGTAAGATATTTTTATGGTAGATGTAGTACAAATGAAGGAAAACCAGAAAAAGGAAAACTACTAGTACACGAGAATTTGTTTATCCTTGGCTTATTGCGGAAATGTTACAAAAAATATGTTTCTGTTTTATTACGATTAAACACGAGTAATTTGGGAAAAGGTCCCAAAAGATTTACAAAAATCATCCCTCAATTTAATACTTTAACTTTTACTTTTAATCTTGTATTATTTACGTAAAACAATCAATAATACGCATTAAAAAAAATATCCCTATAAAAAATACTTAAAAGTATCAGAGTTTACCTCTGCTAATTAAAATGATTTCAAAAATATGTTTATATAAATAAACATATTTTTTAAACGTATATAAATACGTTTCCGTATTAAAACATCTCTGTAACAATTTTTATAAAACTGTGCTATCCAAATATCTTCACAAAAGTTTGATATTGAAAAAAATTAATAAATTATATATGAAGAATAGATACGAAAAAATGATATTATAAAAAAATATATGATACAAATTGAGGCAAAAATATAATTTAATATTTTTTAAAGTAAATATATGAAAAATCTATATGAAACGTTGGATTATTACAATTACTAATGGATAACCCATTTAAAGACTTTTAAGCCAAAAATAAAAGTGCTCATAGCTTTCCGTTCTTTTACATTTATTAGATAGCAGAAGACAATGTAACATACTATCTAGACTAACCAGTAAAATTTAAACTATATTAGAAATTATAAATATTCGTTAGAGTGGAATTTGACCCTACTACTATTAAGTCTAGTTAAACACATATCAACCCCGCCATAATGTGTCAATAAAACACACATATAAATATTAATATATAAGTTCCGTTGCTATTCTACGCCCATTAATAAAAAAATAAGTGCACTTAGAATTTGACTGTTTATTTAATAGCTAAAATGTTATAAAGCAATAAGATAGAGAAAATTAAATAGAAAATATAGTCCTATTCAGTTCTTTACTATCATATTCTAGGTATAATTTAAAATATGTATAAGAGAGCTTTCGTATAGTATCAAGTACCGCTATAGAGTATGTTCCAATATATATCACAAAGCCATAAAACAAAAAGAAATAATTTACACGTAAATAGCTCGTGACATTTTAATTTACAGCACATATCATAATTTAGATAACATCGTCACATCTTCACAGGTTATTAGCGTATATATTTGCGATTTCCATTTTCCCTAGTCGATACAAACAAAGATTTTGGTTAGTATATATTAGCTAAGATCGCGGAGGCTCTACGGATAAAACAATGAAAACTGCAAACCCAGATCATAATTTCAGTGCACAGTCTGTTGGAGACAAGCGTGCGCGTAAGACGACATATACTTACCTATGTACGTATGTAATTTTAAATAGAAAGTTTGTGTATTAATTGTATTGTGAAAAAAACAATTAAAAGAAATTAAGGTAAGGTCTATATAATATACAAGTATTCATATATTTTTGTGAATTTAGAATATTATTTAACGACTTTTATAATATGAAAATATAAAGTTTACTCTTAATTCGATAAGCAATATATGAAAAATTCTTCAATGTTCAATTTACAAATAACAATGAAATTAAACTTAAACGGCATTAATTTCAAATATCATAAAGTTAAATGAACCAATTACGATTTAAAAATATATTACTTGCAATATATATTATGAAAAAAGCAATATTTTATTTAGGTAAATAAAAAGGGACTCCTCAATATACAGAATATTTGTTGCTTTAAACACCAACTCTTTAATTTACTTCATTTTGTTTCGTTTTTGTGACATAACAGTAAGTAGGTAGGCTAGATATATCATACTTAGTAACAATATATAAAAATTATGGCTGCATAACTGATGTACAACTAAATAGAAGACGCTTTACTTTAAAATTATAAAGAAAAATATTTATATATTATTATAATGAAATTTCAAATTTGTTAAAATGAATATTACGGGCTATTGTCACAGACTGTATAAGCGACACTTTTGATATAACTGTCATTGTTAATGTTTTGAATTTTAACCGGTTAAGCCTTGTTCACGTTTTGCTCCAGAATCTACTTACAAAGTTATTACAACTGCTTAAAGCATACAAGTATAATAACAAGATATTTGTAAAACAAGCTATGACATTCAAAATATATGAGACGAAACAAATGAAAACTATGCAGACAAAGAGAATTAAAGTAATGGCAATGCCTATTGCTTAAGTATATGGCAAAAATTAATATTACTATTACGAACTTATTAAATTATAAACAAACATGATTCTGACAAGAAGAGTCAAATGCTTAGACATAAATAGAGGCATATACTTAAGATTTTCCTTTTAAAATTGTCGATAACAAAATACGAAGGCTGCACTCCATGTTTAGAAGTAATAACCAACAGCTTTTAAACAATGTACAAACGTTATAGAAATATAAACATTTTATAGAGGGTTAGCACGTTCGGCGAACTTCAACCCTAAAATGTTATAACTATTTTAACGTGTAAATACACGCTAAAATAGTTTTGAGTCAATTTCATTGAAGGAACTATTGGAGCTGTGTCTCTCATCTAAGCACCTAAGAATAGTCAAAAGACATATTTTGGGAAAAGCACAAGATATAATCTTGTGATAAACTATTACATCATTTCCAAAACGCATAAGTGCACCAGATTTATTACTTCAAGTTTACAAAAAAATTATTAAAACAGCAAAATGGAAAAGTGTAGGACTAGGAACTAATAGATCTATGACCTATAATCTTATACTTTATAAGACATAGAATTAAATAATCTTCTATAATATGCAAAATATTGTAAGCACCATAGAAAACCTTAAATGTTATTACTTCTTATTAATTATTACCATCATACTGAAATCAATTAACAATTAAGGTTAGTCATTATTGTGTGTAAAATTTCAGTTGAATTCTTAGCTCATTCATTCGTATTTAAAAATTATCAAAAAAAAATATGTTATAAATACCAAAATACTTGAGATTTATCGACTATACGTATACGATATACTATATTACAATAATATAAAAAAATGACAATTACCTTTGCATGTTGAGCGTCATCTATCGTCCAAAATGGAAAACGATGTCTAATTTACTTATTTGATGTTTTATTGTAAATTTATAATTTCAATAAATACACTGTACAATATATTTTCACAATCCTTTAGAATATACGAGCAACAAGCACTGCTTTACGAAGACGTAATAATTGCTAAAAGTGAGTTTTAGCAATTATTACATTCATGTGATACTTCACTTCAATGACGATATATCACAACATAATTCATCAGTTTTTATGTTACAACACTATAAATATTGTATAGTATTTTTTACAGATTTGCGTAGGAACATACGATTAAAAAAAACAAATTTCAAACGATACTTCTTACTCTGACAAGATCAATTACAATTTTGATGTATAAATTATATCAATAATGATTAATATAATTTGTATCGATATCTATATAGGGTGTAGGTCAAAGTCTAATGGACATAGCTATTTATCCTTTTATTATGTCTGAATCATCAATTATGTATTTAAAATATTAAAACAAACATTTTCAGGTCCGCAAAACAAGTTTCCGAATGGCCGCTATAAAAGAATATCCCTTCGATCTCAGTGATTTACAAAATCAAAACGGAGATACCCGAACTACGAAAACGAATGATCAGCTGACATCAAACCAAGGAAATACATATTCATCTCGTGCCACCACACCAGACGGTAAAAGAAAAGTCTCCATTATGGCAGACGAAGGTAGCAAGGATAGGGAAAACCTGCCATCTGAAAGGTAAATAGAACCAAATCATAATTTATAATAATACTAATCCGTGACTAAAATTCATATTAATTATCAATATATTCACAAATATATATGCCAAAAGTAATCATCTGTTTGACATTTATTACAAAATAAAAAATACAAAAAAACATAAACAAATTGGAATTGGTTCATCCATCTGTATGGGCCGTATATGGATACAGGCAAAAAAAATATTACACCACGTGATATTGTAAATTGGTTGCTAGCATTGATGTTTGCCTCATGCCTCACTTTCGGATCTTGTATGATTATCATGATAAAGATTTTTAATATTTTATTGAAATAGTGTGGATTTTTGCACCTTTACGCTTTATCCCACATAGCAGAGTAGTCAGAGAGACCTTAATGTGAAGACCCTCCGTTCTTCGGTTTCTCCCCTGAATTACCGAGACATAGCGTGTTGAGTAGCAGAACTCAAAGCCATATTTTGTCTTACCAGAGTGGAGAAAAGAAAATAATTTTAAAACAAACATTCCTTCGAGTGGGAATCGAAGTCATAACCATTGCGTCTGCAGTCAGAACCCGTCGGTAATAATGCGTAATAATGTAGTATATGTTTAAATAATAAAGATATTTTCACGTTCAGACATACGACAATTATTTGGCAATATATTGGCTTTGCAAAAGATTTCAACGCACACATACAACAGAGACGACTTTGTTATAAAAATATAATTGAAATTCTTATTACAAATTTAATATATTTATTTAAAATATTTAATTCAAAAGTTGAAATAAGCAGCTTTTAAAAAGACATCTTAAACGTTTTGTAAAGATTCTTACTTATTATTAGGTACTACCTAGAATAATGCAGCATAGAGGCATGTTATGACATACCTAACATACCTACCACGTAGTATATAGTATTAATAAATATTAATTTAACATTAACATTAACATATTTTAGTTCGTATATTTCGACACTATTATATTTATAGAGAACAAGATATAAAATTGCAATACGACGCAATTGCTATTATTTTTCAATGGAAATACTATAAAGTATAAATGAAAAATATTTTTTAAATAAATAATATGACGCGAACTATAGATAGATAAAAACTTATAATATACTTAAAATGATACACAAAGAACAAAAATTTAATTATTATATTATTATCACTATATGTGACTATATACAGTATATAAACAATAATTATAAAATATAACTTGAACTCTAGCAAGAAAAACGAATATGTTGCTTCCAAAAGAAATAAATCGATGTTAGAAAAAATAAAGTCTATGTCACAATCACAATAACATTCCTAATATAGTGTTATTATTTTTTTTTTTAATATTTTCGTTATTGTTCCACATTGGGACCACATTTAATTTTAAATGCATTTGTAAGTTCGATCCCTATACGGGGAAATGGTAATAATTAAATTATTTTCATTTCTTTTAAATACGTTACATCCTGAAATAAAGCGGAGTGTGGATGACTTTTTTTGTTTGTATTAAAAAATATACCCCCTTTTCTGTTTTTAAGTGAATTTTGCGCGCACGCTATAATGGCCATACTCAGAGACATAATTCTTGTTAGTTTATATAGGCTAATCTCCCATATTTTTACTCACATTATGAATCCATGAACTCCTAAAAATTTTCTTTTCTGCTTGAAACTTATTGCTATTCATTACTAAGCTGCGACTGTTGTTGTCATTAATAAACTTTTATGATCTAATTTCTTATTTTGTTATATAACACTAATTGTCAATTATTCACTTACTGCAAAAGATGCAATTCGTATATTTTTTTGGGTTTGAATCTTAAGTAACTAAACAAGTCGAATGTACCTATCGAAAGACATCTTTAATCTTCTTTAAACTCCTTTCTACTTGTCCTTAAACATGTGTTTGTCCTTAATACGTAAACATTCAGTTTTTACAACATGTATATTTACGTATAAGATTATAAAGACATGTGATGATATTTAAGATTTTTTTAAGCTTTTCTACAAGTTTATAAATAAAGTACGTTTATTTATCATAATAAGATATTTAACTAAGCAGTCGAGTATGTAACAGTTATATTAAGCCAGCAACTTCATATAATCCTAGCAAAAGTTTGATTAAGAATGAACATGTAACATAATAATATAAATTAATTCAATTTACAGAAGTTAATTCAAATTAATAGAACTGAATTCATCTTTACCTTTAATGTAATTGTTTATATAGGGTGTCCCAAAAATAACGCAAGATTTGAATTAAATAGAAAATGCCATTTTAGTCTTTTAATAGCGAATGAATAATGAATATAATAGCAAATGGCGGCAAAGTCAAATCTTGCGTTAATTTTGGGACACTTTTATTTATAACTGAGGTTATATTAACAACAAGTTAAATATATTTCATATCTACTTCCATTACTTTAACATTACGAAACATTTAAAATTCCCCTCGCATAATGTGTTACAGTCATGTGACTGCGGTTAATGAAAGCCAGAATTTGTCGTCCAGATTATAATGAACCACAAAACCGTTCAATGTTTTATGTTATAGTAACAATACATAGATAGCCAGAAGAGAGAGGAGGTCTATTCATTTTGGTCTCTCCGAAGTGTATATTACGTACCTTCATACTTCATACTGACTAGTCTATACCAGCAACCGTATTATTATTAGTATTAATTTGGAAGAAAAAAATATAGAATCTAAATTTAAAAAATTTCAAGCATTTAGTATGAAATTACTCAATACCAGATTGAGTGGTAATCGGTGTTTGTTGTATTGCCAGCAGAATTTAATCCTTATTTACCAGCACTATAACGACTAGCGCAAGTACGAAATCAGTAATTGCAACGCTGTCTTGTACCATAGCTACAATAACCCATGACTCATTGAACAAGGCTGTCGAAATGCCAAGCACTTAAATCACGTGATTGTTATGTTAGTTTTAGTAATTATTTATATTGTAGATATTTATAGACAGAAAGTCATAGAAGACTTTAGATATGATAGTACGTAAACGTATTTTCTGTAAGTTTGAAGTAGTACTTATAAAAAAATCGCATACTATATACATACGTTATAAAGAACGTTCATCACAAAATAAGATGTTTTTTGAAGAGCGCCTAAATTTAATCTTAGCAGATTTCTTGTTCTTCGCTTACGATATTTATCAGGAGTTTTAAAGAAACTACATAGAGAGTAGATTAATGCAGTTGACCGAAGTGAACCGTTACTGATTAATTTAATCAAACTACAAACGTTGTCTCCTCCTAGACTAATAGAACTAAGGATATGAAATTCGGTATGCTTACACGAATTGATCTAAATTATGTTACGATTAATTTTTACAAATTTTCTAGAATAGAGATAAAAATTGGCACAAAAATTGGCATGCTCACTACACCATTATAAATAAAATGTGTATCAATGTCAAAAAAATATTCAAAGTTCACAAGCACAAGTATTCTGTGACTTTCAAACAAACTGTAAGTTTTATAATGAAAAGAGTGACAAAAATTGTACATCAGGTATTTACCTAGCCGGAAGGAGAACAAAACAAAGCAGAACTATTACATAACTATACTGTACATAATTGTTTGTACGTAGTTGTATGTACATATAATAATTTACAAGAAACTAATTTAGGGCGATGAAAAAACATTCAATAATGTTATCTGCGTGTCAATTCGTACACACACATCTTTGAAACCAGTGGACGGATTCACATGAAACTTTTTATATATATATATCAAATGATACTGCCGTTCATGCTCTGTTTGTGAAGCATATTTTGACGTCGCTCGCATAATGAAAATCTATAGGGCACTTTCCGTTGATCTACAATTATTAAGTTTGGCAAGAGGAGTTGATACATAACAAAATTAAAGGAAGAATCCAAAAGCTGTAAATTTATATTATACAATTATTTACTTACATGGTAAACTAGCCGCGACCTCATATAGCATGACAGTTTCTTCTGCAAAATTAAGTTTTTTTCTCAATTCAATCTATCTTTTTATTTGAAAAGAAATGGTCAGGACTTTATAACATATAGTCTGAAACGGGAATCGATTCTCGTAATGAGTGATATATCTATATCACCATATAATTGTAAAAGAAGATTATTATATACATTGAATATGTTTACTTTCTATCTGTCCGTTGTTCCTTTTTCACGTAAAAACTACTTTATTTTCTTTTAATTATATGATTTCTATTAATGTTTAAAAACTTATATGCTATAATTTATATTGATAACTGATTTGAAACCATGGATGCCTGTCTAATCTAAAAAAGGTATTAGGACTAATTGGTCAATATGATAGGTATTTTCAGTTGACATAAAAAACTGACTATTTCGAATTCTTTATTGTTGACAGGAACCTACACTTAATTTAGAAAACAAGCAGCTTTTCTGAGCCTTAAGAGAGATAAGTTTAGGTAGGTTAAAAGCTAATCATTTCGATCATGTTGTAATGTCACTTGTTTAGCTAGTTTTGTTTATTTTTATCAGCTTATAGAAATCCACCTAAAATCACAACGCAGGAAAAGCCCAGTGAGCTTTAAAAGCGTGCAATTTTATCATTTTAAAACGTGGAAGTCACAGAAATAAAAGATATTATGGAGCATGTTAAAAGGTCGCACATAGAGTACACTACAGTTAACAGTCACGTCGACCAAGACGAGGCAACAACGTTGAGTTTTTGAATTCTCTGTTCGCATCTGGCCATCCGGTACATATCGAAAGCCGGTGTACCTCCACTTTAAGAAATTAAGTTAGTTATTTAAATTAGTTATCTAAAGTTCCTCTCAAGTTCTTTAAATATATGATGACCATAAATAAACCTTAGAGCCAGAACATGATTTACTGTGGTGTGGATGCTTGAAACTCCTTATTGTCCCACGGTTATTTTATAAATATAAATATATATATAGTTAAGCAAATGTTTGTGTACTTGACACGAAATACTTACGCGAACGATGTTGCACATAAGTTGGTACAGATTTTATTTATTTTTTGAACGTGAGGTTTTTTTTTTAATCGTGAATTTATTTATTTTTTAAACCCTTTTACGGATCCGCCCAGTCTGGGGCTCGGACGAGTTACGTGAACCATGATACCATGATAGGCCGGCCGCATACCCACTAAAAGCTCATGGTGCTCCTCCTCAATCGCCTTTAGCCGGGGCTCAAGAACTATCTCAATTTTTCATAAATCCAAGCGGCGGAAACCTGCAACGTAAATCACGGAGTTATGGGTGGTGCGGCGGCACACATTTAAAATAATTGAGGCCACACTAGTACTAATGCACACACATAGATAACTTAAAGCAAAAGAACGCACCAATACTAGTGAACACATACTCAAAGTATCATAACTTCGTGAAAGCGACCGTTAAAAACAATCATTCATATATACATCAGAAGCTAACTCTCAGAGTACCAATTGTAAAACATTTTAAGAAAGTTGCATAATCTAGAAATATTCAGGCTCGACTGAGTATACTTCAAAATGTGCAAAGTTAACTCTACCAAAAAAAATCTACAGGAAAATGCATAAAGCCAATATTTATTAAAATAGTTTATTAGTTAAATTAATAAATGTATATTACACCATTTGTTTGAGAGATACACTTTTTATGTAAATAGAACACTTACATAAAATACACGTTGCCTTAGCAACAAAAGACAAGTATTTTATGAATGAGGCAATTAAAATCAATTTATACACTAAATTATCTATTATGTAAATCATCTGTAAACATATACATAAAAAACAAATATTTTATTAAAACAGCATATAGGTACATTGCGGAAATGGTTACTGTTATCCGACAACCTTACATACAATGTCATTCATTATTGTCACGCGCACATAAAAACTAGGCGTCTTCACCTTCTTTATTGCGAATGGATATATTTTGGCTTAACCAGAGCCCAGAAGATTAAAAATAGAAAGAAATTGTATAGAATAGGAAATAATCTTATAATAATTTTATCCATTGTTGTCAAAAATGTCATTCTTTTACATCCCGTGTAAAAGAAAGGTGTTTTGTGTTGTTGAAACAATAATTATAAAATTCTGTACCCTCATAACTCTTACTTACTTCATTTCTTGCTAAGAAATCCTTTGGAATCCGGTTTACAATTGGCTTACTATATTGATGACATTCGCAAGGGCATAGATTTGCATCTTGAATGTCAGCTAAAGATTCTGGATTTTAATGAGGGAATTCTTTCTATGCTATTCTATAAAAAACAAAAAATAAATATCTATTTCATATATTATTTTTTCAATTACCGGTGGAAATATGCAAGTCCGACCAATATATTCTTCATCACATGAATCATCTTCTTATATGCGTGTTTTACTCACAATTTTACGTGAACAAAACCATAATAAAATAAAACAAAAAAGTTAATAGTTGAAACTTTTATAACCACTAACTGTATGCACTGTATATTTTAAATTATATATTCTACTTTAACTTCTTACTTAACTTATTTATAGTAAATTATGAGTTATCAATATGTGTTATTAAATAGACAATTAAAAACCGCTGAATTAATTTTGTCGAAGTGGCTACCTTTCTGTGACAACACTTATGTAGCTTCGTTACAGATAGACAAACAAAAAATATTTTACCATAGTGGTATTTCATCTACATATAGATATTTATATGATAAATATGTGGATAAAACACCATATATTTAATATTTAGTAAAGTAAGTAAGTAAATACCTTTATTTCGGTATTTCGATAAGAACTCGCTGTAGAAGCGTCGTCAATTCATCTCAAATAATTACTAAATTAATTTTGAAAACATCTCCTATGCCACTACTTACTTGCGTGTTCTATGTTAAAAAAATATATATAAAATAATCTGAAATACCATTTAAAATAATAATTTGAAACTAACTATTTATGTTTATTTAACTAAATAAAATCGATACCTGTTTTTTACTTTAAGATGTTTTTGCTCATAAAAATAATACTTATTGATAAATTTAGTAATCTTCATGAATTTAATATAAAAAATTAAAAATGTATAGGTAGTAGGTATATATTCATTCTGACCATATATAGGTAGTACTTTGTTTTATTTCTGCGTTTTCATAGTCATTCGATATGGACGGGTTCCTATTATTTGTTCTATCGCCTGCACAGCTACCACCTAGGTACACATATGCATATGGATAGTTTAGTATAATTTTTTTCTTCTTGTTCTATCAGGGAATGATTTCATTGAATGTCTATTAAAGTATATTTTTTTTCACAAAATTTTTATCATTTCAAATTATTATTCTTTTTAAAGTCAAATTTTAATGTAACAGATACGTAATTTATAATGCACAAAGATAGCCTACTTACAATAGTTGTGAAAATTATGCCTTATTGTCAAATATGCAATGTGGATGAGCGTGGTGTGTGTAGAGAGTACACGTGTGAAATAAGATAAGCACAAGCGTTGGTAGTGCACACTGTGTCACCCGAGCCGTGTTTCAAATGTTTGAAAAATATTTTTAAACAGAATAAAATTTGATTTATGTACTGACAAAGTTCAGCAGCGCTATACATTGTGCCGGACGCGGGTATCTTCTTGACTGTACAACAATATATGGCTTCCTGTGACTGAAAGTGTATATGAACGGCTAAACCTTCTTTTTGCACGGCCAATGACCGAGCTGCCGGCCGGCAAAACTGAGCTCACCGTAGCAGTCACGTGTCCGGGGTGAGGCGCGGCGGGCGACTTTATTCGCAGCCGAACCTTCTCTTATAAGATGCATTCTCACCGCGGCATAGGTGTGGATCGTGCTGACTTGAACGGCATGCCCCCGTGCAAACATCTCGTAATAAGCAGCCGCGAATATCCCAATTTAAGTGTATAGGACTCCCGAGTGCCATGTAGGATGTCTCATAGCAGCCTCAGTTGTCCTTACGACAGCTACCTCCCGTCAGACTCATCCCTTGAAACAGACGCACTTACAAACCGACATTGGTGAGTTTTTTTGCACGCATATTGTATTTTTAACAAGTTCTATTTTACCGTAAAATAGGTATTTATATAGAATTTATATTGTTATAAAAGTTTACACCCTATTCTTTACAACATGTTCACATTAATATATTTACTATACGAAAACTTTTTTGTAGTAAGGCACTTTAATTTTAGTTCTTTTTTTCAAGTTAAAATAAACGGTTGTTATTTTCGATACATAGGATTAACTAACATTTGTCTATTCTGCATCAAATCTGGTGCTATACTGTATGTAAGCATTATAAAATTTGCCTGTTTATTTCGCGCTTAATACAATGTTACGTTTTGACTTCCATTCATATAAAATTTATAACGCAACAACTGTGACACTTAAAATCGACAATAGCACACGTACAGTGTACTGCATGCTGACAGTATAAACATATGTATAGTAACGGATATCTCAAATGTGACCCACATATAATCTTTACGTCATAATTGACAACTGTGGTGAATTTGTTTTATTGCGGATTAAGCATTGAGACTTGGTGATAAGCCAGTCTTTCTACTAGTATATTTTTTTTTAAAATTCATAGAATTCAATACTCATTTGTTATAGCCAGACTGTGAACACAAAAAATATTTAATGCACCTTTTCAAAATAAGTAAAAATATAGTATAATAATATTATGTAATCATAATCCAGAAAACTCCACTAAAAAGTGTGACTCATGTATATAGTCCATGTCAGACATAATTAAAAAAAATAAAATACTTATGGTAAGTGGAACTTGTTGAATCCATACTATCACATTCGATTATATACGACGTACGTCTCACCTGCGCCATGACAGCGTCTATGGTGGCGCGCAAATAAGTTAGTTTGATTAACCCGACCGATAACTAGCTATCAGCTTAAAGCCATGACATTCGCTAAATAGTAATTAGTATCAACATTGACCCACTATACCGTAAATATATTTTTTTGCTATTAAAGGTCTCTATCAAGGGATATATTAACAAGTAACGAACCGTGTGTTTGTTTGCATAATTTACTGTTTAATTTTTAACTTATTTTTTATATGTTTTATGTTATTGATTAATAGATTTTATTGTTACAAACATTAATAATAAATTAAATGACATGAAAGCTGTTAAAAAAAGAAATTATTACATTTAAACAAATAAGAAAAATTATTCGACGAGATCGTTATGCAAGAAATTTTAAATACTTATAAATATGCTATGCATATGCATATTCGTATTAATTTTACGCATCGTAGCATACAATCGATACTTACGAATGTTACTGCTGATTGTACATACGCCAAGAAATTATTAAGGCACACTCCACATACTTGATGTTTTTGGTGTAAGTTATTGTAAATAATATACTTATGGACTTTAATACTATGATAATAATAGAAATTAGGAATACTACAGAAGTAATTCGAACTAACTTCTTATTATATTTAGATATGCGTATTTTGAATGCATTGACTTATAAATTATATTTAAGTTTTTGACACGTGTACATAGAAAGCATGGATATTTTGTAAATCATTTTTTTAAAGATATCAACAGCAAAAATAAAAAAAGAAATACAGTAATGCAATTAAAAATTCGAATTTTCGCTTTGTCAAATCGTTAACCAAGGTTTCTCTAATGAGATTAAAGCGTGAAAACCGGCTGCTTATAGCCAGGTAGGTAATATTAATATTATGTTACATGAACGACAGTTAAAAAATAGGATTATTTTTTCTATAACAGATAAATATCAAAATAATATTTGACTTAATTGTATTATTTTTAAATTATATCTAATATCATCTTTAGATATTGGTTATACAAACGTAAGTGCAATGTTGCCTTTAATCAGAAAACCTTGTTACTTGTTAGAACTCACTTATCATGTATTTTTTGTTATTGTATCATTGTGGGCTTTGTTGGTGACCTAACAACTGAATATTAATCGTACGTAGGAATAATCTATATTATAATACTTTTTAAACACTTGCTTTTGTCTTGAACATTACTATATATATAATGTCAAAATTAATGCGTTTATATTAGTAAGCTACATAATATTTAAATGATGAATAATAAAAATGGAACTGTTATTGCTATTATATGAAATACTGATATACACAACGACTACTATAAACAGACTACAGGAAGTTTACAAGCTGCAAGCATTTGGTTGGATTAAAATAATATTGTTGAGCAATCTTCAAATAGATATATAAATAATATTTTTTGTACGTAGAATTGATAATTACCTTCATATCATATAGCAATAATAATCTAAGTCAAATTTAATTATTTGTAATCAATAGTAGGTCAAGAAATACAGGTATGTAGTCTCATTAGTATAAACCTTCGTAAGCACATGCTGCTCACTTTTATGGGCAGTACCTACAATTTGGCCTTATACAAGTGCATGGTCTGAGAACTTGAAACTTAATAGAAATTATTTATCTACCCTTGAAAACACAATCTCCTAACCTTACCGATACGAATTAATGAAACTGCTCAATAACGTTTTCACAACGATGTTTTTATAGAAATATTTTCAAGACGGTACAGATAGAACTTGTGGATCATGGGAGACTATAATCATTGTAATTACTTTTTATGTAAAATTTTAAGGATATACATAAAATTTTGTAACTGTTACTTAGTACCTGTAAATTCATAATTTAAAGCAAAAAGTAGAAATATATTTTTACTTAACACTAATATTCCTACATAAGTATATGTATCTGATATTTTATCGGCTTACTCGTTCTTACCTATAAGAAAAATAAACATGACCTAACATTATTTTTACGCCTTGATATTCATATTGAATAAAGTCATCAAGCTACATTTTTTCAATGATAATAATGAAATACATAACGAGTTCATTTTATTTAATGCTATTACAAGAAATATATATGTTTTGACAAATTAATAATTAATATAGAAGTATATCAAATGTAATAAAATCGTTTTACAAATAATATTAAAAAATATATGTCTGTCACGTGCACCTTTCACGTAGAATCAAGTACAGTGAGAATTAATTATGACCTTAATAATATTTAAATATCATACTATTTTTGTTAACAACTGGACACAAGTCCATTTTTTATCCAAAAAAATAACAGATTCATGGGTGCCTATTAAGTAAGTTTCATTATAACAAGCAATAATATTAAGATAGTAAAAAATATTTCAATAATAAATATGCAACACTTGCATGACTATGTATGTATTCAAACCAAGGAATAAAAAATGTTTTTCCTTTTTATTGACAGGAATGGCCGGGTATCAGCTCAAGCAGAGGGGCCATCGCGCCGTAAAAGTAATCTTCATAATGCCATGGCAGCTGAAATGGATACTTCTTGGGGTAAATTTTAATTAAGCTATTTAATTAAGTAATTGAAAGATTATAGGATAGAAATTTATTAATACTTGACTTTTTCTGAAATTTACTGATACTGACATTTGGCCGTAAACTAACGGCGTAAATGAACACTTTAGGCACTGAATAGAAAAATGTGTCAATATTTTAAATAAATAATATTACATTTTCAATAAACTAAATAAGTGCTCTGAAAATAATCGTGGGAAAAGCAGGTGGTGTTAAGGACATATTGACTCGCACAGCTGGCATATTGACGTATTCAGACAGATATAATATATGATATCGTCGTCAGTAACACACGATATTCTTATTTTCAGAGCGACCAACTCACATTGAAGGAAGATACAAGAAATACTCAACCACATCATCTATCTATTCCAAAAAAGCATTATCACATCAAAGTGAGCATATCGAAAGGTAATATTATAAACTAGATTTATTGTGAGCGAAAACCTTGATTGTTATTAAACTTAATAGCGTAATCGAATTAATAATGTAATAAATACGAATTCTAAGTCCGCTATGAAACAAAATAAACTGTCTATGTATAGAAGTATTGTGTCTTTATCTATAGGTCTTGGTGGTACGCCTGTTGTCAAAAGTGTCACACGGAGGATTCAGGAATTCCTTCATGGGAACCACCGCATTGGCAGAAAATATGTCCATACCCACTGTGCCCCTCATACAGACGATTTGCTCAAAACTTATCAATTTTATTAATAGGTAAAATTTCTAATCATTATTTTAAAATAAATGTAATTCATTTAGTAAAGCAACAAAAAGCTTAATTGTGTGCCTGGCTATATAATATTTTGCTATTTAATATCGATAATGTGGAAACTACCGTAGATATACAGTCACCAATAAGAAATTGTCATTTGTTTTTCACTTCAATTGCACAGTATTGAGCAATGAAATCGATACCATGAAAAATTAATAAAAAAATATTTAAACAAAAAACTATATTAAATAAAAAACCTTTAAAGTATCACGCAATGTGATCCTGTTAAAATTACGGTTCGTAAATTTTATTATTTAACCTCGCACAAACATCTGTACAACTTTATCTAGTATCCAATATGACCTGGGGGCGCGTAACACATAGTACTAGAACAGTTTTTATGTTGGTAAAATATTAGAATTTACAAATATTATAAATAATATATACCAAACTATATGAATATGTATACATATAATTTAAGGCTACAACACAATTTTTTCATGTCACTCTGGACGCAGTTCTAAAATTATAATTATTAATTATTAATTTGTAAATTTGATACAGTATTGTAACTATGAGGTAGATTTATTTATTATTATTAAATTATTTCAAATAGAATTATTTCAATACAATATAAAATACTTATTACAATTTGTAAATTTTATTTCAGGTATTATGAGTTGGGTTATAGTATGGATAATATTGGGTGACACAGCGGCGCCAGGCGGCCAACTGTTTATGTTTGCCGTTCTGACCATAGCAGCCCATTTTGGTGGTTGGCTCATGGTGAAAGTTACCACACTACCAGCACTTATTGGAATGTTAATTGTGGGCATAGTAATGAAAAATATTGGATTTGTTAACTTCGATTCTACTTATCAACACGTAGCGTCCTATGTAAGGTATGCGACAAGTGCATAACACTAATATTATTTATTATACATAATATAACAGAGATTCAAATTGACGTTATTGTCTATAAATATATTAAGTGTTTCCATACAAATAAATATTTATAAATAAATAGTTTAATAAGAAAAAAAAAACAAAATATAATTTTATATACTAGTGATTGAAATTTGATGCGTTATGTAAAAATTTTCTATTTTTTTTTTTAGGAAAATTGCTTTAACTATAATTTTAACAAGAGCAGGACTCGATCTAGACCCAATTGCTATGAAAAAATTCTTCGTCACTGTACTTAAACTTGCTTTGGTTCCCTGGACATTTGAATGCGTACTTTGCGCTGTGATGTGCAACCTTTTACTTGGATTACCATGGGATTGGGGTAAAGCAAGCTAAAATTATATGATGTATATGTACTTGCTTGGAGTATTGGAGTTAATTTCATATTATTACTATTTTTCAGCTTTTCTTACGGGATCAATATTTGCGGCAGTATCGCCAGCTGTAATTGTACCATGTCTGTTTCGCCTTAGAGAAAAGGGTTATGGTGTGTCAAAAGGTATACCAACATTAGTGCTGGCCGTATCTGGCATAGATGACGCAGCCAGCGTGGCCATATTCGGCATTGTATCATCTATCATGTTTGCGAATTCTTCATTAACAACAAATATAATTCAGGTACATAAGTCAGAATAACAAAACCAAAAATAAAACGTTATATATACAATAATATACAGTTATAGTCCTTACGTGTCCTGAACATATAATAGCAGCTTCGCTGTGCCTAATTTTAGCTTTACTTTCGACTGACATATCTTATACATGTTGTCATACAGTATAGGCAATAGTATTGAAAGAAGAAACGTAATATATTTACTAAATAATAATAAATAATTACAGGGTCCAGTTAGTGTTATTGGAGGTATAGCTTTTGGTGTTTTCTGTGGATACCTTGTAAAGTATATTCCAGAAAGAAATGATGCCTTTTTAGTGCCGATTCGTGTTTTACTATTACTAGTTGGAGGCCTTATGTCTGTGCTTGGATCAGAAGAAATAGGTTGGGGTGGTGCAGGTGAGTAACAACTATTTTTTTAACATAATATTTAAAAGGAATGAAGTGCATTCTTTATTTTTATAATATATCCGTCTATCGCGTACACCCTGGCAAGTGGCAAAAATAGTAAGACGTCTTAGTGACCTCACTAAGACGTCAACCCCACTCCCTCTTGACTCCCTTTCAATCTAACGGCTTAACTTGGCAGCGTGTATCACAGAACCTTTTACTAAACTAATTATGAAAGTAATAGACACTACAATTCCATTTTAATCCATACACATTCAGTACTACACCATGTAAACTTTAAAAACACCAAATGTTATACTTCTCCACTTTCTCTTACTTGAAATATATGGAATTTCGAAATAGTACAACCACTAATGTATATTTTAGAAATGCACTGCTATACAAATAGTTTTAATCTATAAAGACTAATTATTGTGTGAAAAATCTAGTACGCTTATGTTATAGTACGTGAAAACTGTGTTTTTTTTATATATGAAAAAAATAACTAATTTTATAATAAATGTTATTATTACTTTTAATTTACAGGACCACTTGCTGTTATTGCTTTCGCATTCGTGGCCTGTAAGGAATGGGTAGAGCAAGGTTGGGAAATGGAAGATAATCCCGTCGCAACCGCATTTGAAATTTTCTGGATGTTCTTTGAGCCTATGTTATTTGCCGTCACGGGTGCACAAGTTGTAGTAAGTATTTTATTACCTAGTTTTTAAATCTAACATATATTTTTAAAAAAATACAAATATCATGTTTGTGGAAGGAGGTACATCTTCTAAAAGCTCAAAATCACAAAGAAACAAGGTTGAGTAACATTTTAGTCCATAGTTTTAATATTATTTAATTGCCAATATAAAGATGATGTTGGAAACGTCCTACTAGAGAAACTTCATTATTTGATTATACCCCACAAAGTCTTAGTATTAAAATTGTAAAGATATTTTTACAAAAAACTGCAACTACTTGCAGGTTAAAAATATAATATTACATTAGAAAAAAAAAATTCGAAATGTAGGATTGTTGAGGATATTTATGAATATTGGCAATCTATTATAAAAGTGTCATTATTTTACGAAGAAACTTTGGTTTTAATAAAAAATCGAACACACTAATTATACTAGTTGTACATCTGTTGTTGCTAGTGTTATCTTGCGCTCAAATTTATAGATTGCTATTTGCAAATTTATATTTTATGCACTGACTAATGTCTATAGGTGCTGTAACACTACTGTGTTAATTATATGTAATTGGTTGAACGGTCAGTTGAAAATGAAAACCATAGCGTCTTAGCCCGCAAAATGAAGAGGATACACGGTGATAAAATAAAAACTGAATATTTTACAGATTGCTGATCTGCCTCCTCATTTGGTGTTGGTCAGCGCGGGGATAATTGTTACCTGCACAATTCTTCGCACTCTACTTACAACTGCCTCTGCTGTTCGTAGCAATCTCAATATGAAGGAAAAGTTCTTCGTTGGTCTGGCTTGGATGGCTAAAGCTACTGTCCAGGTACTTTAAGTCAAATTAATAATTAGTTTATAAGATAACAAGATTAATTAATAAATATTTATATAAACCCCATTTTTTAGGCTGCATTAGCGCCCGTAGCTCTCGATGAAGTACGCAAGATGACCATAGATGATGAATCGAAAACTGAACTTTTAAATTACGCTGAAATGGTGATCACTATATGCATCATGTCTATTGTAATCACGGCTCCACTTGGGGCAATTGTAATCACAATATTGGGGCCTAAACTTCTCTCCAAGACCTCTAAGCCACCTGTATTAGAAGGTAAATTAGAATCACATACTTTGTTTAATAATTATTTAATAAAATCTCGTGTTTTACATTAGTTTATACATATTACATTTAAATATAAATTTAAATTTAAATTATATATAAAAAAAACTTTAGTATCACTTATTAGAACGTGGATTAACCATATGAAAAATTGTAAGGCTGATTTTTGTATGGGTCGTATGTTGTTGTCTTGTTCTTTCCGGTGTAGTAAAAGTGATCAGGTTCTATACCGTCATATTTATTAGCATTACTATAAGATGGATTAATTTGATTTAAATTGTTTCCTATCACAGAACTAGAAGCATTATATCGAGTTGGGATAGATGTTGGATAACTTGATGTGCTTAAGTTATTCTTGTCAGTAAATTTAAGTATATTACTTGAAAAAGACATATTCGATGACAACCCAAGTTTTGGGTGATATTGCGTTGTGTTAGAAGATTGATACAATTTATTATTATTATTTGAGTACGCAGCATATGTAGAAAAATATGTATTGCTAGGTTGTGTTTTATTCAATGATACTGGGGTTACTGAAAAATTTAATTGTTGTGGCAAGAAGTTTACTGAATTGTTTATATTAAAGGGTCGATAAGAACTACCAAAGGAGTTATATTGAGGATACTTTAATGTACTAACGTTTTGATTGAAGCTATTGTTATTTACAGAATTATAAAGCGCACTAATATGGCTATTAGAAGAGATATTTGAATAATTATTATAAAATCTATTTTGATAATTAATTTGGCCTGGTTCAGAACTGTATCCATATCTAATATTGCGATTATTATTATATGAATTGTTACCGTAACCAGAATATGGAACAGTAAAATTCTGTTTTCCTGTTGGATAGTATGATGGTCTTAGACTCACAGGATTTTGCGGAGGATAACTCAATGTTGTACTATATTGATATGGCGAATAACCTTGATTATATACAGAACTGTTACCAGAGCGTCGTTTGTTGTAATTATTAAACGGGTAAAGTCCATACTGCGAGTTTGATGGTTGTTTGTAATCTGTATAGTTCCTCGAATGAGTCGGTGTCCCTGCATAATATCCATAATTAATTTGACGATAAATACGAGGCCTTACACTTTTGATATTGTTATTCCATTTTTTTCCACTTAAAATAGTAGATGCTTCATTGCCGTTTGTTAAAATGCCGTCGAAGTGATTTTCCACAAACTTTCTTTCACGCTCAAATTTCTCGCATGACTTGTAACTTAAACAAATTTTAAAAAGCAAAATACATATCAAAACTGTGTACGTAATATTTAAAAAGTTGAATTGACACATTTTACTAGTGCGCTCTAACCTACAGCTGTATTAATAATGCTTCTTTAAATGACGATACACTTTGACTTTCTTATCTCTACTATGTTTATAGATTATAATGTCAAAATAATAGAAATAATTTTATTTTATTTTATTTGTTTAGTACTTCTCTCGTACGTTGTTTGTTAATATAAGTATGGTTTAAAATTATAGGATGGCGCCGATCACACAGACCATCTATCCGTGATATCTCGATCATAGATGAAGAAGAGCTGGCCGAGCGTGACGCAGAAGCTGAAGGGGACACTCCGAATTCACCCCCCGTTTCACCAATACCCACAGCGACGCCTAACGCTTACAGTACACCTAACCCTATCACTGTGCAACCTAACAATCGCACGTGAGCTAAACCTAACTTACTTATTAAGTTCCCGTCCACACTCATAGATTATCGATTCGTAGATTTCCTTCGATTTATTGCAAAGCAATAGTGACGTTATTGTAATAGTTGTATTTTATATTGTTAAATGTAATATTTGATAAACCTCATTGATAATTTTTAAATTTTGATAATACATACATATTTTAAATTTTGATATAATATTTATAACAGATAAAAAATAATATGAGTACAGTACAGCAGTTGAAAAACCAAGACAACTACTTCACAATTAACTGGTATACATACGATATTCCGCCTTTTCTATTGAGTGACAATCAAATGGCGATGTACTTGTGATTTTTTAATATTAATTGTAAAGTTATATTCATTAAAATAATTTTTTTTTATATATGAGGCTATAAGGCAGACGTCACGCAATGTGAACTCTTATGTAATTGACATAGTTAATGCAGTGTTAAATAATATATTTATTTTAAAAGCATGAATTAATTTAAATTTCGTTTAGAACTTAAAACCAAGCAGCCAGTAACAGTTACCATTGCAAGCGTTATTTAATTTTCATATTGTCTTCGTGATAAGATTTGAACTTGCGTATACCTATTACCTAGGTTTTATGAAGACCGGAAGTATTATGATAATGTTACTTACGTTTCTGGGTATTTTAAGTAATTGTGCTTTTATAATTATAAAATTTTGTTTTAAAATAAATAAATATTAAAAGTAAGAATGATAATAATATTTTCAGCGATTTAAAAAAATACTACAATCCAAATGTGTTCGCAACTAGAAACAATATTAAGTACGCAATACGTTTGTTAATTTCACTTAACTAATTCATAGTGTAAAAGACAATCGGAAACATATTTTCAAATACTTCATGTCAACTACCTGAGCTAATCAGAATAAGTATGACTCCGTAGTGTCATAATACATAATACATTACCATGTCCTAAAACAAAAAAATATTACAAAACAATTATTCACAGTACTTATAATAGACCATTTTTTTATTATTTTTATAAGAAATAAATTATAATTACTTAAAATTTAATTTAGTATTAAAATAAGCAAATGCGGTATTTATACTTAGAATTATTCAGTATTCTTACTTTAGTTATATTTTATATATGTTGGACTCGACGTGAGCATAGTATTGTAGTATTAAGCCAACTTGTAGTACACACTTCGTGAATGTGGGACCACTGTTTGTATAAATCTATTTAAACTGTGTCATATTAAAAATTAAAAAAAAAAACATGTAAATAAATTTTTCGAGCATTATATAAATATATATGTTTTCTTTGACTAAACTAACCCTTTTTAAATGAAAATATTTTAACTGCATTAATCGCGTATATTTTAGTATTCAATTCGTTAGGGAATACTTAAATATACGATTTTAATCCGGTTAAAATAGTTTATTTAATATGTGTAATAATCGCGAAAATCAAAGACCTCTTTGAAGTTTTAAAGTGTTATTCATACACTGAGAAAACGAAAAACATATCTAGAAAACGTATAAAATATTAAACGCACCGGGACTTGAACCCGCGCATTATGCCGCCTTGGACTGTCACTTTGACTATTTATTATTATTATCATCCATATGATAAAGGCGATAAAATTGAGGATCCGATATTTTCAATGTCTACTAGTGGAAGTAATATGGCTAGGGTCAAAAATTCACGCAATCCAGTTGCAAACTACTAATGACAATTTAATTTTTACATTAAATGAAATTATAAAATTATTTTCAAAAAAAATATTTAATAGATACTCTCGTGTACTTATGAAAACACGCTATGAACTGTTCTATTCTTTTTCTATTTATCTTTTTTGTAAAGTAGTCAATATGCATCACAAAAAAAATTAAAAAATATAGTAGAAATAAAACTAATACAATGAATACCTTTTATAGTTTACTAACAAATTAAATGAAGTCTTTAGTAACTTAATATTGAATTAATTTATAATAAACAAAATTTATTTAGTTTTATTTGTTTAAAAAAACAACACGTATAATAGAATTAGACAATAATTAAAATGTTGTTTTGGTTTATTTTTGTATTTCAATAAATCTTTACTTACAGTTGTGAATAATATTCTGAAAGAATGTTATAACATTCTTACATTATCTTTCCATAGAAAGGAAAGTCTTAATCTAAAGTAATTATTACTAATGTTAGCATAATTTATTTATAACAAATGAATACATTGTTGGAACGTTTAACGCGACGTATTGTTACATTGATAACTACACGTTTCTTATCTGTGGTTCCCGTCAATACCTAGCGTATTGGCGGGGAAAATGAATATTGCGCCATGCTCTAGACTGGTGGAAAGGCAGGAGAAAGGATTCCTTTGATTGTAATAATGGCTAAAGTGATGATGATATACAGTGGGTAAAAAAGTATTTAAACACCTAATTTATTTCATATTACACCTGTATCTTTTGGTGTATTTTCTAGTGGAAATGGTTGCTATACAATGTCTGTAGAATGCTCAGAACTCCGCCGCAATCGCCAGACATTAACCCAATCGAAAAATTATGGCATCTACTGGATTTAGATGTGCGAAAAATGAAAATATGTAATAGAAATGATTTGAAACGTGCTTTGTTGGAAAAGTGGGCTCATATCCCGATTCAGACAACGTCCAAATTAGTGGAATCGATGCCAAGGAGATTACAAGCTATCAATGATGCCAATGGAATGTACACAAAATATTAATCAATTTTTCTTTCATTCACTATTGAAGTATTAACAAAATACGTACAAAAAGATTGATGTACAAATATTTATTTGACTTTAAAATATGTGTTTTTACCTTCTTATTTTTTCGCTTCTATTTTATAAGGATTTTTGTTAACTAATTTGAAATATATATAGATTAAGCTATGAAATGTAACAATTAACTGAAATAAATCTGTTTTTTTCTAGGTGTAATATGAAATAAATTAGGTGTGCAAATACTTTTTTTATTCGAAGAAAACTATTGTGAAACCGTCTAGTCTAATTTGTAGTAACCTATTCGAATAACAAATATTTTTAATGTTTTTTTCAGTTCTAAAGTGCGGTCAAAGATGTAGAGAACATATGAAATAAAACTCAACGTGCTGACTAAAATATTTATTTTTTAAAGACAATTTTTTTTACTGCTCCTTTTCTTATACTTAATACTTATATCTTATTGACTAGATTAAATGCATTTACATTTAATACAGTATCCAGTACGGTACTATTATTATATAGAAATACATATAAAGATTTAAACGTAGCAAGATACGACTCCGTACCTCTTAAAGACCGTCGAAGCAATCTAACCAATTGAGCTATAAGTTTTTATAGAGCACGGACAACCTTTTTAAAACCTTGTTACTTATTTTCGATGTTAGCATCTCTGTAAGGAGACTTTTATTATCCAAAGATTACATAAAAAAAATATTTGTAAAAGAGAATGTGTTTTTTTATATATTTTTAAAGTGTTATTCACACACTTAGCACCAGAGAAATATTTTTGAAAAATATAAAAATTTGAATTTGAACGGTTCAAATACTCCTACGTTCCAATTTTTATACGTTGATAAAATAATAATCTTATGCTAATATATTATAACATCTAGCAGAGGCTTATCTATATCAATATATGCCTAAATGCATTAGTTCTTGTAAGTAAAATTGCAATTTTTTTTTAATCTAAAATATTTATATATCTATAACCATAATAGTATATAAAGTATAGTATACAAATTTTTTTTCTAATTCTGACATTAATTGTTTAATTGTTTATAGAAAAATACAAAAAACTAATTTATTATACAATTAGGTGGGATTAAGCACTGGTTTACCCGTATTTCTTTTAATAACTTATACCCTTTACGAGATAGCTTCATATTTTTGACAGACGGATATTTTTAATATTGATGAGAAACAGAAAATATCGAAACGATAATACGATGGAATGCATAATTCAAATTAGAATTCAATTTTGTTTTTAACTTATTTTCTAAAAAGAATTATACCAGCTAAAGAGATCCCAACCACTAGCCAAAGAGAATCTAACCAAAAGGCCTCCCGTTCGTAACAATAACTTAACATTTGACAATGGTATTTAATAATTATTTTTTGTAATCAGTATTTGTAACAGTAAGTGCCTTTTATTCGCATCTAAAGTTTTATAATATAATATTTTTAAATCTTTAAAAAAAAATTAAAATCATGAAATTATTAGAATAAAATAATATATTCGTTCATTGCAAAGTTATGTCGATCAGAAAAATACATCTGGCAAAAAGATCAAGCTAACTTGTACAGGTTGTCATAAGATTGTATAATGGTAACGTTTTGGAATTATTTATTTCTTAACTAAAATTCGAATGTAGCAAAATTTGAAGCACTTAATATACCTATAAGAGGCTCTTATTTTTCACGTCAAATTAGAACTGAATATTTAAATGACTAGAGCAATAGTTCTATATAATTTATAATTCATATTATGCTATCGTATTGTTCTCGTAGTTTAAAATTAAAACTGTTTAAATATATCGGATAAATTTCAATAGAAATATCCTCTTCAAATAAGTTTATTACTTCTGTTGCTTACTATTGATCAATTAATTTCAGTTGCAAGCTATTTAACACTATAAAGCCTGTGTATATATTTTTCTCAGTTTAGTGTCAATTGTTTACATTTTATAGAAAAAATATTTTACTAAATTTGTTATATATATTATATATCATCAAAATGTAAATATCTAATCAAAAAACCTAAACAAAAATGTAACTTGTACAAAATAGATCTAACTGGACAAAATAAAAGCTCGAAGCTAAATAGGTGTTCAGCTGATAGGAATTAATTTTCCTCTTAGCTATCGTGGAGCCATCGATTGATTTATTCTTGTATAATGTAGGTACATACGAATATGTTTAGATTCTTTGATTTCAGAAAATGATATACTCTACGGTAAATATAGCATGGTACGATAGATATTGCATAAAAAAAAAATCTATTTACGGCACCGAGGTGGAATATGTAACTTTTTTTATTTTTTTTTTCTACATAACATTAGAGTTAATAAGGATAACGAAATTCTTACAAATTTATACAGTAAAACTAATAATATAGAGAGAGACCTAAACTAATCCTAAAAAGCAAATTAGTGCACACACACAATTATACATATGTATGTCATATGTTAAAAATGCAATTATGGCGTAATTAAAAATTGGTCAATGACAAACATTTGTCGCTTGGTAAGTATGAGCTAAGACTGCTTATTATTAGACAATGATATCCGTAGGTTAGTACGTTCATCTGAACTAATTGTTCTGGATAAAAATGTAGATGAAGTTCTGCTTGAGGAAGAGGTAGCGTTGTTCTGCACATCTGGTTTCTCGAGTCCTGCGCGAATTACTACAAGTTAATCATTTCCAAACCAAAAATGAAATAATGTAAACATGCAAACATTTATTTTACTACGTATTAGATGTTGAGTGGAGTAGTTTGTGAACTATTTGTTAATATTACCATCACAAATTACTGTCTTTGGAGTACTCTATTTTAATGTGATGTATGTGTTAGGACTGTTATAGATAAGCATATTATTTGCCTTAATGGAATTTAGGTGAGATATATGCCTTAATGGGACTTATACCGTATAGCCTTATCGTGTTAAGCGTATTATACATATGTACAACTTAAACGTAATCACAACACTACACATATCACATATAAAGTGGAAGGGTGTATTACAAATTATATCAGTACTACACCCGTTTTACAAACATGCGCCCACAGTAGTAATGGTGGTTAATGTTAATAAAATATTGCACAATATCGAATACATAGAAACAAAAGCAATTAATTCTTATTTGTACTTGTCTCTGTCGTTGTGCGAGATAAACCTGGAAAAGATGTGTTTTATACGATTATATGCATATATTTGAGAGCTAATTTCTCGACTTTTGAGCTACTGAAACTTGTAAGATAGCATACTACCATCTTACAAATTTTAATTACAAGATGATCCTAAAAGAATAACGTATGTTAGTTACCTCTATAAAGAACGCCATAACTTTAAAATGAGATCAAGATAAGAAAATGTGATAAATCACACAAATTAAGAAACCGTAAACGGTTTCTTAATAACTTATCATTAAGCTTATTCATTCTACCCAAATGTGGGAGGAAAATATAAAAAAAAAACTCTTCTAAGATTCCTGATCATTTAAGATTGAATATTAAATTTATTGGGTACTTCTTGTCTGCTCTTGTGACTGAGTAAATGTAATAGAACGTTTTTTACGCACTGTGTAAGATAATGAAATATTTATCCTTGAGCTTAACATTTTCCTACCTATAAAATACCGACAAGTATAATCGTTTCTTTTCTCAGGTTCACACGTCTCGTACTTAATCTTTTAGCTCACATAATATGAAAAAAGAAGAAATAAGAGCACCTATTGTTTGACTATAATAGTACAATTAAATTATAAAAGTTGTTCAACGCGATGGACCCTTTGTTAACAAAAAAAAACAAATATTTAACCTTCTGATATGAAATACTAAGGGATGAGTTATAATAAAAAATAAGGAAATGGCGCCTTGACAAAAGCAGTTTGACATGGCAGGCATTTTTTATTGACACAAAAAGTCAAAAGCCTGGACCCGCTAAAGTTAATTTTATTAAGAGATCTACTGAACTACAATTAATCAATTACGGGCACATTAAAATTAAAAAGTTTTTTTTTTGTTTTTTTATCGACATTCCCCTGGAAAACTTCTATTAATTGAAGCAATGAAGAGAGATAGGATAGACAATAATTTTATATCGTGCTTATAAATAATTATTATACCCCGCGAAATCAAATAAAAATTATAAATATCGTGTGTAAGTAGTGTATGCACACAATTTATACAAAAATAACTCACCAAGTCGTTTTCTTATAAGGTAGTAAACTTTCGGCTTGGCAACTAAAATTAAAAATATGAAAAGTCCTTGTAATTCATTCAAGAGATCTACGATATTCCAAAGCCAAAGGGGTTCAGACACTATAGTAGAAAGCAATTCTGATATCCATCCTGCGCCCATCACCACCCACAGCTTTCCCGTCAATATATACCTGAAACATAAAATATATTTTATTTAACTAAAACAACATTTTCTATCACTTCATAAGAATGAAATATTTCCAAACACTACATCACACTTAAATTAAAGTAGTTGGCTAATTTATAGTGGCAGAAACACGTGTGTTTATCTCTTTATCGAAATAAATCGATATCTGATTTTAAATGTCGGTCGAAGTATGTTACCGTTACCGTGTTAACATTAAATGTTACCAAAATTATTCTTTAATTTTCTTGGCGGTGATAGTTTAGAGATTATGGTTGTTTAGTTTACTTTTTTAGTCAATTTGTCCTTCTGTTTCTTTTTCGCACTTCCCATTTTTAGCAGGGTAAGCATAAGAAATCTAGTGTCTTGAAACAGATTGACTTGCACTCCGTTCTCCAATTGCCGGCCATTTTAACATAAGACTTATTAAGTTGCCCGCTAAGTTTGTTCCTCGCCTTCTTTGACTCGCTTCCAGAAACCGACACAAAGCGAAGCGAGCAGCGAGGCGAGGCAAGGGATGACGAGGGGACATAACTGTACCGTCCTCTCATGTACAGGCGTTGCCCCGTATAACCTGATGGAGAGTGTGGACAGGGTAAAATATGCACATGTGATTCAAATTTCCTTCTTTTATCAGTCATATTCTGCATTTGGTCCATGTTCAACATCTCACCTAAATATTATAATTTTGACGCACATCGTACTTATATAGTATATATAAGTATGTATATCTGGCTTGCTGGCCCTATTACTGGTCCTTGGACAAATATAACAGTTGAGCAATTAAAGTTGCATTGCCAAGAAATTATTATTAGGAATTGATAAAATATTATATAATGAAATGATTTGTCCTTCATATTTCATAAACACTTATTGTATTAAGAAGAAAAAGGGTTATATGATCATAAAATCAATTGAATTACATCGCAACAATTAACGTGCAAAGACATTAGCTTTACTACCAATAAAGCTACAAATATGGCTTAAGTAACGGGTAATGACATCTCTCACATTTTGTCGATAAATAAAGTAAACCTACCTAATTTCTTCTTCACATACATACATAGCTTCATGCTGTATCCCTCATATAGCAGACAGAAGGAACCTGAGAACCTAGTGTTAATACACTCCGTTCCCTACTTTCCGACGAATTGAGGCATTGCGTGCTGAGTGGCGGAACTCAACGCCGCGTTTTTCCTTGTTACCAAACCCAGTAAATGAAAAATTCCATTTCCTGGAGTAGGAATCGAACCCAAAACCTTCCGCGTTTACAGTCGCACGCTTGTGCCTCTGCGCCACAACAGGCGTTAGGCGTTCCTTCTTCACATTCTAACAAAACTAAGGCATTCAATGTTAAGTCTGTTTAACTAGATTAGGCACACTGAAAATAATTTATCACTTCACATAACTGTCGTATCACAGTCAGCCTTGTTTTAAAGTTTTGAATGTAAAATATAAAAAATAAACACATCTCTATAACACATAAATACTTACTATCACTATATTTGTTAAAGACTCATCGATTTACTTAGTTAACAGAACTTATACAAATACCTGTCAGTCCTTCACACCTTTTAAATATTAATTTGTATCATATTATGTGAGCTAATAGATTTTTTTAACAAAGAAACTTAAAATCAATTATGAATTTTATAATAAAATTATTTTTTGTGTCGTTATTTATAACTATACAATAACCGAAATAAACCTATATATCGATGTGTTACGGTAACGTAATAAAATTTACCAGTGACTAAGGCTGTAAAGTTTTTAAAACAACGGTCCAAGATATAACATACAATTTCTAAAAAACAAATTAAGCAATATATATTATGATATTGATATTTAATTAAATTATAAATTAATTTAAAAGAAACAAAATATTATGTAAAAAATATAAGGATAATATAGGGAAAACTTTACTAGATATTTCCCTAGTAAGACTAGGTCTATTGCAATTTATTGTTATTTATACCAATGTGATTAAGGATATTAAGATTTACTGACTTGGCTCTATCTATACGAAATCTTCTCTTCGCCCTGTCTCCTACAGAACCAGCTTGTAGACGGTGAACCTCTGATTTTACCTGGGCGCAGTGACGCGCCGTCAGCAACCACAAGACAAAGTTAGTACATATTATTATACCCATTGGAATCACGAAGAAAATATAATGCGGCCAGTCAGAGTTCTCATTTTGACCTGGAAAGAACATTCTATAATAATACTTCATTATTAGTTTCAAGTTATTAACACATGAGCGTTATAAGGTCGTCTGAAGAAAATTATATTAATTATCATACACGATAAAATATCATTTCGGTAATAATACCTTTCAACTTTTTTTCTTTTTGATCTACTTATAATAATTTACCTAAATTATTTTTTTTAAACCTTGAAAACACGTGAAAGCTATATTTATATATTCTCGTAACAAGGCTTTAATAAAAAATATAATATTATTAAAAAAATAAATACATATATGCTATTATTACATATATATAGAGTTTCTCAACTTATTCTAAATTTAATATTTTTTAGAAAAAGTATAAATGTTAATGACAGCTGCCCTACTTTTTGAAATATTTACTCGGTATTATTATATTCCCTTGTCTTAGATCTATCTTCTCTTTGTCCTGCCGGGTGAGTAACGAGAGTACCGTATAAAATACCTATAAAATACCGGTTACCTTCCGATAACACTGTGTCAAGAAGAATCTATCTAGTAGTTAGGCACTAGAAAACATTAGATATATGTTTGAAGAGATTTGGCAGTCTGACAATAAAAATTGAAGTGGAATTATCTTATACTAGCGACCCGCCCCGGCTTCGCACGGATGGACATTTATTTTTTAAGCTCTGAAAAAAAAATCAGTAAATTTACTCGATTTGGCTGCATCCGCTGCATAGAGAGCCTGCTTCATAGATGTGCACCCGCCCCCCCCCTCCCCTGCGTTTCGCCGTGCGACACATATCGGCCGGCGGCCATCATTCATTTTAATACCAATTACAATTTTAAATTCGTAATATCTTTTGAATGGATTGTCCGATTGAAATAAAATTTTGAAATCGGTCTAGTAGTTTTTGAGCCTATTTAATACAAACATACAAAAATACAAAGGTTTCCTCTTTATAATATTAGTATGCTTAAAAATTTTACAATTTATAAATTGCCGCTCTATCGTTCTTTTTGTACCATAGTAATATTATGCGTAAGTTTGGCGATATAATATTAGCTTAACCATGTTAGGTATAACAATTAACAAATAGTTACGCACGAACACCAAAATACGATACAAATGTTGACAGCTGTTTTTTAAAATGTTTAATTATCATGATAAGTTAATAAAACATTTTTTTTTTTATACCACGACGGTGGCAACAAGGCACACGGCCCACCTGATGGTAAGTGGTTACCGTGGCCTATGGACGCTTGCAACACCAGGGGCATCACTTACGCGTTGCCGACCCTTCAAAAACCTAGTTTAAATGACTTCTATAAAGCTTATATAATTTTGTTTAAATATTAACTATTATAGATTTTTATATTTATACACATTCTTTGTACTAATCACATTATCATGTCACACGTATAAAATAATGCTTTTCCTTAAAGCGAAGACAGTAGACTCATATCGGTATACCTACGTAGATATCTTTAGAATTAGGATAAATACATAAATAACTTAATATTATATAAGGAAGAACAAATTAAAGCATAGTCATAGAATGATTTGATTATCGAGACGATTTTTTTAACTTCAACAATGCGGAAAAATATTACTAGAAATTCAACCTATGGCATATATTTTAGTTCTATGTATTAAGTTTTGTATATTAAAACCAGCTCATGTATTCACCGAATAGTGACTAATACTTATATTAAATTTCACATCTTTACTTGCACAGATAGTGGTTTAAAAATATATATAATCACCCAAAAATATATCTCCACTCTTTATACCATAAGTTATTTTTTTTACATTAGTCATAGGTTTTTTTGACTTAAAATAGATTATGAGTCATTACATATATTTATAACTATAGTGGCGTGTAGAGTAGTACTTCCAATAGTAACTTACGAGAGCTAAACCAGCAAATATCTTTTCCAATATTAGCATCTAACACAATAGCAACTGGATACCGATCTAAAAGGAACATAGTCAGTGTGAACGCTATTGAGATACTCCATGCGTACAGCGAATACCAGATAAATCGCCGACATTCCGAACCGGTTTTGCGAAGAGGCTTTACTGTACGAATGCTCCTAAAAACAAAACATATCATATAAATAAATACACACACAAATATATAAGTGAAAAATAATTAGAAGTACATAAATATGTGACAAGTAGGTACGAGAATATTTATTTATACGCTTCAAATAATTTCCTCTAGTTAAGGATAACTGATCAGGAAAAATAATCAGGGGATCATTTTGATAAGGATACCAGGTTCATGCTATTAAAATGAAATATTATAACCAGACACGCATAAAAATTTTAAATACAGATAAAGTTATAAGCGAGAGCCTACTAAAAGGATATGAAACTTTTTTAATACAGGTGTGTTACAACGTATAGACGATAATAAAAAGATTATCTGCCAGTGGTACAAAAGGGAAGTAGCTGATTTTATATAAAGTAAATAATGTTACTTTATTTTTTTTTTAGTTTTTTTTTTTAGTTTTTTTTATTTTTTTAGTTGTTTGTTTATTTATTTTATTTTTTTAGTTTGATTTTCAGGGTTTCTGAAAGGAAAAATGCAACGTTAAGACGTTATTTACTTTACATAAAAAGTAATAAACGCCTTTTTAATGGAATCGTATGTTGATCGTTGTACAAAAATATCGTATCAGTTTACTGCAAAAATATTAACTAAATATATAAAATATGTATATTTTTCTTAATCTTAATTTGTTAAATTGAAGATTATCGCATCGTAGTAGTCATTCTAAGAGTTCTTGCGGACTTCAAACCCTGACTACCCTGGCTACCGTCGAACGCGCTGTAAGGTTTCCATTCAAAAAGCAAACCAGCTGCAATATGAATACACGACTGAAAGCAGTTAGACTTTTTTTATATAAGTGAGGAAATCCGTTACGTATACCCGCCCAGTTGGGGATATAGGACTCTGGAGCGGCAGATGGAAGGCCGCCTGTATACTTGCTAAAACCTTACAGCGCTCCTCCTCGACCGACACTACCCGAGGTCACGGAAACGCTGGGATTTTTGAACCTCGGCAGCGGGAGCTTACAAGGCACAAGCTCACGCGAAACACGACGTTGAGACGTCCAGGCTGGACACACTTCCAGTCTGTGCTGGGCCGTACTTTTGAAGCAATCTGCGTAGCGATGATAGCGGGCGTCGGGCTCCCTTTTGTCTCGTCTCTCATCGGTACCAAAGCATATCGACAACAAACTTTCGAAACAAATTTGTCAAGCGTACTTTTACTGAACTTTGACGAATCCTAATTTCTGTGTTTACAATTGAGATATCTAGTTAAAAGGATCGCGTCTCTTAACGCGTCGCGTAAATGTCTTTATCTAATAATTGCCTGTTTGGCGAAAGGTAAAACTGACGCAATTAATTAGCCAGTCATAACCTAGCAAGCCAACAGCTTGATGTTACATGAAAGTGACAAATACAAATTATACCAATTTATGCCTCATACTTTTGAACAGTAACACTAATTTGAATTTATTCTATTGATGATTTTATTTAATCTATTGTAATTTATTTTATTCGTTTTCAGTCATACGCTGATCCACTGTGCCAGGAGGAACTCAAAGCAGTACCTGGGACTTGTGTCTCTAAACACTAGTCAAGCCAAGATCTGTCAGTAGAATATAGAGAAATATCGCTGTTAAACTCCTCACTCCTACTTCTATCGCTTACAAATTAACTCTAAACCTATTTCTGGTAAGTTCGTTCGTAAGTTGAAAGTACTTGCTTACTTTGAAATTATGATCTTTTGGAATATTTGTTTACAATAATTGTAAGAACAAACTTTGCGATCCGAATTAAGAGTAAGTGCGAATAAAAGTAAAGTTTTCCTTTAAGATGCAGAGGTAAGTGCTTTTGATCTATATAAATACTCAAATAAAAAAACTGCGCCGTGGAGCCGCCGCAGAGGCACAAGCGTGCAATTGTAAACGCGACAGGTTGTGAGTTCTATTCCCACTCCAGCTAATAGTAGTATTTTAGTATAATAGTAGTAGTTTAGTATTTTCATTTCCTGGGTTTGGTAACAAAGCGAAGCGCGGCATTGAGTTCCGCCTCTCAGCACGCAATGCCTCAATTCGGCGGAAAGTGGAGAACGGAGTGTCTTAATACTAAGTTCCCTCTGCCTACCCTGCTATATGCCTGAAGCTATGTATGTATGTATGTAAATACTCAAATTAGTATAAATTTACTTTTTATATTCACGTCTCGTGCAATTTTAAAAATTTGAACGTCTAATATAACTGCAGTTGGTTTAAAGTTACCATTTCACGAGGACGAGCAGGCATAACACAATCCAATTTCATTAGGGCAGTGTCAAAATATACATATAATAAATTGTTCTAATAAAACTTTTATTAAATAAAGCATTAGATATATTGGGCACTAATGGCTAAATTGCGTATAATATTAATGTAAGATTGCTGCCTCCCTCCTCCATAGGTCACGGATATTAAACGCTTACGATAGGAAAAGCTTCGTAATCATTATCTGATAGTGGGTGAAATAAACGATAACAGAGAGTGTTGATAAAGTAGCATGGTTATTGGTTAATTATTATCATCGATCAATGCATAGTAAAATATAATCATATTTAAATAAACGCATGAATAATCTTTCCTTTTTTTTTCTTTTCGTGAAATAGTAAATTATGTGCTCAATTTTTATGTACGACTTTTTTATATCGTTTATATATTTTTTTGTTATTTCAAAGAAAAAAAGTTTACACTGAGATACAATAAATGGATAAACGCAATGTTCTTAGTGTTTTTAGATTCTTTCTACCCATCCGGTTATGGCAAGATGTATTTTTTAAATTTAATTTTAGTTAAGTAAATAATTTTAATGTGAATTAATTATGGAAAATAAAAAATATAAATATTTTTTCTTTATATGGTTGTGAAGGCCGAAAAAGATTTCATAATAATAAGGATAATTATAGACGTTAGAACATCCTCAGTTAGCACGCGTCTTCACCTGAACATTCTCGCCGAAGGTAGCATAAACAATTGATCGTAGATGTTAACATATACCAAATGTTTTCATCTTTAATAATTTTATGATACGTACTTTACACGTTATACATGATTTATTTTTAGATCATTGGTTTTATTTGGGCTGCTCAAATTAACACACATATTATATTGTCTTCAAATTCCCCACTGACAGTGATGTCGGCTAATTAAGGCCCCACCTCCTTTATGGCTAATATGTTAAGTGAATGCCGGTTTTCATTAGTCAATTTATTAAATATTTACTTAGTTCTTACTTTTAATTGAAATGTAATGTTAATAACATTATTTTACATCTATATATTATATAGAAGCTCACCACGTTACAAAGTAGACCTTGCCCGATTAACATAGTACCTATCATATATCTTGTAATGATGTCAACCGATGGAAAAATAATTTAGATGTTTTTTATTTATTATATTATTCACTAGCAGGTTCTGATAAATTTCGATCAAGTATATCTATAAGTTATTGTGTGAATGTATGTAAAATATTGCAAAATATATGACTTTTGTTATCTGTAATAAATATTTAATTATAGAGTTTCACGCTTTATCCCTCAAAGCAGTATAGTCAAAAAAACCTAGATCAAGACACCTATCAAGACACTCCGTTCGACTTCAAACAACGTCGTTAAATAATTTAAATATAATAGTTTTTTCCCGTGGAAATTGAACCCACAACCATGGCGTGGCGTGTACAGACAAATGTCTGTCTCACTGCGCCACGATGACCTCATCATTAAAATATTTAAATATATTAACGCGAAAGATAATGTACAAATATTTGCAAAAATTATTATAAAAGCACATATACCTATTAAAAAATGTGTTAATAAAATAGATTGTTATAGAAATGAAGATTATTCATGTTTACAATTTTTTTAGTTCCACGCTGTATCCCGCACATAGCAGGGTAGGCAGAGGGAACTTGAGAACCTAGTGTTAAGATACTCTGTTCCCCACTTTCCGCCAAATTGAGGCATTGCGTGCTGAGTGGCGGGCGTGGCGAGTGCAGGAAATGAAAATACTAAGCTTTTACTTTTCCTGGAGTAGGAATCGAACCCACAACCTGTCGCGTTTACAGCCGCACGTTTGTGCCTCTGCGCCACGACAGACGTCAAATCTGTGCTTTCGTACGTAATAGAACTTATTCAAGTATGCTTTGCTAACCCAAAAGTTATAACTGTACTACAATGAAAGTGTTTTACATTTAAAGTTAGTAATATAAATTCAAGGTTAAATTATTATATTGAAAGTCAACGGTAAAAAACCACCAGTGGCGAAGCGTCCATATAACACCGGCCTACCTTTTGTAATCAATAAATAAATTTGTAATCAATAATGAAATAGAAAACGAGAGTGATTAAAATAAGGAGTAAGTTTACAAAAAAACAAGGTCAACAAAAGTATGAGACCTAAAAAGAATAAGTTCGCTAGGAAAATGTGGGGAGTTTAATTGCAAAGGGACAGATGTGAGAGCTAAAAAAAGGTTGCCAAGAAAATTTTGGATATAGAATTACAAAAAAGCTAGCTCTGACACGTAAAAAAAAAGATCGCCAGCAAAATTTGATAGTAAAATTGCTAAAAAATTTAACATCGTATACCACCGGTAGATTTATCTACCGGCTAACCTTTTCAAAATTTTCACCCCTTTCACGCCATTTCAAAAGTCAGAGAGCCAGAAGTAGTCAGAAAATTAAATATTTGTTATGCCATAAATCTATAAATTATAGCAGTAATAATAGCAATGAACCCAACCAAAGTGATATGAATGGGTAAAAATATGCAAGAAACTTTCATTGCCCGATATCACAAATCTATCGTTATAACTAGACGACACGCAAAAATATTCTAAAAAGGCGTTATCTCGATAAGTATAACACAAGGGTGTGCGTAGACAAAACAGATTACCGTGAATCTCTCACGCCCTTATTACCTACCCATTATTAAATGATGATGGCCTCGTTACCCTAATAAGACTTAAATAAGATTTTAGGCAATATGTATATCTAAAATTACTGTAGGACCAATTTGTTAGTATGATGCTACTGAGAGAAAAACTGTTAGTTTTTAGTGTAGTAATGTCCTTAATTTGATTTTTTCAAATCATAATAAACTGTCACATTAAACTTTATATAATGTGATATACTTGTTATTATCAACTTTTTGAACGAAATAGAAAATCAATGTATATAGATTTCAGCTATAAACTATATTTGCTTTACTTACCGACTAAAATACTTCAAGCTAAAATAGAACTGAATAAGATTACGAACTACTTTTAAAATGATGATAATACAATGATCCATCACTGTTTTTCCTGGTAGGCGGATACAAGAATTAAAGCATGTTTCTAATGAAAATAACTGAGTCTTAATAGTGAACTCCTTCTATAAATCATATCTCACAGAAAACGCGCATTTTAATACAGTTCAAGGTGTTTTAATTTAGTCGTCGTACATTCTATGGATTACAAATATATTTTATCATTGAAAGACATACTTCTCTAGTTCTGTTACAGTAATAATGCAAGTCAGCGAACTAAAAGAAATTTGTAATCTTTAATTTAATATTAGATACCAGGTTTACACAAGATTTTGCCAAAAATTTATGTATACTTAATTAATTACATATATTTAATTTTTATAATTAGTAAGCATTATTAAATATATAGGGGAAGAATCTAATGTAGTAATGACATAATTATTCACATATTCATATTTACATTATAACTTAAACACAATAAGCAATCTCACCCAAATGTCCACCAGATGTCGAAGCACATGACGTTGAGCCAAGCAAATGCCGCCACGAAGCCGAAGTATATGCTGTACCCTGTACAAACAATGAACGAATCATCGACAAGCATTCAAACAACATATATTTATTTTGTTCTCAAACATCTCATCTTAATCTATTCATAATTAGGCTACAATATATAGTTAAACATAAAGCTCATACATATATAAGCTTTATATTTACCATAATTTTTATTTTTATTTTTATTACATTGCATAAAATATTTTAAAACAAAAATATATATATATATTAGTTACTACAACTACAACATATAAAAACAGTAATTTATTGTTCTATAACGAAATCATTCAAACCTTACCGAGTATTGTGCATAACCGATTATCATTAACTGTACTGTGCTGAACCCTTGCCAGACTAACATAAGCCAACAACATCATACTGACGTGACATATGAGAGTACGTCCATGCAGATTCCTCAATTCGGGCAACACACAGTAAATTAATAAAGTAAATGCCAGGCAAACACTTGAAATTGTGTTAATCTGAAAATTAAATTATACGAGTATATTAACAATATAATTTTTATTGATATGTAAAAATCATTTAAAATATTCTAAGTATAAGCGCAGTATATCATTCATCGACTGTGGTTATTATTGTATAAAATGCTATTAATTCTAAGCCCACTGATCATTTTCCCTTGAAGATTTAAAGTAAATAATGTATAAATGTTATGAGATCTTTCATCATGCGTATTGATTTTATAGACATGAAAATATTTCTTCAAATAACTATTTCATTTAAAATAACTATTTAAAACACGTTTCTAAATTAATTTGGCTCCAGTTTACAATATGATGCTCCGTTGCTTTTTTAGCCCACATCAGTATATTATATCCTGCCGTGGCGAGGTGTCCATCCAACACCAACACGGTTCTCACCGGCTTATCTTATTTTTTTAAATACAAATATAAATAGAGAGATACCTAAAAAAAAGGTCGCCAGGAAAATGTGGACCTCAAATTGTAATTAAGTTTGCAAAAAAACAAGATCCAGAAAGGTGGCAGAGCTAAAAAAAAGTTCGTCAGAAAAATCTTAGGTATAAAATTACAATATCAAGCTCTGACATCTAAAACCCCTTAAAAAAAACCGCTAGTTAAAATTTACATCTCTCGCCACTGTTATCCTGCAATGCTACTACTACATATATGTATTTCTTGTTACCAAACCCAAGAAATGAAAATACAAAATTTTAGACACCTGGAGTGGGAATCGAACCCACAACCTGTCGCGTTTACGGTCGCACGCTTGTGCCTCTGCGCCACGACAGGCGTATGAATTTCTAAGATTATTATTTTTAAGAACACAACGGAATATTACATTACAACAGCATCCTATATATCAGTAAAATATAAAATTATAACGTCAAATTCTTGAACATACGAGTATATCTACATAATACATATTGTCATCAGACATCATTAACAATATATATATATATATATATATATATATATATATATAAAAAAAAAAAAATTTTTATACCTTTTCTAAATATAATATAATTGATTTTAAACACTGGCCTAACTGACTGATATAGGAACCTGATTTAGGATCCGTAATAAACCAGCTAAATCATAAAAACATTTTAAAAAGATGCCTTAGCAAAAGTTATACAAGTCAAAATTAGAAATATCTTGAATATCTGACGAAAAATCTGGTAGTCTAGCTCTAAACTATAATATATAAGGTAATACTTCTATATATAGATTGACACTGAAGATCTGGAAATTCTGATAAAAAACCATAATAGACCAACTTATAAAAAATGGAGCATTACTAAAGGTTTCTGAATATACCTAAATGGATAGTCATCGAATGATAAATTAAAAACAATGAAAATTGGGGACATCGTGAGGCAGTGGCGATGGCATAGCGTCTGACTGTCCCGGTCGTGGCTTCGATCCCCACTTGGAAGATAATGGTTAATATACCACATTGAGTTCCGCCACTCAGCAATCGCAATTTCTTGAATTCAGTTGGAAAGCGATAATGATTATCTTGTTATTAGGTTTATTTCCGGTTCTATTTATTAAATAGAACCAAACAAACAACAACCAAGCAAATATATTTGAGGCGGACAAAAAAACAAACCCTAGGTCATTTGATGTGGAAATTTAGAAAATTGACACCTTAAGAAAAAATATTAAACCCGATTTAAACTATTCAATCTTCTATTTTTGTCAGCGTATAAAAGAAAATATAACACCAGTACATCATAACATACAATAACATAGAAAAGGAATACGTATGTGTAATAATATAAGCTGGGAATATGTATGATTTTTGATCTAAGTTTCATCATCAACGGGCGATAAATGTAAGTAATATATCATAAATAAAGTTGAAGACATGAGTATGTAAATAAATTTAAATAAAAATAAGCAACGAAATTAAATGTTTAATATGACGAGACAATATTTATATAAGAATATTGGTTATCAATATCTATCGTTTATATACTTTAAGAAAACTTATTAATATCCACATGAATAATAGTAAGCTTCAACGAAAAAAACATTAAAAGAATAAATTTAAAAAATAAATATTTGAATTATATATTTGTGATACAATAACTGATCGACTGATTCTGATGTGATGATGTTATCATTTTCTTTAAAGTTGGTTTACTTTTTTTATTAAAATCTTAAATATATATATTACACTATTTATAATCAAAAATATAAAAAAGTAAATAAATCATGCTAAGGTAAATAAAGGTTACTGATGGCTTCATTAATAAAGAACATTTTTCTTTTTTTTCGTATACTTATTTCAAATTTAATAATTCCATGTGACTTAAAATATTATATATAATATTGGAGGCGTAACAAAATATTGTTACGCCTCCATCTATAAATATCTCTTAGAAATATTATTAAATAATCATAAAAGAACATACCCAATATGTCCTCGTTAAGCTCCTTAATGGGATTTAAATATGTGGAAATATTAAACCAAACATTATCATCAACTTCGTTTGGTACACAATCACTAGCAAAAGTACCACAGCTTCGCAATTTAAAATGTTCCCCTTGTGGACAACATTTCCTAATACAATATGCACTGAATGTTTGGCAATTTCGGGTACAAACTTGGGCCACTAATCCTTTACGACCATATTCTTTATCCATACACCATTTTCCAGACTTTGATCTGCCATATTTTTCACCTTTTCTGCTTAAAGCATATAATGTGTCTCCTTCGATAGATAAGTGGTATTTATTATCTTGTAGTTCTACAGCGTATTCTTCAGAATTACAAAGTAGATTACTTTCGATTTCAAAGATATCACCAAAACTTATTTTTAATTGTCCCAACCAGTCAGTACTATTTGATGATTTAGCAATTCTACACTCATGAGACGCTACATCATAACTTTTTCCATTCGGACAGCATTTTCGTATTTGAAAGATTTTAATTTTTGTATCTCCTATTTCTGCGTTAGTGTGGTTACAAGTTAAAATAACAGACTTAGGTGCATTTTGCATTAAAGTGCCATTGACGACTTCAGCTACAAAATTGTCGTAACATTCCCCTTCTTGTACTACAATTTCACTTTCAGTGCCACTTGTAGGTAACATTTGTAAAACACATTCACTAGGAAGACCATTTTTTACTGTAATAGTGTTACTCACATACAACGGCTCGCCTAAGATTTGATATTTTTTTCTTAAGCTATCACTATTCACACATTTAAAATCGTCACTTGTAGTCTCATTTGTTTCGTTTACCTTTATCAATACTTCATGTTCTGGGCAGCACTTACGAAAAACTGATTTTTGATCATAAGCTTCGATTTCGGCGGAAGAACATGCCGTTACGAAAATATATATAACGAGAAAAAACAACGGCCACATTGTTTACATAAAACTTAAATCATTGACTTTTACAAATAAATAAAACTACAACAGGTGGAAATACTCAGTAGACGCGGAATGCATTGTTTATTTATGAGAAAATATGAAACGTGCGAATTAGTTCGACGACTGTGGGTGAATGAAGCCAGCTAAAGCTCCTATGATTACCGCCAGACTACAAGCGGGAGGCTGCAGCGCCCTTGAGTTTTGTGACGTATGTTTCGTTTTCCCCCTCTAAAACTGTATCCGCAAATTTTACCTAAACGGTAACTTCAGTAAAAGATTAAGCCAACTGATCTATTTTATGCAAAATCAAGATATTAAAATATTATTAAATTTAACACTTATACGTACTAAATATTTAACACTATTTACACTGCAACTAGTAAACGTACTGTTTTGTAAATTTATGTGTAATCACAGATAATGCGACAAAGATGACGATTCAATTCTTATCATTTACTGATAATCGACTCACTTGGACGATTGGTTTCTCAGAAACTTTATTTATAAATAACGTTAACAAGTAAGTTGAATAATAATAATTTATTATAATTTCGTAATATCCTTACAAATATCGAGATTTATTTTCACAACATTGTTAACTTTATAGTAGTTTTATGTTTTTTTTTTTCGACTGTGTAGTATGCTGTTGGCCCTATTGGCCTCGACAGCGTCACCGGGTTTTGTGGGGGGCCGAGCTTGAAGAGCTCTGACCCTGGCTTGGCCTCCTCTACTGGGTAGGGCGTTTGATGCCCTGTTGGATTTTATTGGCTTGACCCGGTCGCGCCGAGGCGTGATCGAGCCGTAGAAAAATAAGGACCTCGTCTCCACCGGCGGGGACGGTGTTTGTGTCGTGTGCGTCTGCGAGTGTGTTGGATCCTACCTGTATGTTGCGGATCGTTCGCGAGAGTAATGGCGTCAGCTTCTTCTGTTAAAACGTGTCGAGGCCTACGGGGCCCCCAGGGACGTTTGCTAATATCGTAGTCGCAGGCTTTTACCACCAGTTGGTTCGGATGAGAAGCAGCACTTTTAAAGTAGCTACTGGACAGTTTTCGACAATGCTCTTTTATCGTTTTATGTTATAAAAATAAACAAATCCACCACGTGAGAATTAAAAGAATTAATATTATTTTAAAACGTTTAAATTATTATAATGTTAACATTTTTTACCACGCTTTTATTAGCTGTGTTTAAGTAGGTAAACTAAAAAGTTTTTACGTTTACTACAACTTACTTTGTAACTGCGGCAACCTATAAAATTTACTTTTAAATTCTGAATGCCTGACGTGAAACCTCAGCAGCCTGACTTTTATTTAAGAGGTATTAAAATAGCTCCATAACAAAAGTTGTCAACATAATGGGCACTGTTTATTGATATAAAACAAGCAAACATCTGGAGCGAACAAAGTGAGCGAGCAAACATGTGAAACCTTTCCAGCTAAACCTTAAGAGACATAATGCCTTAATAAAAAGTGTTCAGCGTGATGAGCACTTTCTAACGCCGCTTACGTTGTGTCTTGAAGTCCTGATATCCCAAACTCTCAGGGCGTCCAAAGAAAATGCGATACTGTTTGATTGGTTCATTTTTTTATAAAAAACATACTTAGAAAACGTATAAAAATTTGAACGCAGCGGGACTCGAACCCGCGCCTCTTGGAAACCGTCCAAGCGTTGTGACGACTAAGCCATGCGTTCTACATCCGGCTGCGTCGAAATTCTTATACGCTTGTTACAACTTATTTATATTATTAGCATCTCTGTAGAGAGATTTTTACAAATTTCTGCTACCCAAATATTATTTCAAAGAACAATCATTTGACAAGAGAGAATGCTATTTATTAAATATTTAAATATAAAGTTTTAAAGTGTTAATCCCACACTTACGAAACGAAGCTAGTTAGTTAGTGGTCAGAGCGCTTAGACGGTTTCCATGAGGCGGGGGTTCGAGTGCGTTCAAGATTTTTATACGTTTTCTAAATATGTTTTTCGTTTCCCAAGTGTGAGATTAACACTTTAAAACTTCAAAAACAAATAACATATTGTTATCAATTAAAATAAAAAATATAAATGCAAAAATAAGAAGTTCTTGCATTTATTTTTTTTTATTTTGCATTTAATTTTGTAAAACACCGTGTATACCATAATAGTACTGTACCTAGAAATTTGTCTCTTGGAATTTCCAGTATCAATAATGTATAAAATAATACATACTGATGTTGTTAAGTTAATTACATGTGTAGAATGCTGAATTGCAATTGAATTTTAAAAACCTTTGTACTTATATATTCAAAGAATTCATGGTAATTCTTTTACTTGGTAACAATATCATAATAAAATATGACATGCATTTTAATACTTTTTTTGTATAATATTGAAAACAAAATAAATAAGGAAAGGATATATCAAGGTAGGTGACATGATAACAAAAAATCTAAACACATTGTATACTACTAAAACTTGTTGTATTGTAGTAATAATGATTGATACAAATGTTTTTTTTTACTTTGATTTATTAAAATTGACACAAAACATTATAAAATATGAATCGATTACATTTTAATTGTATAAATATTTACGGACATCAAAAAAGGATAAAACGAACACACCTACATACATAAAATAATATATTCAGTGCATAAATATCTAATGTTATCATTATATTATCATATGAAGGAAAAACTTTGTACCATTTTACAAAAAATATGCGGACGGAAAGGTATAAAATTTGGCACATTTAAAGTTTATATTCATTGGTTTGACACACTTTTGTGTAAAATGACATATTCGTAGTTAAAACAATAAATAGGATCTCTAGTTATATAAAGACAAATAATTACCAAAAATATTATGCAAATTTTATGAAGTATATGGAGCAATATGATTAATGAAGTAAGACCCAGTAAATGTTATAACCCCAACCTAATAATTAATGCTTAAACATTTTAAAATCGCATTGCATTAGTTAAAAAATGACTAAAAATAATTCATACCATAAATTCATAATTAGCAAAATATATTATTAATTTATAATAAATTACGTTTACTCTAAAATAAACAGTAACGTGTCGAATTTATCGCTTGATTTGTTTAACTAGGAAAGGCACACATTTTGTACTTTTTACAAGTAGCTGTATTCATCACCTCCCCATCACGAAAAAAATAATTTCTGAATTACAGGGGTACGCGCGTGCATCGAACATTGATGTCACCAGTGTAGATCACAAGAAAAATATCAACACGGAAGTCTAATGTTAAGTTCTACATAAATAAATTTTCTGTTAATTAGAGAAAAACATCATTTAATAAATCCATTTAATTTCATTTAATTATTACAACGTTTCATAATACCTACCACATTGTTAAGATCCTATTTTCAAGATTGTGTAGTATTCCACGTTCCATGACATTGTCAGTGTATGAATATTATTTAGACAAACTAATTTTATTTGATATTGAATTTATAAGAAATATTAATGCTTTATTATATAACTAATAATAATTATGAATTCATATTCAATAAAAAATAAATATATTTTAAGTAATAAACGTACAACGAACATTTTTCAAAGATCTAGTTAGCTGAGTATTACGATCAAAGACTGCTATAATTAGGGTTGCAACCTTCTGAAATAAAAATGTCTGACTCTGCTCTATATTGGCCTTACATTTGCCGTACATACGTAATTTTGGACACGAAGTATAGGGCCCGAAGCGTTTGGCATTCCGTTTTCTAAAAAAAAGAACGCCGCTTCTAACTTTTATATAAACTTATATAAACTAAGCTAACAGGCACCGTTTAAAGACTGTCTTGTTCCCCGCGCCTCGATCTTAACTTGTTGCGCCCTGCATCGCATGCATTGAGTTCGTTGTAAAGCCGCTGAACCATTTAACACTATCAAAGACTGACAAAAGCCGAATAAACCGAACATGTAAGTAGTCAACCGGACAGCAACTAAAGAAGTGTTGACATGCAATTAAAGCTAACCTAACCTTTAAGTCAGATGGCAACCCTACCTATAATGTCTGTAACAAATTTCTATTTCATAGTAAAAAACATAGCGTACACGTAAATTATTATTCATATATTTTTAAGAAATACACTATATACACCCTAAAAGCTAGAACTATTTTTATAGGGTAAAGATTATCTCTAGGACTCGACAGGATGTTTAGAGGGACGACCTATATAAAATGTATTACACGTAAAATTAATTCCGCTAACTAATTTTAACTTCTAATTAAGACTAGGTTAAGCTGTCAACTTTAAAATTGAATATTATAAAAAAACTGATTTAATGACATCCGCAACTTTTGACAACCATGTTTTTATATTTACGTAATATCACGTTGGAATCATCGGTATAGTACAGAACAGAAATTGGCGAAAGTTTGATTGGAGCACATGATGGTTTCGGTACCTGGAAGATAATATGATATATAATACAAATATGTATAAAAATACAATAAATAAAAGTCAAAGGATATAATTTTTATACTTCTAACATGATACACCAACAGCAGATATATTTATTTAAAATATATGACCTAATACACACATATACTTTTTTTAGCAATGAAGAACATATGTGTTATTTTTTTATTGCATCTAATAGTTATATTACTAGTTGTTTTATTTCTTAGTTTTTTAGTTAAAAAATAACAAAGTTTCATAATGATCATGAAACATGATCATGAAGTTCTACCATTAAAGACATAAAAAAAATTAATATTACTATAAATCTTAGTAACTACAGATTAAAGTTATATATATTAAGAAATAAAAAAGAGTCTAACAATTCTTGAGTATATAATTTTCATTATCAAACCTGAGTTGGATTTAAAAGATGAACCAACGTCTGCACAATAGCATGATTAGTAGCATTTTTGTGTGCGTTCAGAGGAAAATTACATTCACCGCTACAATAAAATGCGCCATATCCATCAGGTGCGATAATCCAGTCCTGAAACAAAATGTACTTTTGATAATTTTAAACTTTAAAAGTCTTCATAAGTATAATTATTAGTATCTACTACAAAGTTTGCATGCTTGCATGACTTTATAGAGTAATAAACATTTCCCAACTTTGCCCATCATTTAATATTTTTTTTCAAGTGACATACACGTTGTGGGGTAAAAAATATATAAAAAAATTAACGTAGCTAGATTTGATGAGATGAGATTTGATTTGAACCCTTGCGACTTCAACAAGCGCTCCAACCACATAATGTCGATTTATGTATTTTTTATTAAGCTACGCCCAATTTTTATTCGCTTATAATTATTACAACTTATTTTTTTTTATTAGCAACTGTGCGAATCAATTTTATAAATTTCCGATACCCAAGTGGTTTTCCAAGAAGCGTCTTTTAGGAATAAATTCTATTTTATTACATTCTTATTTAAATATTTTATTTAAATCTTTTTCACATGATTAGGAGGAAAAAAAAATTACTTCACTAGTACATATCAGTCGGTGCGGTGCTTACATTTAACATACGAGTTACAAGCAACTAGAATATAAGTAAATATACTTCAATATGCTAATAACGATTTGCCTAACCTGCCACTCTAAATCCTTGAAGCTGACGTAAAGTGTTTGTAAATCGCAGCTTCTCGTCGTCCAGTGTGTCGTATCTGGAATTTCAATAAACGTCTTATTGGGTTTATTTCTGAAAGAAAATAATTACATAAAATGGCTTAAAATTTAAAATTTCAAAACGTGACTACGAAACGTGAATAATCCGAAAATTTAAATATTTCATAATATTTTAAAACTTTAGTATATATAGAAAGGTTTCTAGGTAAATTGAAACTACTTTTAATAAGTCTTCATATAGTGTAATACGTCCCAGATTTAAAAAAAAAATCCCTGTCTATTAATTTTTTGAAAATGTTATTTAGTTTGTTTGAAAAGTATCTTAACTGATTTAAACTAGATATACTTTTTACGCGTTGCCTCAGCAACGAATATGTCATTGACACAAAAGTGTATGTCAAGCTATTGGTAGTGGATGTAACATTATTATGAAATAAATATGGCTTTCCTCGAATTTTCGTAGAAAGGGGTACAAAATTTTTTCTTACAGTATAATATTAAAATGAGTATATAATTTTAAATTGATGTTTCTCATAAAATTTCACACAATTAAATAAATATTCACTAGCCTGTTAAAGGATTTCTCAAATAATTTTCTGAATAGCCATTATTCCGCCATCGTCGTGCTTCACGTTTTTTACGCGCTCCAGCATCGGTGCTACCGAGCTTGGGGCCATTCTTGAAGAACGCTACCATAAAAGGTTGCTTTCCCTCTAAATTACCACTATGAACCTCATCCAATCCAATGTCTTCTGGTTTTACATGCCGTTCTGAAATATAAATAAAAAATATTATTTTTATATATACTAGTATAATTAGTAAATTTATTGTTTCTTTATGTCATTGAATATTATATGAATATTTTCAGCCAGACCATTAATTTGGATCAACTTTGATATCACTCCTGTGCTTATGTTGTATATATATACCTGTATATAATACATTAGCCACTTTATGTATTCTATAATCTATTACAATAACAAAAATATGGTTACATATTATTAGATGAAGTAATAAGAAACAGCCAAAAAGTGATAGAATAAGATAGTATAATTTTTAAAACTTTTATCAGACAAAAGGAAAAGGCCGGTAGTTCCGAAGATGTCTGTTTGTCTAGACGCTAGTGGCGAGGCGTCCATACAACTCGATTCCCACCGGCTTGCCTAACTTTTCAAAGTACAAATATAAGACCTAAAAAAAGCTCGCCAGAAAATGTGGAACTCGAAAGAACAAAGTCAAACAAGGTGTGAGAGCTAAAAAAAAAGGTCGCCAGGAAAATATTGGGCATAAAATTGCAAAAGAAACAAGCTCTGACATCTTATAGACCTGAAAAAAAAGGTCACCGCCAAAATTCGATAGTGAAATTACTAAATACCTTGACATCCTATACCGGTTTCCCTAAATATATCGGCTTTCCTAAAAAATACCGGCTTGTCTAATTAAATTTTCACCCCTCGCCACTGCTATACACACATCTTTGGAACTAGTGGATGTAAAGTTTTTACCAAGCTTGTTTTTTTTCTGACGCAAATCCCAATTTTCTCCACCTTGTTTTTTTAGCAAATTTTTGTTGAGATAGATTTTTTACAATCCTACTTTTCTAGGCCTTTTTTTAAATGAATGTAATTCCTAATATCGCAAAATAAAATCCAATCTCACAAATCACCAGTTCAGCTTACTCAGCCTGCTGGTAAATCCACCACGAATTTATTGTTATTTATAATAGGTAAGCCGATGTGAATCGTGTTATATGGACACTGTAGTATAGACGGATAAAAGCTACATATATCGATTTCAATTCTATCACGTACATATACTTAGTAAAAATATAACCTGGTTGAGTATGCGGATGCATTGTGATGAAGAAGCCACGATTATCAACAGGAGCATTTAGCCACGTTGCTAATGCTGCTGTCACGTTCAATTCTATCCAGCCTTCGGCTCCAGCACTAGTATTGATTGCAGCAATACGTTCCATCTCGATTCCTCTGAAAGACAACGAATAATATTAAATCTGTTATATAAAGTGTAATATGTATTACGTATATAATATAATACGATTTTGAAATTACAACCAAACTGTTCTTTTACCCCAAGTTATCTACACTCATAACTCGATGTGCAACGACTGTATACAATGCTGTGGGATCAACCGTATGGGATGCCGCCTGATGCAGGCGTAGTTCTGCTGTGAGGAGGGACGACGCGTCACCTGGTGCGCTAGCGACATCAAACCAAACGTGACGACCATGCCCATGTCGTAATGCACCCAAGTGGTGTTCTGTAAAACACATAAAAACATTTTAATTTTACTTTATTATTTATTATATGTTATAATTATAACATACAAAAGAAAGATATTAGATATTTTAATACACCTCATCATATTCCAAGGCTTGATATTGATATCATTCCACACTAATAGATATTAATCAATATAACAATTATATTTTATTATAATTTGAACTTCTTTCAGATTAATACTCTTACACTTATATTTCTCTTAATACGTGAATCAAAAACTTTGTACCTGTTTTTGTTTTTTCTCATAAGAAAAAATAATTAATATTTTTATGTAACAATTTGGGGAAGGGGAGGCAGCCCCGGACACTTAAACGAAACGCAAATAAAAATAAAAATACGGGATATTTCTGTGTTATTTCATATTTAATATTAAATTAGGAATTTCTTTATTTATATTAATCAAACTTTGAACTATTATATCACATTTTTTCAAGAAAATATGCTGCTACGCTTTTATAAACCTTATTATTAAGGTCTAGTTTTTTGCTGTCAAAAAATGGCGGGTAGCCCCAGACACTTCATTCAGTGATGACTCAACCGCTTTATGGCCTTGCAAACATCGCAGTTATAATAAATATTCGATGAACATAGTCTTCACAGGCACAATCTTGGTATTTCTGACAAGGCATTCAGAGTTTCATTAAATATTTCTTCGCGAACAATTCAGTCTCTTTTTCTCTAAGAAAGATTTTGGATATTTTCACACGGCTTTAAAACCTTTTTAGCTCCGTCATGTTGTTGTATCTATTTGATCTTTTTTATTGTTTTATTTCTTTTGTTTTTCCTTCATTTTTTTATATGGTGAAGATGTTATAATCTCGCTTTCTTGAACTTTCGCGGCCGCGTCAGTCGTAAATTAAACTTGGTGGTATATCATATCCACTCGTCTCGCTGAAAAATTGCATTTAATCGTACTAATTTTGCTCCTAAATGCTTCTGTGATTTTATTTTCCTCTTATTTTGCTCTTTCACTAGTTCTCCTCGTGATTTTTAGCATAATGTCGTAGTATTTATGCAACGATATTAATAACTATGTTCAATTAATACTTCACCTATGTTATTACTATAATTGCAGAAATATTTAACATACTTAAGATTTTGTGATACCAATTGAATTACTCTCAATAAATAAGCAACATTACATAAAATTGCAGTTCGAAGAAAAGTACGAACCGTGTTCGGGGTTACCCGACATCGTAGTGTCCGGGGCTACCTGCCCGTTATTATTCAACATTTTTAAACACAGCGCTCCAAATGTACAAGAAATGTTACAAATACCATTATAAATCCCTAAATATAATATAAATCCTTAAATATAAAATTTGCTTAAACCCTGAATAGCAGGCAAGTATAAATTACTTATTGTTTTTAATAATCACCGATGAAATTTGATAGGAGCGATGAATTTTTTTAGGCGAAAATAAAACATTCTCTTATGGCTAATTTACCCAGCGTCCGCTGCGATCAAACTATATTGTTTCTACTGTAGAAAAGGTATCTTTACAATAGCTCTTCGTCTTAAGCAACGCCTTTAGTTTCTTAGAAATCAAGGTGTCTGGAGCTACCCGCCGTCCGGGGCTACCTGCCGTTCCCCTACGCATCGTAACTCTACGATTTCAATCTCAATTTAATTAGTGTATGTCAAATGCATAGAGGTTAACTGTTATTTACTGTCTATAAAAATATATTTGCCGTAATTTTCATAATTACAGCTAATATTTACAATACAATAAGACAGTAAAGTCCAAGGGTAAAATTAAACTATTCTTTAATAAAAATTCATTTACCTATATTAATGCATTTTTTTTGTAACAAATTCAAATAATATAAAACAGAATTTGACACCATACAGGTAAAAAAACAGTATCACCCCTTTTTTTCTTATTTTTGTTAAAATCTTAATTATTATTCCACATAATTAATAAGATAGTCAGAGAGCATTCAATGCCGCGCTTTGTGTTTACTCAATGTACAGAATCCACTCTTTTTACAGTTTTGTTATAAGTATAAATATACATATATAATTTAATTATTATTATTATAGATCCCCACCTATTTAAGACTGTGAAACACTATTTTAATGTATTCAGTTATTAGAATAACAATATGCTAATTAGTTAATATATCGTAACAGGTGTGTCTTCGTATCGTTTGACAAACCCGATGTAACTTAATCTACTGCACGTGCAAGACACGTCTTACATTTTGATTAAATTAGCTAACTAATTAGCCGCCCGCTCAAATTCTTCTCACAAACACAAATTTTCCACATAAAATTTACGATTTGTGAAGAAAGAAGTTAATATAATATATTTGTATAAAGTGTTTATTCGTATTTTCCAATCTCAATTGACTTAATATTAAATGAAATAAAATTTAATTAAAAAAAATTAAATACCTACAAATATCACTGAAAACAAAACATGGGGCTCTTCGCAAACATTTCTTATGCAATTATTGTGGTATGTCGTGATAAAACAATGTTCTACTGTTAATTTAAAATCATATATTTAAAAAAGAAATGTATTTACATTGAAACAAAAGAAAAAAACTTTTGATGACAATCACTAAAAACTAAGTATAATGATGTTTAGTCGTTTTAGTATCGAGTATGGTTTCATTCTAAGCTACATCTTCCTGAAACTCCTGAAAGCATGCTCTTTATATTATAGTATCAAACGAATTACATTTTCTACAAGAATTTTCTTCCAAGCTCTTTTTACAGCGTTAATGAACTGCTGGTCTCCCAGATCAAAGTACACATCGGGAAAGTTCGCTGGCTATAGTAAAACTCGATTACGAGTATCGTCCAGTGCTTGTTGGGTTGTCCGAGCGGTGTATTCACAGGCATTCTCTTGTATTAACTGAAATTTAGGACCCACTTATTATGCAGATCATACGAGGTCTAATAAATGATAAAGAGCAATATTCTGCATTGGTCACTCCTCTTAAATCATTCGGTGAGTGCCAGTATCGTGATTATTTGATCGTATACAACGCGGAGTCATTCGAATCGTTAAGGATCTCATAATTTGTGAAAAGCGTGACACTTTGGCTTTATTTAGAGACGTTTTCTCGTTGTATGTTCTCTACCGCAAATATCATGGCGAGTGTTCTGAAGAAATGCTTGATCTTATTCCTGCTGCAGATTTTGCTGACCACACAGTACGTCACAAACTTCAATCCATGACATCCATACCATCTAGATACATGGTATTCCACTATTGCGCTATTTCGTCGGAAATTCCTTCCACGTGCCACTAAATTGTGGAATTGCCTACCTGCGACAACATTTCCAGGTCAATACGACACGGCTAACTTTAAAAAGTCTATTCCCACTTCAAAGGCCGGCAACGAACCTGCAGCTCTTTTGATGTTACACAGGGCCATAGGCGGCGGTGATCGCTTACCATCAGCTTATCCGAATGCTCGTTTGGCTTGTCCTTCCCATGAAAAAAAATCTATATATCCCAGTCCAAATATTTTAGTGAAAATTTTAAACAGTTTGCACAGTGATCTCTAGTAAAAAATTACTGATTAGTCGATTTCGAATTTGATCTCTGACGTAGAATTTGCTCATTGCGTCGTCAGCAACAGGCGATTTTGCAATTTGCAAGCTGTCACAGCACGTTTCAAGGGACACTTACTTGGATGTAGTGGTCTTTATAGAATTTCTTTTTTAATCAGGTTTCTTTGAAACACTTGCAGTAGCTTGAAAGAAATTCTAAATATTTTGAAAAGCTCTTTTGAATCATTGTCCCGTAATTCTACGGGCTCTTTGCCTTATTATTGCAAGACAATAACTAACTTGTTGTTAAAAGTTAATTTTAAAAAAGGAATAGTTCTATGAATAACAATCCTAAAACGATTAAAAAAAAAGAACCAAACAAACAAAACAATATCCAAATAGCCTATTGTCCTCAAACATCTTCTGCAGGGGAGATTTTAATGTTTTCTGCATCTTAATTGGAATACATTTAACTTCAAAATTTAACTTCAAAATCATAACACTATTCCCCACATACCGTCAATTTAAATATAACGTATACCGTATAAGATACAAATATCCATACTGGATTCCTCAAGCTTTTGCAAAATTGTTTGTCAACAGACTTAACCAAAAGCCTAGAATATAAATATTATAATATATTAGAAATATTAACAGAAAGTGGTATTACGTATAAAACTAATTAACGGTTTTGCATTGAATGTTCCTAAAGGCGAACAAGTAACTCGCCTATTACATTTTTACTGTCATCAATATTAAAGTGACACTTAACTTATATACTCAATAAAACAAAGGTACCTATTTGGTTGAAATAAATACATATTATAATACACTTAATAATAATGTTATTATTACAGTGGTATTAAGTATTAAAACTTAAGCCTTTAACAATTCATTTTAAAATATACTTCAAACATACTTTGTAACTTAGTTATAATCAGTAAAAAAAAATCATTCCCTCTTTTTGTTTAAAACTCATAGTTTAAAATATTAAAATCTTCCCAGAAGTATCCTAAATCCTAATAAATACATGAGTGTCTATTACGAGACAATGCTCTTTTATTTTAGATCTTCGCCTATGTGTTCTGAGCTTTGATATCAAAGGTATGCGAGTCGTCAATATGTCTGAGTCATTTTTACCTGCGCGCTCCAGACGTTATTTAAATGGCTTCATATTAAAATTCATCCTTTAGCAAATTAAGGTGTAGTACAAACCTTAACGATACTCATAAAAGTATTAACTAATATAATTTAATATTAACTAATGTTAACCAAAACGGTCATAAGGTAGGTAGGTAGGTAGGTACACTTTTAAATATTTGAGTAAATTACAAATTATATTGTATTATTTATAGGGAACTGTTTACTCGTTTTCTGTATTTTATACACATATTATAGTGTTTCTTATATAAAATACGGTATTATAAAATAGATGCATTTATGGTAAATAGAATTCATCAACTTTATGAGAGGTAGAATAAACTTATAACTTTAGATCAATATAATGAAAAATATTAGTTAGTTTAATTTATAATTTGCTTTATTTTATTTGCAAATATGTATTTAATAAATACTTATTAATAACAAACACTTATTGTAATAATGAATAATTAATTATAAATAATAGTGAACGATGTAAAGCTTGCAATAATACCTAACTACTGATAAAACTACGTAAATAACATTCTGAGAAAATACTCAACGCGCATATATTTGCAAATTCTGCGCTTATGAATACTAACATAATGTAAACAAAGCAAATACACCGCTTTAATTACAAAAAAAGTAAGATTTTTTTTATGAAAACACTTACTTTTACTCTGGAATGTCATTATTAAATCACTTTCGTCGATTGCGTGCTGCTCTTCACCGCTAAGGGCCATTTCAGAACTACGGGTTGGGCGAGCCTGTTCATGTTCCTCTGCTAACTGCTTGTAAACGTCCAGCAAAAAACTAGGTGCCGAACGATCTAAAGGAGGTGCTTGCGAGCGTCTTGGTCTTTCACCTAATCCCAGAAGCTCCAATATTTCATGTTCCACCACTTGCCGCTCGTGTCGAGTCATAGAGTGATGTATAATAGTTTGATCTATGCCATTATCTATATAAAGCCCAGAAAGAGCGGCATTTATTGTGATAATAGGTAGTAATAAAGAAGCACACCACAACAACGTCTTTCGTCTAGACATAATTACTGTGTAGTTCCTAGAGTCCGCCGTGAAAGCGCCTATTCAAATGGCGAATGAGCCGGACACAAGCCACAAAACACAAATACGCCCGAGACGGGACCAGCCACTGAACCTGCCCACTCAAGGTGGGCCGCCGACCGCCGCGCTCGCCGCAACCTCCCCTCCCTCATCATATACACATCGTATAAAATAATGTAAACATCTGAGAACCAGCCGGTCAACCGCACGCATTCGCATGTGCTTTAATAGTTGTTTTTTTTATTGAGAATTCGATACACGCACTGACAGATCAACAAGCTATCACTAGGTATACTAGATTACATTAGATTTTAATTATGTAAAATCAAATGTTTAGCAAATAAGTACATCAAATAATTATAACTTGTATATATAAATGATGTCATACAATTAAAGTATATCGTAGTACTGTAGTTAATTTATGCGTAGGCGTAGGAAATATTTGATTAATAACAAGAATCCTAAAACAGATCATTGTACTTCACACGCTATAGCAAGTGAGACAATTATGAGAAACGTTCAAATAACACCAACGTCACCTATAAAGGATCTAATTTTCCTGTAATAATGTGTATTTTCAATTTTGTCTATTTGTAACAAGTAAATAGAATTTAATTATATTAAATTCAGAAACAAATCCGTTATTTCAGTTTTTTTATTTTCATTTTAAAATATCTAACCATTGCCTAGTCATTTTTAGATGTGCCGAAAAGCAATGTATATAATTTGTAACGCATTATTCAAAAGATTTAATCTTTTGGTTTTTCGATTTTCACGAAATAGACAGAGAGAATTAGTAGCTCTACATTTCAAAAGACTTATAGATATTTCGTATTGCGCGGCAGAATGATGTTCCCATCATCCTGTATATTGCATGTTTTGCCTCAGGTTGGGTACACGAAAATATTGTTTTTATACCTTTTCTTAAAATGTTTTCCGTTTTCAGTAAGTTGTTTTCAGTAAGTATGTGATTAACACTTTAAAACTATCAAAAATATTTAATAAATATAGCATTCTCTCTTGCCAAACGATTGTTTCTTAGTAATAGTCTTTGGGTAGAAATTTGTAAACATATCTCTACAGTAACAACATAAATAAGTTGTAACAAGCGTATAAGAATTTCGCGTTGAAATTATAGAACGCATGGCTTAGTGGTCAAAGTGCTTGGACGGTTTTCGGGTTCGGGTTCGCGTGTTCGAGTCCCGTTGCGTACCAAATTTTTATACGTTTTCTAAGAATGTTTTGACACGAAAATAAACATTCCGTCAAACACTTGACGGAATATACACTTACACTATACAATCAGACACTGGGAATGGAATCCACAACCACGCGCATTTACAGTTACACTATCCCATTGGGCCATGAAAACTTGTAAAATTTTAATTTGCACATATCTCCTAAATATGTTAAACACATATTGAATTAACATTTTATTACTAAAGATATTAAATAAATGAAAAACTTATGTCTAACATATTTTTATTGCAAATATTCAAAAGTCAGATATTATAAACAAACTTATTTACTATTATGAACTATAACTATTTCACATATTTCTCCATGAACTTTTTATGGAATTCGGATCTCAGGGAATCATTAATGAATGTGTTTGCCTTCTTTTCAGGTTCAGAACGTGCACAATTTTTGAACACTACATCATCATCCCAGCGTCGTTTTACCTGTAAAATATGACTTATTTTAATTCCCAACAAGAAAAACACATCCCTGACAGGGTAGGGGGGTCAGATGTAATGGAACACCAAATATAGTTCACCTTACCACAACCGTCAACAGTATGTTCTTGAAGGTCTACTGAACTCTGCTCTGCATAAGTGTTATATATATATATATTTGATTTCTTATTAATCAAATTTTATTTTAAAGGAAACATGAAATTTAAAATTAAATTACAAATCAAAAAACATGTTTTGTCCTTATAAAACAAAAACATTTCAAAACTATTCTTAATAAAAATTCTCACAAAAAAAATCTACAAGTTAGTTAAATATTTAGTCTTAAATAAAATGTATGTTATCTTTAAAGCAAGCACAGTGAGACTTCATTTGACTATAAACAGTATTTTTTTCTGGTATGATAAAGCATACCACTGTGGTCTACCACTCAATATGCAATCTCTCCAATTCAAAGTAGAATTGGGTGTCTCAACACAAGGTTTCCTCTTACTACCATGAGTTATAAGAGGACTTCTCTTTCCTATCCCACTGTAAAATTATGTCTGTTGTGTATGAAGCCTTCTTAATTTACTGAATATATTTTTATATACAAAACTAAAATAACATTATGCATTTTAAAATGAGTAAATATGCTATGTTAGAGACAAGAATACCTTTAAGTCATTTTTTTGTCCTGCTGCAGAGTAATTCAACAGGGGATTGCCAGATAAAATATTTTCCATTCTTATCCTTTCTTCTTCTTGTTTCTTTTCAGCTTCCTTTGAAATCAGATATTATTAATTGTTTATAATGCATTTATAATAATTATTATTACTAAAACTGAACATTCAAGAATAATATATGTTATAATATGCAGTATGTTACCTTTTTGGCCTGTTCAATTGCCCGTTCTTTTTTAATTTTATTTAACTCCGCTAATAAAGTTGCTGTATCATCATCAGAGTCTTCTGAAGCAGTTGAATCTCCTTCCAGGGGATCATCTGCATCCAAGCTAGCTGCAGGAACTTGATCTATTTTTAACCGTTTAACAGAAGGTTCAGCAGGTCTTCTTGGTCCCGGTGCTTTTATTTCTTTTTCTCTTTCGTCAAGCTCTTTGCGAAAATCTCTTGAACGCAGCTCATCAGTTGTTCCTTGGCCTTGTTCCCTATAAAAAAACAAATATGTAAACGGAATATTTTTGAAACAACTATCTCAAAAAAAAACGAGTGATATTTAAAATGGTACCTGTATTTCAATTTCGTGTGACCAGGCAAATCCCTACTAGAATATTGGCGAGATATTGCACTCAAATCTTTTTCACCCCGTCCTTGACCACCTCTGGCAGGATCAAAAGTTGGTCTTGCAGCAGTAGTCATGGTAAAAAATTGTAATAATAACGCAAAAGTTATTTAGTTGTTTTAACTTAAGTTTTACAAACTCCAACGTGAATTTGATCACACATTACACATCAATGATTAAGTAACATTTGTATGTGTAAATTATTCTTATACTCTACGGAATACAGCGTAACTTTCAACATTCAGCCACACAATTTCACAAACCACAAACAACAAAGTAAAGCACAGAGCTTATATTCAATGTTGCTAGTGGCACATTGTCAAATATAACACGAGACAACACAAAAAGTAATATTAAACTATTTCACTTGAACAACGACACTATTACTATAATATGGCACTTTATTGCACAAAACCAGAAAAAAGGTTTAGCGAATTTCGCTGATCGAATACAATACTTGAGGGGTAATCGGGAAGAGTCAAAATTAATTTAAATGTTTAAATTGATGTAACTTTCTAGCCTGGAAGCCTGGACTATTATTATAAATTTTAAATATAAGTTAAGTATAAAAATACAACGACCATTCAAAAGTATATTAAAATATTTTTAACTGTATTTTTTGTATTAAAATATATAACCACTAGAATAATAGTTTTCTATTACTATTTCCCCTTTTCATTTATTAAATGTACAGCTTACACGATTTACATTATGATGGTATTATAAAGTGCAGTGCTAAACCCACGATAAAGTAATGTTTGATAATAATACATAGGAATATATCATACACATTAGCAGATTAAAACCATAACCTAACCTGGAAAATCTAAATGCAGGCCTCTCAGCCTTGGCTATAAGTGAGGATTTTAAAATATTCTATTCCAGAATGTTTGGATGGAGCAGATATGCGTAATTACTTGAATTTGTCTATTTTTGCCTTAGCACAGAGTTGTGAAACAGCAGTTTCTTGTCAACAGATAGAACACAGTTTCCAATCCAGTACAGACTTCGTGTCTTACAGTTGGTTTCAATTCATTTATTATATTTAAAAATTATTTATTCTTACAACCGTGACTTTAATTAAATGGCAACATTCGAATTAAAATTCGAATAAATTGAATTTTGTAATCTGTATTCTCAACTCTGTAATTGTCTCGCTCCACTCAAGTCTCAATGTTGTATGGTAGTGTACTTTGGAGCTTTAGGATTTCTTTAATTATAATTTTATTTCCAGATAATACTACGCACACTACCTAATATATTTTGTATTTTACATTATTTGTCACCATAAAAGATACAAATTTAAGGTAAATCATATTTTTTTCATAACGTTATAATCTTAGAAACATGTAAAAATGAAACCTTCGCCATTTTGTACTCACAATGCCGATATCAACATGGAAATTAATGTACTCTTTATAATTATTATAACCTTTATGGTCCATTTTTTTATCGAAGTCTTTAAAAAATATATTGATTTCACCAAAAAACAATTATTCCTTGAGCATTCCGTAGACAGGTATCAACAGTATGTTATTAATTATGGTTAAAAATAGCTAGTAAAATATATACACTAATTTCATTTCATTATTATGTATACAAAACAAATAAGCATACTAAATACATTAAGATACATATTTCTATTATTCGAATAATATAATTTCTACTTTTTGTGTACAATATATATAATAATAATAAAAGTATCTCTCTGACCATCTCTGAGCAATTGCCTATGGTTACTCAGAGATGGATCCCGGTCAATGCGTCAGATTAAAAAATATTGTCTCAAAGGGGTCTCAAAAATATTGTCTCATACATAAAGTATTATTATTATTATATGTATTGTAATAATAATACTTTGCTGTGTACTGTTTTATTCACTTTACCATTACATATTTTTCATTACTTATTGTACCTTTAATTATATCATATTTATCATTTGTTACAGAATGGCTGAAGATTTGGATGTAGAAGCGATGTTAGAAGCTCCTTATAACAAATTGGTGAGTAAATTAACACACTCTATTATTTTTAAAAAATGAAATTTCATCAACACTGTAATATATATTATATACACTCTTAGGTATATTTAACATATTATTTACATTAGAATTATATCTATAGTTTACTATATAATTTACTTTTACTTAAAATATTTTTATGACATGATAATTGTTAGTACAGTAGCTTGGTCACATATATACTATTTGAAACTACTGTCACAGAATAATTCATTTCATTTATAAAATAATAATAGAATACTGAAAGAAAATACATGTGTTTATCATAACATCTTATTTATTATATTTATGTTACACATAATATGTTTGTTTCTTGTTATAAAATTTGTATTCGATATTTATCACTAAGATTTATTTTGCATAAAGAAATGTATGCAGTGACTGGTGTTGGTTATTGACATTTTAGGTTAAGCTGTTCAAAAATGTCATAACCTTAAAATTGAGAATTATTCATCCTTATAGCCTTATCTAACATAATTTAATAAAATGGCACATTTGAACAGTTTCTTATTAAGACACAATAAAACAAAATTACATTTGAGATTCATTTCTTGTATTTATAGAACTTTGTGGTAATTGTCCAGCATACTTCACCGACCTGAACAAAATGAGGTATCGACTACTATACTTAATTATTTTCATCTTACATTTTTTACTTCAATTATTTAAGTTTCTACTTATTATCTATTAAAAACATTGCATTATAAGTGAGTTTTGAAATTGAAAAGGACCATGCGCTGATGGGTCGTAAATCTTTTACAGAAGTATCCCTGTGTGATGTTAGCGCTGTGTACATCCTTAATCAGTGGTTTTCCGAATGGTAAGTGTAGACCGGGGACCAATTTCAACCACCTCTAGGACCTAACATGATTGTGAAAGCAGTCTTCTCTTCTGTAGCATAGGAATAAAAGCCAACATTTGTGATTTTCCTAAATGACATACAAATATGTCATTCACGAAAGTTCACAGATGATTTCACACAGTTCATTCAATAAACTAATGCAATTTTTATTTATTCACTCGGCGTGTGTTGCTGTGGCGCTGCTTCTACCTTGTGCTTTGTGTGACAGGATAACACTTCCTCTTCAAAACATCGGTCGGACAAGTATTCTGACAAGCACAGAGAAAAAGAAAAGGACAACAATCGAAGGTACATCATCCATAACACTATGTGCTTATTGATAAACTATTTTAAGTACCAGGACAGTAATTGTATACCTTAATCAACAATACTATATTTGTTTTAGACGAAGCAGGTCGAGAGACAGAAGAAAATCACGAGATAAGGATTTGCGCCGATCTAGAGACAAGGATGACAAAAAGGACAGAGATCGTGAACGCGATCGCGATCGCGACCGTGATCGCGACCGCGAACGGGACCGGGATCGCGACAAGGACCGTCGTGACCGCGACAAGGACCGCTCTAACAGGGATAAGGATAGGGATCGCGGAGACCGGACAGAACGGACAGACCGGAATGACCGGGCAGACCGGAACGACCGGGCAGACCGGAATGACCGAAATGACCGAAATGACCGAGCAGACCGGACTGACCGGGTAGACCGGGGCGATCGAGGCGAGCGAGGTGATAAAGGGGGAGACCGCGGTGAGAAGGACAGGGACCGGGAACGAGAAAGGGATAAAGACAAAAGACGTAGCAAAGATAAAGAACGCAGCCGAGATCGGGAACGAGAGCGAAGCCGTGACGCCCATTCTATTCGAAGAGAACGGAGTCGGGACAAGGAACGAGTTGAGTATAGATCAAAATCTCGTGGAATAGAACCCAAAGTTGATGATTTACCTCCTGAAGAGAGAGATTTAAGAACTGTTTTTTGTATGCAATTATCTCAGAGAATTAGGGCCAAGGATTTAGAAGAATTTTTTTCTTCAGTTGGCAAAGTTAGAGATGTAAGACTTATCACTTGTAACAAAACCAGAAGATTTAAAGGAATAGCATACATAGAATTTAAAGACGCGGAGTCTGTTCCTTTGGTGAGTAGACATTTATTTACTTAATATAATGGTGCAATGGGACAGGGACTGTCTGTAAATGTATTTGTTTGGAGTTCAGTCGCCACTTAGGGGAGATATTAGGTTTAAATCATTATCATCTATCCACTCTGATAACATAAAACGCAGTATTGTGTTCCGCCACTTAACATGTAATGTCTTGATTTCAGATGAAAAACAAATAAAAAATAGAGTGTCTTAACACTTGGTTCAGGTATACTTCCATTTAGCACATACCTTTGATTGGTCTGAAATTCGGTACACTTCATGTATTTCGACGCAGTGATTTAAGTATATGATATTTAAAATTGATACAAATTTTATTTTCAATGTCAAATTGAAAAAAGTTTTTACATATTTTGTTTCTAAGCTATCCTAACATAATCCCATAAAAAGGAAAAAAAAAATAAATGGGAAAAGTCTTGAAAATAAAAAAAAACTGAAGTTTAAGATTTTCTAATTAATATTACATTTGTTTCAGGCACTAGGTTTGACAGGGCAAAAGTTACTTGGTGTTCCTATAATTGTACAACATACACAAGCTGAAAAAAATAGAGTAGGCAACACACTTCCTAATTTAGCACCAAAGACAAGCAATGGGCCCACTCGACTCTATGTGGGATCATTACATTTTAACATCAGTGAAGATATGTTAAGGGGAATATTTGAACCATTTGGAAAAATTGATCACATTCAATTAATGACTGATCCTGATACAGGAAAAAGCAAAGGCTATGGATTTTTAACAGTATGTCATTTTATTACTTTATGTGTAGTTTATCATATGTTCATTACTAATGTGTTCATTTTTGAACCTTGTTTTTTTGTTTCACAATGAAAAGTAATTCCTACTTGGGCTCCTACATATAATATATGTTCATATAACATACATAAATATCAGACCTGACTTACAAAAAAATCTTTCAAATTTCAATTCATACAGTTCCATCATGCAGCTGACGCAAAGAAGGCAATGGAGCAGTTAAATGGATTTGAACTTGCGGGTCGACCCATGAAAGTAGGTAACGTGACGGAACGCACTGACGGAGGCTCCAGCACACGGTTCGACGCGGACGAGCTGGACCGCGCCGGCGTCGACCTCGGCGCTACGGGCCGCTTACAACTTATGTTTAAACTAGCTGAAGGCACTGGCTTACAAGTAAGTTAAAAGGACACAAGGACGTACAATAGTGTATACAACTTTCAATTTCTAGTAAAAAGTAAAAAACATATACTCATGGCCCTAAGTTATATATACAAATTGTATTTGATTATATAATATTGTTTGATGATATTCTTACATAGAAGGACACACAGGTGCAGTGTTTTATTGATTTGGGTTTGTTTAATAACTTTCTGGAGGACAGAGTTAAAGGCTAGAGGGTGCAATATAGTTTTGAACTATAGTAGCAAACTATATCACATGTATATATCAATATTTTTAAGTACTAAATATTGAAATGGATGGGAGGTGAAGAACAGAATGACACACAATAACATAGGCTTAGTAAATAAATAAAATAGTTCAACATTTAATAAATTAATAGTTCATTGAACCTGTTTAAGAAAAACAAAATTACATATCGCATGTAACACAATCATTGTATAGCCCGATATGAACTTTATGTATTAACGAAGGTAGGCGCGGAAGCCGGCGCCTGCGCAGAAGACGTGCGCGCATTTAGCATATCGCATTTAAATCGTAATTAAAATGTTTCTTCATATTTCTTTTGCATAAAACAGAAATTTTATTGAAACTTTGAAATGTCAGAAAGTAAATATTAATAGAAAGCCGATTTTCTTTTCGTAATTTCGAGGTAGGCCCAAAAGCAAAAATTATTTGTGCGACTATAACTAATGAATCACGAATTACACGAAATATTTTAAAAATTTTGTTTATTTAACCTCACAATGTATCTTGCACATAGCAGGGGTAGGCAAAGAGAACCTCGGAACCTAGTATGAAGACAATCCGTTCCCCACTTCCCGTAATGAAGGCATTGCGTGCGGAGTGGCGGAACTCGGCGCCGCGCTTTGCCTTGTTACCAAAGCGAGGAGATGTGAATACTAAATATCAGTTACTATAAGTACTTAACAATTTTATTGCTTTGAGTGTGAATCGAACTCTCAACCTGTCGCGTTTACAATCGCACGCTTGTGCCGCCAATATGAGTACTACAAGTCTTAACTTTTATTTGCATTCACCATTATACAATATCGAGAAAAAACGTTGCATTTTCGAGTGTTAAAAATTAAAAATGTTGGGTAAATTATTTAAATCAAGCTTGGGTTAAAAAATAAATATAAATCTGGGTCATATCCAGGGCCCAGGGGCCATACTTGTCGGATGAAAGTGACCGTGCTCGTGGTGTTGGGCTATATGTGTGTATAATAATAAAATTTTATATATTGTAACATTGTGCGAGCATGCTCACACACATCTTGCTCACAGTAGTAAAACATCCTTATAGGACTATAAGAATAAAATTGAAAGTATATACATACTATACAGTTCTACTTATTTTCTAAAAAGGTTTTTGATACTACTAATATTTTAGATCTGCAAAATTTTACTAAACAATCATATCCTAGTGAATTTCAGTATTTTCTTCTTGTTTTAAACAGATACCTCCTGCGGCCGCGTCTGTTTTAATGGGCGCTGGATCCACACTGGTTGCGCCACAGCCACAAGTAGCACCACCAATTGCTACACAATGCTTTATGCTCAACAATATGTTTGACCCGTCATCGTAAGTACTTTCTTATTTACTTTTATTTAAAATTAGTAATAGAGGACACAGAAAACCTTTTAATTACAGTGAAGATTTTTGAAAGAAATTGTCATTAAATAATTAATACTAAACTAACTACAAAACTAGGGTTGTGTATTGACAATTAACAAATTAACGATTTAAAATTCGAATTGATAGTTCGAAATTATCGCATTATTCCAAATTTTACAAATAATTAAAAAAAATGATTTCTGAATTTTTTAAATTTACAAATTATTGAGAATAATGTATATTAATTAAAAATAAAAGATTTTTTTTTTTAAATAATTCATAAAGTCGAACTATTCAAATCGAATCGAATAGTACGTTCAATTCGATCGGTATTCGGACTCCACTGGACAAAACAATAGATAATGACATTATTTATCACATATAAAAAGTTATGAAGACAGATGTTTTTTTTTTTTTCATAATAAGCATAATAAGAACGATGTTGATATCTGACTATCAAGACAAGTTATTAATTGTGTGCATTTTTATGGTTATCATTTATATTCTGTTCACATCTAAGCTGAGTTTGTAATCTCGAATATTAGCTAGTGTTCAAAACTAACATGTCAGTCTGTATGCTAACTCATAATGTTTTGTTTAAACAGAGAAACAAACCCGAGCTGGGACATCGAAATTAGGGATGATGTGATCAGTGAATGCAACAAGCACGGCGGCGTGCTGCACGTGTACGTGGACAAGGCGTCGCCGCAGGGCAACGTGTACTGCAAGTGCCCCACCATCGCCACGGCCGTCGCGTCCGTCAACTCGCTGCACGGGCGCTGGTTCGCGGGGCGCGTCATCACCGCCGCCTACGTGCCGCTCGTCAACTACCACTCGCTGTTCCCCGACGCCATGACCGCCCTGTCGCTGCTCCTGCCCACGCGACAACGATAATGCGAAGGACTCTAGGATATCTAGTGGTGTTCTGTACGTTAGGCGATACTAATTACACATTATATGTGATTTCACATACTATGTTTTTAATTTGACATGCCTGGTTGCACGCAATAAAACGTTTGTCACGAAATAATGAAAATGTGACTGTTTTGGTTGAATAGCAGTTCTTTATTTTACTCTTATTCAAAAATTTAACATATAAGTCGCTAACAGGATTTTTATATAGCTTCATTTATATTTATATTGTGACCACTCCATGTTGTTCAAGATTAAAGCTGTGAAACATGGAAATTTTTCCATATTTAAAATTTCCATTTAGTTTTTGATGATGATGACAAAATCACCAAATATCAGATGCACGATTTAACTAACACCATATATCAAATATGTAAGTAATGTTATTAATTATTAGATAAAATATCTATATATATATATATCGTGAAGCAAAAACTTCGGACCCCTTTTTACGAAAATTACGCGGACGGAGGAGCACGAAATTTTGCACACTTATAGTTCATATAGAGAAGGAGTGAGGAATGCTAATATATTTTTTAAAAATAATGCATAAAAAGTACACTAAATTAATAATATTCATGTTTATATAAAGTGACATATGCGTCACTACGCAATGCGTTATTAACGCATTTACGGGGACTATAAGCCAAAAGAATGCTTATTTAAAATATTGAAACCCATGTTTGACGTATCGATTATTACGGCTTTAAAAAAGCCTCACGCTATTTCCCGCATATGAAGGACAGAGAAACTAGTGTCAAGAATCGATACACTGCGTTCTCTACTTTTTGTACGAATTCGAGACGTTATTCGGCGGAACTTGACGCCGCTGCTTGTGTTACCAAGATTTTATTGGGTATAAAGTTATGAAATAAACGTAAGTACTATAATTTTATATATTTATTGATTTTTTTAAAATAAATTGTATGAGTATAAAACATAATCCCTAAAATTAATTTGCCTTTATCCAATCAATTTCTAAGGTAGCAGGACCTTTTTGTTTGATGGTTTGATAAACACCGCCATACATTTGGATACCTATACTAGTCACCTGAGAAATATCTAAAATCTCATTATTATTAACCCGTTTTCCTCTATAATAAGCTTTAAATTCTGAAAATGGTAAAATTCTTATTTCAAATTCATCCTTTGGCGCCTGAAATAGATACAAACATGATTAAATATTGTAAAAGCTATGATTATAATATTTTTTTCACAGCTTCAGTCTTTATCCCGCATTCTAAGATAGACAGAAGGAACCTAGTGTTTTGACACCCAGTTCTCCGCCTTCCGCCTTAATTCGAGATATTGCATGTTGAGTGGCAGAAGCCCAACGCTGGGCTTTCTTTCCAGAGCAGAAAAATAGAGATAATTTAAACAATCAATTTCTCAAGTGGGAATCGAATCCATAATAATTTGCGATTACAGACAGACGCCGTCCCACTTTGCCACGATGACCTCATTGTATTGTTTTTGGCTTCTATTTCCATTTTATTAATAGTAACAGAATAGTAGTCATTGATGTCATCCAAAAAGTAAATATTATATATTGTTTTTTAGGTACCCAAATCTTTCTATTATACTTATATCGTTCTAGCCTATTTTATACAATAGTGTCGACCATTACGCGTCTCGAATATAAAAATGTTAAAATATAACACATTAAATGATAATCTTATTTAACTTTGTGAACGTTGTTTTAAGCGAAGGTTACAAGCTAAGCGAACAGGGGGAGGAACTTTTTTAAAAAGACAAATTGTATTGTTAGTTACCTGAAAATATTGTTCAAACGAATAATTTGGTTCGTCGTTTAGTCCCTTGTGACGGAGAACGACTTTAAAACCATTGAATTGTCCTTGACTACGACAATAAAGTTGCAAGTTGGTATAGCCTCTTAAATCGTAAATTCCGAGAGACCGTATTCCAGCGAAGCCAGCGCCATTTGGTTGAGGATTCAACAAAGCGAAGAATATGGCTCTCCTGAATTGAGAATTCTGGTGTATTACAAATACAGCTTTTGACATTCCGACACTTCGTACTGTATCAGATTGCTCTTGCCAATTACTAACATCGTCAGCTTTTGTAAAATCGAACAAATATTTTTCGGATGGCGCAGTAATGTTACTGAAAGAAAAAGTATTTTAAACTATCATGGCATTACTTATCTACTTATAAAATATACTAATATATTTTGTTTCTACATATATGTTTTTTATTTGCTATATTAATTCTTTAAAATTTCTGAATAACTGTTGTGACATCCTAGCTACGCGTCTAATCTATAAGAGATATAGCGACTTAAAAAAGTTAACAGGATGAGCACTTCCTCAAGCTCTCTCCTCCAATATACCGCTTCCTTTGATTTTTGAGAGGTCTCGATTTGTCCTCATATAATAGTATTATAGCATTATTTTAAATATATTTAATGCGAGCATTAAGATCGTTAGAAGTTCTAATAAAGTGTACTTAAAATACATTACTTACGCACACAAACACGTGTCTGCACAGAAACCCTTAAATCGAAAGGTTAAAAAGACAAAGCACGTAAACGTCAGAAAATTAATTTTACGTCGGAGCATGGTTATGCAAAATCACTTACTGGTACCTTCCACTTGAATAATATTGAATGAATTACTACAATTTAAAAAATGTAGTATATACATAATTATCAGAGTGAACAAGTAGGTATAATACATGTTTACCCGCTCTACTGAGCACTTGACATTGTTATCATTTTTAATGTTATTGACTTCTAGTGGTATCAAGAACTTAGCTCTAAAATCATATTTTTAATATGACAATGCAGAGCATTAATAATACTTGTACATTTTTACTTACATTTGATTTAAGTTCGTATGTAAGACGGACGTAATGGCGTCCTCATTGATTTCCTTTTCATTCATTGTAGTTATCTCTTATTATTGATTTTTAAAACTTTTTGGTCACAAGATTTCCTTCAATACTGTCAGACCTTGATATCTTTAATTTAATAAACAATTGATAACCGCACATGCTCCAGGCGACAGGCTCCAGCAAATTGACGTTAGGTTGTTGTGTTGTTAAATGTGAAAAAATAATACTAGATTGTTTATATGATATTGAAATTTCAATTATCATACATCATTCACATCACCGAGTACTTATAGAATTGACAAAAATTAAAGGCAAAAGTACTTTTATATCGAATTGTAACCTACATATATATTATAAATTATAATTGTTAATCGAAATGTTTATCAGTCTATATACGTATATATGTATGTATACTAGTTTCTGTGACGTTGTAGAAATAAAACATATTAGCCGATGTTGGTTATTCTTACGTCAATTTATAAAATTAACCTTGTTGTGTTACTACTGAAGACAATAATTATCAAAATTCACTAAAAGGACAGCCAGACGCCATATTGTCAAAATGAAAAAAAAAAAAATGTCGAACTATCAAGTGAAATGTCCTTGGAGAGGTATTCATAAAACTGAACAGGCATTCATGACCAATGAGTATTATGTTCCTTGCATCATTTTTTACTGCAGTAACAAGTTTAGAATACAACGAAATACTGAGGTATACAAAGGTAAAATTTGGCATTTCATTATTTTATTTTAAGGGTGTGGCAACGTAGTGCGAAAGCAGACGTCGGGTTCAAACCCATGTCACGCACCACTAACTTTTCGAAATAATGCGATTTTTTGTTTAATAACATGCTGGATTAAATCTTTAGAGGTAATCAATTATCAGTGGTTTAGACCACTGCGAATTGGTTAATAATCCCCACCACCCTTAACCACCACCATTAACTCCCTCAATGAAATGACAAATTTGCAAAATTAATGTTTTATTTTAGGATTCTAATAACGAAATCAATGATTCTTAATTATAAAGTGTCAAAAAACAAAAACCTCGACTGCATACACTGCATTAAATATTATTTATTAACATATGCATTCATGACACAAAAAAAAAACTGAAAAAAATAACGAAAGAAGCCCAATAGTTTCGAATGTTGTTATGAATACTACTTAACAATTAACCATTTGCAATCTTTTTATAATATACATTTTAATGGCTTTTGTCATCAATCTATATTGCTTCATTGCAATTTCGTGATTCTTTTTCTTCGTGATTTCTTTCTGTGTATTGATGATGTTACTTTTAATAACATTCATTAATTCTGGGCAAATTTTTAATTGAACCATTGAACACAGAGTTTTTTATACATTCGGGTTTTTTGTTTTTTTATAATTGCTATTTTCCCCTTGATTCAACACTGAAAAAATTGTCTATATTTTTTTTATGTCATTATATACTATATACTAACAATGACATAATAGATTACCATATATTTCATCTTATAAAAAACAAATATAGAAAATTAAGAAAGAATTATTTATATGCAATTTTAATAACGTTACTAGCTCAAAGCGCACGTAGGCAATGTGTATTTACTAGTGTCCGACCGAAACTGGTTTTAATGACCAAACCCGAAACTACTCATGAATGTACTCATGTCGGCAGCTTTGCCACAGAAATCGAACCTAAACCGAAACTCGTTTCTTTTGCCGAAAGTCAACCGAAACCGAATATTCAGTCGGACACATCATAAAATTAAATAAAACACATATTGATTAAATATTATTTATTTCCCACCACCTAATCCATTATTATGTCTTAAAATACCGATATTTCTTAGATATCGCACTATAAATGGAGTCGCTGTTAACGTGATTGCAATTCTTGCCGGTGCAAAAATTTTATGAACTCCATATGCAATTACGAAAGTTCCTGCATTTGATGTCACCGCGTTTGATATAGCTCCTTCGCCGATGTTGAAATATTTTAGTATAGCCATTACATCTACTCCACTGGAAACAAACACAGTTGTTCATTAAATACAAATAATGAACTATTTTAAGTACTATATATAACTACTGGGAACAACAACATCAAACCGATTTCACAATACTATACTATAGTTTTATCTAGAATAAGTATGCTTTTTTGTGATAAAACTTTGACGTAACTTAAACTAAAATTTTGCAAGTAATTTTAAAATACACATATTATAATAAATAATTATCCTAACATGGCTACGTTTATTATAATGTCACTGATATTAGTTAATTTATGTTTTCAAAATGATTATTATTAGCGTGAAAATTCATTTAAAGGCAAGCAAAAATGCCGACATTCATAGAAAATGTTATTTTTAAAATTCCAATAAAAAAAATATTTATGAGTACCATACGCTTTGAGCGTCATACTTATGGAAAAAAGACTTCTATTAATATTTTAAGCGTTTATTACTTATGTAGGTATAAATGACTAAACAAATTTCCCTTAGTGTTTTTTTTTGTTTATATTCAAATAATTAAAAGATTTTAAATTTTGTCAACATTTCTACTTTATGAAAATGCCACATACCTAGAAACTAAGAGGTAGCATCCCCCTAGTGATAGCAGAGATATAGATACATGAAATATTATAACTGTTGAGCCATAATCTTTGACAGCTTTTTTTAATTTCTCTTTAGCGCTCAATGGAGGATCTGTTGCTGTACTCATTTTCCTCACCCCAATGGTTATAACTATGCTTTGAAAAAATTGACATAGCCAAAATTAACATAAATAATTAAAATATCTATATATACTTATAGTTTTAAGCAGTATATTTATTGAATGCAATTTCATACTTTTTGTAAATAAATAAATAATACTTAAAGTAATACACAACTAATTCATTTGCAAAACATGCATTTTTTGTATGTAAATATAAGCAAAGAAGAAATATGGTTTTTCTGTAATATAAGCTATTAGTAATGGTTATGATTGTTAGTTCTTGATCTAAATTTAAATATGCGACTACATCTCACATGCGACTACATGTCACATCTGTTCAATAGTTTTTGTTTTATAGTTTTTTTGGATGTAGGTAAATTTTTATTTATTAGTATAGCTAACATTAAGATAAATTGACCGTTTAATAGATAATAATTAATTAGCACACAGGCACACATACAAAACATGAATAAGGGTAGTAAAATACATTTTTGTTACAAAGCAAGGTAGTAAAAAAGAATTTAGTGTCATGAGACTGTTCTCCATTTTTCCCCAAAATTTAAGACATTGTGGGTTGTATGCTAGAACTCAATGTCAATTCTATCTTACTAGAGAAAGGCAATGAAAAGCTCAACATCTATATTGATTGAATAAATTGGACTTTATTGATATTTTACTTTTAGATGTGTAGCATATTCCATAAGTAATGGTGGAATAAGTAAATGTATAATATATTTTTTAAAGTATAGTTAAGAATCAGTTCGCAATGCTCTTAAATAAATACTTATTAATTCATTTTCCTATGTTAGTTATTATAAATAACATGTTACTGCAATTTCTAACAGCCTCAGAAACTAAATTTTAAGTAGTCTTTCTCTTTAAATATTATTAATATACTGTAAAATTAGCATTTTTTATCATAAACATAAATATGCTAATTTATAATTTTAAATAATATCACAACTAAAATATATAATAGTGACTTAACCAACAATTCTATTTATATTTCAATATAATATTGTAAACTATACCTTTTTTAAATATTTTTCCAGAGTACTCTTGTTTCAAAGTTAAATAATGTGCACTATGCAGATGATCTGATAGATATTTATATCCTTGACCCCATTGGGACCCTGGCATATTGAGATGAGTGTGATTACCGCTGAATGGGCTTGGCACATTGCTTTGCATAGATGAAGATAGGCTAACAGCACCACGACAGTCATATTTGTTAACATAAGGATCATATTGTAAGGTTAAATCAATCTTAGATGCTTCCTCTTTTTGATCAAAAGTATTGATAACAGGACCTGATAAATCTCTAGCCCTTAATGGAGAAAATCTACCCATTTCTGCTTCGTTTATATTAATCACATTTGAAGGCAGCTTAAGAGACGCAACTTGTGGATATTTAACTATTGGCGAATTATGTATTGTTTTGCCAATATGATTACAACCACCTAACAAGAAAAAAATATATGCTTACCATCTCATAACTAACAGGGAAATCAATTATAAACCTGCTTACAAAGCAACAATCTAACGATAATATTTTAGCAAATGCGTAAAACAAATAAATAATGAAAAACTTTTCCATTTACCGAAAAAGGTATTCTTGAAATACTTATTGCTACTTGAATTAATACCTGTTTTGAAAGAAATTTTCAACATTTTGCCAAATATATAAAACCAATCCTGGGAGCTAGTCCTACAATATTCGTCCTTGACTTTAAATGGCAAAAAAGATTAAATATGTCTAAGCGGTATTTCAAAGTTTAATCGCCATAAAACATTTCCATAACATCCATAGACATATCTAATATTTGTTATCTACGTTTATGATAGCTTTGACATATTTACTAAATCTCTGACTGTCAGAATACCACAGATCTAAGCAAAATTAATAAAGGGTAAAATTTTGAAAATGTAATTTGTTAATATTTTGTTTTGTTCTCAACCAGGGCGTCATAAACGAAATTTTCACAACACAGCAAGTATTATTGCATTGTTGTCTAAATTGTTTTATTATTTTAATCTCTATTACCACTTTTATTGAAACATGTAATCTAAACCATTGTAATTCAAAATATTATAATATTCGTGAGAGCTTTAGGACTTTACTGTAGAAGATCCTAATATATACCAACGTATATTTTCTCAATGAAAATTTTGGACCAAGGACAAGAAATGTTAAAATGTAAACTTTGTCTTAGATACGATTTAAGCATATCATTGTGTAGGTTTCCATTCGTTCCATGGAATTACTTAGCATTCAATGGCTTCTAGAATAATGGGAAAGATCCGATCTGAATGATGAAATACCAACATACGAATCCATCATGAGAATCCAATAATAACAATTATAGTATGCTGTTGGCCGTATTGGCCTTAACAGCGTCACCGGGTTTTGTGTAATACTTTTCAACGTCTTGCGTTTCGAATTACCTGTTCGAACCTGGCAAATTTTTTGTCCTGAATTGCCTCCACACCATTACTGTTTCAGAGTCTTTTATTTTTTCCTGATTACGTTACGATTACATGATGTAAAGGAAAAAAAAGAAAATTAGACAATTGGAGATGGAATTATTATTTTATTCAGAATGCGGCGTCCTTACCATTACTTGAATTATATACAGCATCGGAACATACCTATAGCATAGATAATTGAAAGTACTATGTAGTAAAAATATCTGTTTATGATATTGATGATAGCTTAGCTTAGTTCCAATACCAAAGTATTGAAGTCTTCAATAAAGAAATCTTTAGAAAAGGGAAAAGGACACAACACTTATCACTTATTAATACATAAGTCACTAATACTTGTTGCTGGAAATATTAGTCTATTATCTTAATATTTATTTATATACATAACTTCTTTAATTTCTTTAACTTGTTACATTCCAATTACTGTTTAAATTTTAAGTCTGCTATTAGTGCAATGTGATCTGATGGAAAAACGATACTTGGTAATGCAGTATGTGCGTTTAGTTGTTCAACACTAGGAAACGGTACAACCTGAAAGAAAATTAGTGTTATATATAACAAAATGAATAAACTCAATAAAACTATGTTAACGAAATATTTTTTATAAATTATTATCAGTTAATTATTTGATCTCACATATAGTTATAAAATAAATATGCAAATATTTATTTCTTTACCTGGTCAACTTTGAGTTTTTCCTTTTCATAAAATATATAGTCTAAGCAATCCGCAAATCCTGCTGTGTAATTTGTATATTGTGGAGTTCCACAAGCACTATCTAATAAAATATCTTGTGTAAGGCTTAACCCTGTAATAGCTTCATTATCATCTGCAAAATATTTTAAAAACGTTACAATGCCAATAATCTTAATTTCTTTTCTGTTTAGAACCCAAAATATTAACAATTAGCAATGTTTTTTTTAGTTTCACGCGTTATCCCGCACATTGCTATGTGCGCTGGTATCCTTCTGGTATCCTTTGCCTACCCAGCACGGATACCAGAGACCTAGTGTTAAGACACTCCGTTTTATTTTAACACTTCCGTTCCCCACTTTAAGCTGAATTGTGGCGATCCCTGTTGAGTGGCGGAACTCAACGCCGCGCTTTGACTTATGACCAGAGCGAGGAAATGAAAATACTAAATATTATATAATATTTTCTTTTTCTGGAGTGGGAATTGAACCCACAACCTATCGCGTTACAGTCGCACACTTGTGCCTCTGCCCCACGACAGGCCTGTCATATCTGAACTAAAATATTTTAATAAGATTAAATGAAACTTACTGGATCTCCAGTCTGGTAGAGAACTAGGTGCTGATCCAGTAGTATATAATTGATATATACCGCATGATGGGACACTATTAAAGTCACCACATACTATAACACTGACTCTATGGTCTCTATACTGAAAATGTAAATAATAAGTAAATATCTAAACATAGTATAAAACAAAGTTATTTTCGCTGTTCGTCGCTCAATTCATTAATAGACAGTTATTTATGAGGATAATTAGACATATAATACATGTATTATGATTTAAATAAGCTAGCAGAGCGACGGTCGCTTTGGATGAGTACATCGCGAATAGCAGCGACCGAGAACCTAAAAGATTGCCTTGCGTGTTCTAACGTCATTAATAAATATTAGCAGCCTGGTCATTAACACCAAATAGAAAAAAATGTGGTTTTCAAAGTGGTGCTAATAATTTTAATTTTTTGACGACAATTTCTGAACAAAGATTCAGAATTGGAAAGAGAAGTGGTCTAACACTAAGCTTTTCTTATCATTAGATACTTTATTCTTATAATTAAATAAAGTTATAAATTACAGCAGTTTGTGATTTAAGAGAGAACGCTGACGGGTGAAAAACTTAATGTCTATATATCGAAATATAATAATATTGTTTAGCCTACGCAGGCAAAGTACACACCAGTAGAAGATAAATACATGATACAAATATTTCACTACAATAATAAATATAAACATCATTAAAAGGTTAAACCATATAAAGATTAAAGAAAATATAATTACAAGAATTATTTTTATTATTTTAAAATAACAGTTATCCCATCATAATCTCCTTATGACATATATTTAAGTTACTTTTACTAAGGGGCTATAGAAGTATTTAAAAAATTAGGATGTTTATTATAAAAAATAAAACATCCATGTATTTTATATAGCATATTAAGATTATAAAATTGTATAGTTTTTTGTTTTCTTGTTTTAATTACCTCTTTTTCTAATTGGCTTTGGATGTGTCTAAGCCAATGTATAAGGATGCCTCCTTGGAGTAGCCTTATATGATCAGCATCTGGATGAAAATATAAATGAGTGTTCCCAACTAACACAATCTCATTTGGATGTTCAATTGACTGTAAGAATGTTGCACTTGCTACACTTGATCTATCTAAAACTCTCTCAAGTAATGGCTTATTATCTTTAATTTTATTCCAAATATCTTTCAAATATTCTTCTGTTTTAATAGCTTCTGCTAGTAATATTTTATCATCACCTATTTGTCTGCAACAATGTTTACAGGAAAATATTTTGAAATAATGTTATGATAATAAATTAAATATTGATACAGGTACATACTTAAATCTGTCTTGTCTGTAAAAGCAAGCTAATCCTTCAGCCACAGTTTTACCTTTTTTATAAAAAAGGCCTTTGAAACCTTCACATGCTAAGAAAGTATCTAAATTACTTTTAAAAATTTTGCCATCTACTTCTTGAAGACAAATAATATCAGCATTATAACCTACAATACAAACATATATTATTAAATTATGAATTATATTAACCAAAATGACAATAATAAGTAAATGTTGATTTGATTACCTTTTAGTTCTTTAACAATTAACTGTTTCCGATAGTCAATATGAAGTGCATATGGGGGACAGTATGGATGTAACACTGTTCTAGTAAAATCTGAGTCACAATATAAGTCAGCCAATATATTATATGAAACACATCTAAATCTAAAAATATATATATATGTTACAACCAACATAATAAAATCAGATATAATCCTTTTAGTGTTATAAATGTGAAAATGAATGAAGACGGATGGTAGATAGATATTTGTTACTCATTGAGGTAAAAGCTGCCCCATACAATAAAACTGAGAATCAGAATTACACTTTGGCTACAATTAAAAAAAATCTGAGTAATTTTGGCCATAATATAATAATAAGTATATTTACTATACAAAATAGAAAGAAGAAAAACCTCTAGCTCCTGTTTTTCACATACAAATTAACTCTAAAGTCATTTCTGGTGGGTTCTTGGTAAGTTATCAGTAAGTCAGGAAACTACTAGTTTCTTCACTTGTGTAAATAATTTACTTAACCCAAATGTTACATAATATCACAAACATCAAATATAATTTACCTCTTGTCTGTTAATTTTTCAGTTGTAAACTTATGTCTAGATTCAAATGGACATGGACCAGGTCCAGCTTCAACAAGACCATTTATTACACATTCAACTGCTGGACCAGTAAGTTTTTTATTGGCTGTAAAATAGTTAAACCTATAAAATTCATATTATAAATATCACTATTAAAATTTCATTATAATCATACCTGGAATACATTCTAATTTCAACTTCATATTGATATCCTGTGTAGTAGGAGTGTAATAATAACTACTGGATATAAATTCCCACTGTATATGTTCTTTACTTATCTCATTTCCTTTTTCGTTAAATGATTTACCTCTATACCAATTAAACAGACTTAAATGTCTGTCTGTATATTGTGATTCAAAATTCTCTGGATACACTGGAAAACCAGCTAATATTGTTTTTGGCAAATGGAAATTGATTATCCATGGTGCGTTTAACATAATTTCATAGTACTTATCAGATATAGACAGTACTGGATTTTCATAAGAAAAAACATCAAAGCAAGTAAGTTCTTTAGGAAGTGGATTTCTCGTATTGTCACAAACTTTTACTTCAATAGTGTCCTCATTTAAATTAGATTTTTTTTTCTTTTTACTATAAATTTTTTGGACATTCGTCGCAATTCGAACACACAAAGTTTCTAAACTTTCTGTAGATTTTCTACTTAAATTAAACTGCCTCGGTACATCATTAATATTAAAAAGAAATGATATATCCACTTTATTTTCTTGTTTTATGAATCTAAAGTAACATTTATCTTTATTCATAATATTCGATTTAGAAATATATAATAGAGAATGAATAGACCGCGCAAATTTTAAAAAATTGATCACCATACTAGTTTTAGGTTATATTAAATGCAGCATATTATAGTGACAAGTAGTTCGGTAAATACAGTTATTTGACATAGCATCATGTTCTTTAGGTCATTATGCAATTAAAAAAATAAGTCTGAGTTTAAATAATCAATAATATCCTAATAGCATAAACTTTATTTGAATTAGGAATATGTCTTTTGTTCAGTTGGTGTTTACTACATGTACATCGAAGTTCAGACATCTTACATCCTATTTTCAGTAGAAAAAACCATAGCCTAGGACATCATTATTTGATAGAAAAAATAATTTATACTTATAATCGAGTAGAAGATATTCATATTTTATTTTTTAATCATGTAGTTTACATAAACTACGTAGTCTTATAAAATTTATAAGAAGTTATTGTTCTGTTTTATATTATTTAAGCATTGCGGAACAAAAACATTTTTTGTTATACAAGCAATATATAATTTAAATTAATATAATTATATTTTTACATTACAATTAGTCATTGCCATTGTATTAAACATTTTTTTTAAATAATTAATTTGTATTATAGCATTTTTTCATATTGTCAACTAAGTTGACGACGTGTCAAATTCATTGTACGCGTTGCAAAGTCAGTTGCCAACTCGTACCTACTTGAGAAGCTTTCTTATTTCTTACTGTTTAAAGAATTGCCATTTGAATCGAACTATAGCTGAACTTTATAGTGTTATTCTTATTTCAATTTCTGTTATATAGTCTTTTGGTGAAATAATGGTAATTTAAAAATATTAAAACATTCACATGATTTTATCCGATTTATTCTAATTAACATTTATTTGTAGCCACCCGCACCAAGTTCTACTTCAGTAGGATCAGGAGGTCGCTCTCCAAGCAAGGCGACCGCGGCTCCCCGATCTTCTACTGGGGGTACTGTAAGACAACGTAAATCCACAACAACTACAACAGCAGCTAGAAATCGTAGCACTGGTGCAGGTTCAGGTGGAATGTGGCGCTTTTACACTGATGATTCTCCAGGCGTCAAAGTGTAAGTTTTATAACGACTTAATTACAGTATTTATGAATATGAACATAAATATTACGTTAGACTTCGTTATGATATATTTATTTATCACTTATATTTTATTTCAGAGGTCCTGTGCCCGTCTTGGTTATGTCTCTGCTTTTCATCGCCTCAGTTTTCATGCTTCATATTTGGGGAAAGTATACAAGAGCATAAATAAACAACTAAAACTCTGTGTAATAATTTCTTTATACATTAATTTTTAATAAAGTTTTAAGATTAGGAGACAAGTATATTTTAAGTAATTTTATATGTTAGTGTTTAATTATAAATATGAATAAATTATTTTGTTTTTAAACAAATATTTATTTTATTGATAAATTTTATTTAAATTATTCCTTTAAAACTAAAAAAGGTTTTTTATATTTTGAGTGTTAATATATTGTTTCTTAATGGACAAAATTAATAATAAAACAACTTTTTAAAAAATATAATAATTTTATTCACAGTTCATTACAGTCAATAATTTTTAAGGTATTAATTTAAAAAAAAAATAATACTAATAGTATAATATATATAAGCGCTACCAACATTTTGATATGTTAATCAATTGTGTAATTCAGTTAAAATCTTTTTAATTTTTGATGTAGGTTTTTTGCAATTTGAAAATATCATAGAGAAATGGTTATTCTTATTTTTTTGTTTATGTAAAAAATACAATAATAAAAATGTATATTAAGTACATTTGTAAAGCTTAGTGCTACTTATAATTCTAAAAATTAAAATTAATCATGATCATATTTACACATTCAGTCTTACTATTAATCTCAAGATTTTTCTTACATTGATGTATATTATAACTAAGAATTATGGCCTTTAACCTTGAAATTTTGTGAAATGCAATACAAAATAAAGTTTTGTAACAAATTAATTGACAATAGAGTATAACTGGCAGAACTTACTTTTCAATTTAGTAAGCATAACTAAAAAAATATATGTTTAAAATATATCATACATAAGCTTCAACTCTTCTGCCTTTTATTCTATCAAAAAATTGATGCCAGGAAACTAAAGTTTTACCAGACCATATCCAAAAACTTGAAGTTATGCCTACAATCATAGTCATAAGGTACTTTATCATAAACATTTCAAACTTAGGTCTTTCTACTTCTTCATATGAGAAAGGACATGGTATTGAGTACACTGGAGTAGCACACATATCACGGTGCCATGTCCTCATCCAACTATCAAAGTAAGCTTGTTCATAAAATAAACATGCAATTACTAACAGAGCGGGAACTGTGTATAGAACACCAAAGATTCCTATACGAATCATTAGTTTTTCAAGTTTATCTGTTTTTGTACCATCATGCTTCATAACTGTCCTTATACGGAAGAGTGAAACAAATCCAGCAAATAAAAATATTGTACCTAATACTAAATATACACATAAAGGTGCCAAAACAAATCCTCGAAGAGCTTCAGAATCCCACAGGCCCACATAACAAACACCTGACAAGATATCACCTGAAACAAATATAAAATTAATAAGAAAATAGTGTGATAAAAATTTTACACTAATAATCATACTATTAATAATTACCATCAACTTTTCCCATTGCTAAAATAGATATAGTTTTAATAGCAGGGACAGCCCATGCAGCTAAATGAAAATATTGTGAATTAGCTTCTATAGCTTCATGACCCCACTTAAGACCAGCGGCTAAAAACCAAGTGAGAGTCAATATGACCCACCAGATACTAGAGGCCATACTGAAAAAGTATACTATCATAAAAAGAATGGTGCAAGGCTCATGTTTTGTTCCTTGGGTAATAACAGAAATGTTAGGTAGCCTTGTACCACTTATTGTTGAGGGAAATGGTCCTTGACAGCTTACACTATCTCCTGCACTCCAACCCATCACATAAGCAGCAGCAACCATTAGATAACAAACTGATAAAAAAATTATGGGCCTTTCAGGGTAACGGAATCTGTCTGTATCTATAAGAAATGTGAGTACAGTAAATAGACAACTTAGTGCACAGAAAGTTGCCCAAATTCCAATCCACAGCCTAGAAAATTTTTTTTCATCTTCACTGAAAAACATTCCATTGCAAGGAGCACCACAGTTGTATTCAGTTTTATCACCCACTTTTAGAGAATATTCCAAATCTAAATTTTCAGGTATTTTAAATTGAACTGGGCAGACAAAACCTATGTTTTTCGCACCATGTAACTTAGTAGGGTCTCTATCATAGTTTGATTTATAATCAACTTTAGGAAGCTTGTTTCGTGGCGATTTTCTATTTTCTTGTGTTACATTGTTATTTCCGAAACATATGACATTATCATTATTTAACACTGGAAAATTTGAACATTCCAACTCTTTTGGCCATGTAAATGAATATTTTGTTGCTAATTCATCACAGTTGTGTCGAACAGATTCACATAAATGTCGACATGGTTTTATTGGTTCATTTAATATCGTACAAACAGGGGCGTACACTGAGCATAAAAATAGTTTTAAATCTGGAGAACAATTGACTTTTATGAATGTGGTAAATTGATGGATTTCGACACCTGCATCTTCTTGTCTAGCATGGTTTAACATATTAGGAAATATTGTTTGATTGTATCTTAGATGCTGACAAAACTGTATAGTAATAGGTTCACAACGTCCATGTTGAGGTAAAGAATCTCCTTGATAAACTGTAACACTTGAACTTTTAACCAATATAAATAGTTGGAACAATGCATGTATAAACAAAATCCTTTCCATTTTGCCGTTTTTGACAATAAAGTTTACATTACAATATTACAAAAATATATAGATTGAATGTGTTCATAATCAAAATAGTTTAGTATAGTTCATCTCTTGATTATTTTCAAAACAAAAATTAAAACCATCTGAAGCTGTTTTTTTTCACTACAACTTTAATTATAAGTTAACTGTCCGCGAAACATATACACAGACAGTCCGTTTTCAGTAGCTAATCCACAGATAATGTATAAATAATAATATAAACCATTCAGTCAGTTGTAGTAAGATACAATATACAATATTAATTAACCTTAGAATGACATTTTTAGTTTACATATTTTTTTAAGAGGACGCTTAAAAATGATCATAATATTTCATAATTATAAAAAATAATTCAAACGGGAATCTGAAAAAATAAAACAAGTTATTTCTATGTATGAAAAACACGGACATATTTAATAATTCGTTCCCAAATGCTACTAATAAGACGATGAAAATACTATTATGATACTGTACATTATATTTTACAATTGCACTAAGAAAATTAAAATATACTATAATATATCAACAACTGTGGGCATATACTTTAATTTTAAGAGGTCAGAAGTTCCGGTAAATATTTACAAATTATATTTCTATTATAGAGACTTTAGTGATGATAGGTCTAGTAACACTGAAAATCAATGTCAATTTTAAATAATATTTTTTTTATTCCTTCTTATTATTTAGTACCTACTATTAAGTATTTCGTTATTTACCAGTTGCTCCTTAAATTAATTTTGTAGAAGTCTGATACTATTGTTGTTTGATATTTATTATTATGAATTGTCATTAAAGACATTTTGATTTGGCGGTGTTTCTTAAATCATAAACAATTTTTTTTTCGTACAGTTGAAATCCTGTGGTAATTTAAAAAAATAATATGGAAATAGGAAACGATAACATCGATTTTATTAAGTTAGTTAATATTAAGGGCAATGTAGATAACATAACACCACATAAAATAGCTGTAGTTGCATTTATTAGAGAATATGGATTACTAAAAATGGAAGGTATTATTTACATTTGTATTTCGTAACTTACTTACTTATTTGTAACTTTATTTATTGAATTGACTTTTATTTTATTGCTTGTTTTTTTTAATAAGCGTCTATATAATTAATTGCAGCTAAAGATTTGATAGATCATACAATACCACCAAAGTACAGAAAGGACTTTTGTATTCTTGCTTTAAAACTTATTCAGGTAAAGTTTTTTAATATGTAGCTTTAAATCTTCAGAACAAACATCAATATTCCAGCTACATAGTATAGTTATATTTACAGTGTCCAGATATGGAGTTTAAGGAACTTGAAACTTTTTTAACTGATGGAAGATATAATCTTCTAAGTGTACATTTACAAAATTTTTGTGTACGTCTGCAAAATATTTATGTGAATGGAGTGAATGCACTTGTTGACTGTGTTACTTCAACTGTGGATAAACTTATGGTAGAACATAGTGAAACTAATCCATGTGTTATTACAAGATGTAGTGTATTAGGTGAGTTTTTATTACTTATTTAATACTACAAATATATTATAATTTAAAAATTATAATATTCTAACCATTTATTGTTAAACAATTTATTTACAGGATTCTATCTTCGTAGAATTATATTGTATTTGGATAAATTAACTTTTGTACAAGTTGCATCACTTTATAAGTCATTTTGCATTTACTATCAAAAAGGAAGACCAGGACTTATGATGAGATCTTTAAGTAAAGAGGTCAGTTGTTGAAACACTAGCACTATATAGATTTAGTATTTCTGTTTAAAGCATTTTCCTATATTTTTATTATAAAAATATATGTAATTTAAAATTAAAAGACTACATTTGTAAATTGACACTGAAATGTGACAACTTTTGCAATTCATCACCATTCATCATCATCATTCAGTAGAATTTCCCAAGAAGTTATAATTCTCTTAAAGTTCTTGAGATCAAAGTAATGGCCTTATGGAAGACTTGCTTGGCATTAAGTCATAGATTCAGCTCATAGAGACCTTAGAAAATATAAAATTATTTTAATGTGAGACATCATCACTCACCATGTGTAGGAGCTACGGTAAGCATAGAAAACTAAAGTACTAGTAGGACTATATGACAAACTTATAATGGTTAATGTCTTATATAAAGTTTAGAGTTTACATTTTCCATCTTTTTAAGTTAGTTTTAAAAAAATAAAGAACCGTTTTTTTTAAAGAATGACCTAAAATGTAAAACACACATATTTTTTTAATTTGAATTAAAAATATAAGTGTAAAAATATTTTTTACTTTAAAAGTATTTTTTTTTTTCACAATAGTGTGGTAATTTGTCTTTTACAAGTTTTATTTATTCATCTATTTACATTCTATTTGCATTGTTGTGTGGTGTCGTGTGATGTGTAGCATGTAGAATGCCCAAAGCCATTGTTAAACTGAACCAAACTATGTTTTAGAAACTTAACAATGTTGAAGTTCCCTCGGGATCGGCAACGTCTCCTGTACTTCCTGAAGAATCAAAATCTCAGGATATTTTTATAAAAATGAATATGTTAGAGAGGGATAAGTAAGTTTCATTTGTGATATCTTTCCTGTAGAATTCAGTTATGGGCATGAATTCGAATTCGAATTTAAATATGTTTAAGCATTTTTGCTGCATTTAATATACATTAATAAAATAATATATATGACAAAGATAACAGAGATATTTCAGAATTTTATTACATGTAATTAATAGAGATTTTCTATAATAGTCTAAAATTTTAATATATCTAATTCCGTATATTTTAATAATTATTATAATATTTCTAAACATTTATTAATTCTACAGTAATTTTGAAGAATGTCAGTGGTCCAGAAAACAAGCCGAACTTTTCACAGCACAACAAGCAAATTTATTGCAAATAAACGAGAAAAAAGCAATGCCTGCCAAACAACTTCAAAAAACAATCATGCAAATAATAAATGATATACCTGAATACCCCGATATAGTAAGTAGTATTTCTGTTTAGTACTTTTTCCTGTTTAGTAGTGTTTAGTTTCCTGTTTAGTAATTATTTTTAGGATGATTAAAATAATCTAAAAGTGTATCTAAAATATTTTTTCAGCATTTTCTTAGCTTTTTAAACTGTATAAGAATGAAAGAATTTTGTGGTGCGCAAGATTCACTATATAATTGTTTCGATCGTGCTGTTTTTAATATATGTGGAAGTGGAAGTTCATTGAACGATAAAAATAAAAATTTTCGTTACGCTGCACTAAACAGAGCCGCAATGCATACGCAATTTGGTCACAAGTAAGTGTTATGCTACAAGCGTTAGAGCTGCCCTCACATTCCGGCTTCACCATTGAAAATTATGAAATATTAATATATTAACATAATGTTTAATACGTTTTTATTACTCCGAGTTTGAAATGTCGGATTAATTAAAATTTTTGCATACTTATCGAGGACCGATGTAAGAAAAAAGTAAATGATGGTTTAAAAAAAAACAAAAAAACTGTTTTTATAAAATATCTAAGTCAAAAATAAGAAGTAAATATTTTGAAAAATTAAATAATCGCTTTTTTTTAAAGAAAGAACTAAAATGTAAAATACATATTTTTTAATTTGAATTAAAAATATACGTAGGTGTTTTCACAGAAGCGTGCTAATTAATTTTGGTGTTTCGTGTCGTGCAGGTGCGTGGCGATGGAGGGCGTGCGCGAGGCGCTGGCGACGGCGCAGGAGGCGGCGGACGGCGCCTGTCTGGCGCACGCGGCGGCGTGGGGCGCGCTGGCGGGCGGCCGCGCGCGCCGCGCCGCGCTGCT
>JAKGSA010000030.1:32708-67743 GCA_033558755.1 Philaethria dido | reverse complement strand
TGTGATACCAAATCCACTGCAAATATTTGTTTCTCTAGCGAAGCCTGACTTAATAATTCTGGAATGAAATCTAAACATATGTGCATGGATGGTATTCCTTGGACAGTGACTTGTAAGAGTTCTCGGGGATAGCCCTGAAAGTGAACCAGTTTAGCTAAAGAAGGTTCCGAAATGAATATTTGGTGCAAAAACGAACAGATGATACTCCTAACTTCTCGCAGTGACCACATGAGTTCCGGTTTTAATTGATCCTCCTGTGTTTCGAGGCAGGCTTCTAATAAAATTTGTAAAGCTGCGCTCTCTTGTGCTGCTACTAACGCATTTTTCAATTCTTCTCTTTCAGTATCACATGTTAATTGGCCACTTTTTTCTAAAAGCGGTTTGTCCAACAAGTGGCGGCTTAGTTGGCTTCTAGAAGCCGCTAGACTTGCCTCTAATATACGAAGAATTAGTTTAAGAATAGGTCCACATCTGAATACTCTTATATCGCAACGTAATACTTGTAAAGGATCTACCAGCACATTTTCTTGTGTGACTGTAACGTTTCTAACGTTGGCGTTGTTAATATCGAGTAGAGCGTTTATTGTCATTATCCACAGACAGCGCGGCAGAACAGTGTTAAGCCTTAACCAGACTTCGCGATATAGTTCCTGAATGTGCCTTGGAACTTGATCCCCCAATACACTTTTTACATATCGTACAAATATTTCCGCAAAAGGCCAGATGTCCGTGGGATTCTTATTAAGCATTGCTTTTAAAATTTTTCCAGTCTTATAAGGATTCTCCTCAATGCTTTGGAATGCTTCGTTAATCGAAGATTCGGAAATATTAATATCCACTTGGTGTCGGCAAGTGTCGCCAAACACTTGGTCGTCCATCCAGTCGTCTACGAGGGAAAGTTGTGGAAAATGTGTAGCTAACAAACGAAGCAGCGGACTAAAGAGACCACCGTAACTCATTTGATCTTTTTGTGCTTGATGCAGTAAGTATTTAATTGGCAATTCGGATAGAAAAGCTGTTGAGTAACTCTTTATTTTTCGGCCATTCGCTAAAAGAGTAGCAGAGTTAGCTAGTCTGACGTCCTCATACAAAAGCAAATAATAGATAAGTAGCAACTGTGACGCTAACGACGGCTTCTCGATGTTGACGTCGACTGTTGGTTCACCATCAGTTTCCATGGGAGAAAATTGTTTATTTTGCGAGTCAAAAGTAACACCGAAAATTGAGTTTCTAAATACTTTTCGTATTTCTTCTTCTGTAATAGGTTTGTTAAAATATTCATTTGAAGCTTTGTTATTAATGACGAGTATTGAATTAACGTAAACTTCAACTAAAGCAGGCATAACGGGGTGAAGAGGTGCCGTGCAGTTGCATATTTGTCTGTATATCCAATTTTTAATTGGAACTTTGTGTTTTGAAAAGGCTCGTGACTTGAGTAACTGGTGAATACAATGAACAGGTAGATATCCTGTTATGTTACTGTTTAGGTTTGCAGTCACTGGTACCTTAACAGCGTGTGCCGTAACGACCTATAACAAATAAGTGTTTTTAAATCAGATCAAAGACAAATGAGACGCATTTATAAATAAATTAGCTATCATTGCTACTTCACTTGTATTAATTCTATTAATTTTGTCTACATTAATTTATTTATAAATATCAATATTAAAGGTTACCCAACAACTTAAGTGTAATGCTAGTCATCCTCATGAATGTGGCCTACCATATACTAACCATATATACGTATTTTTCAAATCTGATCGGTTATTGAGTTCTAGGGACTAGCGCGTTCAAACAAACAAACAAGCTCTTCAGCTTTAATATATTAATATAGATAGAATATATTAATGACAATATTTAGAAAATCGCAAAAAAATAAAGTATATATCACCTGTTCGGTAAATATTTCTTGTGTAAATGCTTGCTTTATGCGTGCCAATCCATTAGGTCGAACCGGCACTCGCATACCGAGGGTGGCGCATACCAGTTCACCCACAGCCGCCAATTGTCCAGAATGGAAGTGAATGGCTATTAGTAACAGCATTTCTCCAAAAGATGCTGTGATTCCCGAATTACTAGAAACGAAAAAACCTATCGGTAAATTATAATTCTATATTTCATTTATGTATGTAATAAGAGGTGTTATCTGTCTATCTATAATAAAATCAAAGACTTTTTGTTTAACACTTATTCTACGTTAGCGACATAGGCGGAGAAAACCTAGGCTTAGATCATCCTGGTCTCAATTTTTCGGCCATTTTAGAAACATTGTATGAAACTTCATTTTACTAGACTGAGGTAATAAAAATAAATATGTTGAGGCCATCTCGACGCAGTGGAATAGCGTTTGACTGTAAATACGATTGACTGTGGGTTCCATTTCCATATCAGGGTTATAATAATGTTTAAATTATTTTTATTTACCTGCTCTGGTATGACAAACCGCGGTCTTAAGATCTACCTCTTAATACACAATATTTCGATTTAGGGCGAAGAGCGGAGAATAGAGTGTCCTGACAATAGGTTCTTTCTTCTTTATGAGAGATAAAGCGTGAAGTTAAAAAAAATAAAAATTAGCCTTGACTGGGTATCAAGCAGTTGGACCACAATTACGCATTAAGGATTCCAACAATCATTTTTTTTAGCTTTATCTCTCTATTTATTTATATGTATCCCGCACATAGCACGGTAGGCAGAGGGAACCTGAGAACCTAGTGTTAAGATATAACATTTCCGTTACCTACTTTCCGTCGGATTGAGACAATCCATGCTGTGGCAGAACTCAATCCCGCACTTTGTCTTCTTACCAGAGCGATAAAATTAATTGAGGTCTGTCTGTTTAGATATAAGTTTTTTACCTTTCAAAATAGGCTTCCTCTTTTACAAGCCATTGTACCCATTCAATTGCTTTCTTTTCATGCTCTGGTGCAGCTGAAATGATAATAAAACTATATATCTAGAACACTGTTTCTTTTTTACTGTAGTAAAACTTGTTTGAGACAACTCTGTGAAGATCCATATTTTGAATATTTTAAAGTGTTAAATCACACATTACAACAAAGCTGGATTCTTATCCATTTTACATAATCCACTTCTTAGAAGAATGAATAATAGTGTATGGCTCAACAGTCAGAGCATTTGGACATTTTTCATAAGGTGCGGGTTTTAGTTCCACTATGTTTAAATTTTTCAACATTTTTTTATACATGTTTCTTTAAAAGACCATGTCAAAATCGCGTACCCAACAGTAGGTAAGCAGGTTCTTTTATATACAGAATGTTGACGTGCTTACGTTTTTTGTACATTATATTATATAAAATGTAAAATTAACTCACCCATAAGAGATGGACATGCTAAAATCATACAAAGACTCAAGGAAACAAAACGAACACCTGCTGGTGTTGGCGGAGGTTTTTGGGTTACTAATCTTAGCAATCCAGACACTTCATCATCCTGAAATTTAATCCCAGCTATACCTCTTAAGGCACAGTATAATCTCAGTAAAGCTGAGGCTTCGACTCCTGCAATTGCTTCTTTTAATCTATTTAAAAGTTCTTGTCGCAATTTTATCAAAGTTATATGTCCATCACCCTTGCCTCGTTTGTGGGAATTACGCAGGAATGTTGCAAACCAAGCTCTAGATGTTTGATCTGATCCTAGCAAAAGTCCTGATATAAATGATACCTTAAAATAAATAATCAATAATGTAACATAATTTGTTTCTCATAAAGTAATATTTTAAAATAATAATATTTACCAAATCTTCTTGGTGGTGTGTCAATGTTAGATTTATAACTAAACATGGTAGCCGGGAAGCAGATACAGCTTTGGCTCGCACAGCTGCTCCTATATATGGGCATGCATCACATAATGTTAAAAGGGTTTTAGCCCTGATACCACCTTCTTCACTTCTTTCTGCATTTGTAACAAGGGACTCTGCCACTAAAAAATACATAATATTAGGAGAACAATGTATAAATGTATGTATAGGGTGTCCCAAAATTAACGCAAGATTTGACTTTGCCGCCATTTGCTATTATATTCATTATTCATTCGCTATTAAAAAACTAAAATGGCATTTTCTATTTAATTCAAATCTTGCGTTAATTTTGGGACACCCTATATAAAATCATACAAGTCCATAATAATATATTAGTCTTGATTTTACCATCCAATAAAGTATCAGGCATATTTGCTACAACCCACGATATTATTATAGGACCTTTATTTACATGTAGGAGTACTTCAACAATATCACAAATATTAAGTAGATTTGGTAATTCAGCCAGGCTAATACATATAACATCTGTAATTTCTTCTAGATAAACTTCATTGTCAAATAATTCTGAAGGTTTGACAGGTGAATCAGTATTTGTATTTTTGCTTTGATTATATTCTACCAACTGTGCTTGCATTTGTAGTAGCTCTGATAGAACAAGACGAACACGTCTTGCTGAATCTGATTGTTCAAAGTCATTAGCTATGCCATTTACTATGTTTTGAACTAGAAATGACTCTGTAGTCTGTGAGCCACTTTTTTGACTGTGAAATACAAAATTGTTTTATATATTATTTCTACATATTATATAAAATAATAAATTTTAGTTATAAATGCAAAACACTAAATTGATCTTAATTACCGCATTTGTTGTTCTTTCTTGAGATCTACTTCCAGTGCATGAAATTCTATAGAAAGAAGTGAAACAATAAAATTAACTAAATCTATGCCTGACAATAGTGTGAGGATATCTTTTTTTGCTTCTGCACAATATCTTGTTATGTCTAAGGGTGCTATTAGCGCCATACGGACGAGACATGGTATTATAGGCCTTATTTCATCTGATGAACATTTGATAAGAGTTGCTATATCCACATCTTTTAAGGCCTTAAATACGTGCGGTTGCACTGGTTTCATAAATACCGTATCCATGATTAGGTTATGAAAAAGAGATAACTAACATAAACGTAGTTGATTCTTTATTGCATATTTTATGCGCTCTTATTAAAATAAAGGCCAATTAACTATAAAAATCCATTTATAAATTCAATTACAAAAACAAAATAAACTTTACGGACGTCAGATTCGTGAGAGACTCAGTGAGACATCTAACTCTATCGAGAATCGATTAAAGCGATGTAGTTAGTCTAGAGGTGGTAAAAATATCGATATGTCAAAGTATAGATTTTTCTTAAAGTAAATAATCGATATGTTATATGGATGATATTTTTAATCTCTGTGTATTCGCTTATATCCCTATCTTTAAATCGATATTAATTTTTGAATATCATAATTCAAATTTTTTCATTTTTCTAAGTTCAATTTGAATAGCGTCAGGAACTCCGCTTGACGTGCTTTTTTAAGGTTCTAACATTTTGTTTTTTCGATAATTTGTATTTTATTTTTTACCATACATATCGATATTGTCTAAAAACATCAATATTATATAAATATCGATATTTTTTTTAAATTTCATTATGGTAAAAACATTTTTACCTTGACTAAAGTAAATCTTTCATTTGGTCAAAAATCGATTTTATCAAAATAACATTTTATTTCTTTTTACAAATTGTAAATCATTTAAATTTTATATATTGTATTATTTCTATTCCACCATATATTGACGTCAAGAGTATAGCTTACAGCTTTATTTGCTTTACTTTGGGGTATATTAAAACGTCCTAGATTTTCAATTTTTATATGAAAACGAAAACGGAAAACGCCTATAACACTGAACAACTTTTTATTAGGCTCCATTTCCTTATTTATTGTAGTGTAGGTGGACAGATACAGCTACTTATCAGACGTTTCAGATCTTTAATTTTTATGTCAGTCGAAAATGCTTATCGGATTAACAACTTTTGTAAGTTTAGTTGGTCAATTATGATTTTGCATCAGATGTTCCAGAGTTTAAGGTTAATCATGCCCAAGTCCAGCTCAGGATGAAAAGCTATATGACACTTAAATAATTCAGATTCTTTAAGTACTTACTTCTGAAGATATGCGTGTACAAATTTTGTCGCCTCAAAGCTCCCAAATCAGTTTGTCATTTTACAATTATTAAAGAATTTAAATCCAGACATCTCAACACTTAAACACTTAAACTTTATTCAATTTTCAAATACAATTTTCACATTTATAATATTAGTGTCAATAATCAATTCACAATATTATCAATTAAAAGTTAGTTTACGATAAAAGAAGTCTTCTATTATCTACTTTTCACTTCGCACGCTTTGTCTACTTTTTTATACCCATAAACAACTAATAAACAAATAAATTTACTGGAGAAACTAACAAAAGCGTGATAAAAAAGATGTTATAAAGTTATTATTAACGTCATTATGAAATATTTATCCTACTTCAGTTCAAAATTAAATATCTCTTTTTAATTATATTTAAATTTTAGGGCCCCGTAGGCCTCGACACGTTTAAACAGAAGAAGCTGACGCCATTACTCTCGCGAACGATCCGCAACATACCGGTAGGATCCAACACACTCGCAGACGCACACGACACAAACACCGTCCCCGCCGGTGGAGACGAGGTCCTCACTTTTCTACGGCTCGATCACGCCTCGGCGCGACCGGGTCAAGCCACTAAAATTCAACAGGGCATCCAACGCCCTACCCAGTAGGCTTAAGCTCGGGCCGAGCGAAAGCAAAGTCCCCCACTACAAGCAGTGTTGGCAAGCCGAGGTTCGGCCCCACAGGAGGCGCCCTTGTGACACTGCATTTCTAAGTTGATGGTCCTCCTCCCAAGGAGGCCAAGCCAGGGTCAGAGCTCTTCAAGCTCGGCCCCCCACAAAACCCGGTGACGCTGTCGAGGCCAATAGGGCCAACAGCATACTACACAGTCGAAAAAAAAAATAACTTTATAATTTTAATGGTTAATTGTAATCAATTTAATGTAATGCGACGTTTATTTTAAGCAATACTATAAGTATTTGTATTATAATAAATAGAGTAAATACGAATATCAATTTCAATGCAATCTATTTGGTAACAGATGGCATTATGTGTTCTTATTTCATGAATCGTTGAAATATAATTAAAATCTAATCTATATGTTGTAATTTTCCCTGTTTTTTTTTTTATTTTAATAAGTATATAATTAATGATATTGGTAAAGAAAATGACTCCATTTGTGAATAATCAACGTAACTTAAATGTGTTGCTTTTTGTATTTTTCCTACGTGTACTGTCTATATGTACCTTCAGACTGTAAACTATAACCATGCGGGAACTACATAGAATTCCGATTCCGATTTTCTGATTCAGAGTCTAAGTTATTACTAGGTAGTTAGTACTACTAAAAAAATATTTCTAAAAACCACGAGTGAGATCAAGCTCGTTGGTAATCCGATCCAATTATCAAAGTTTGAATAATCACGAGTGGCAACAAAGTATATAGGAAACTTTTTTACAAGAAATATATTTATTTAAAATAATAGAAAAATATGTGTGTATTGAGTTCAAATATTGAAAATTTATCCCTTTTATTATTATTTCTTTTGATAATTCTTTAAAATGAATGGGCAACAACTGATCACATCAATTATGATGAAATGAAGAATCTATGATAAAAAAATGATGATTTGGAATATCTAACAAAGATACATTACTATGTATCTTTATCAAGAGTTAATCAGAAGTTGTTCAGCGTGACAAGCATTTGCTGTTGACATAAAAAAATTTAAGATCTTAACTTCTGATGAAGAACTATAATAGTCCGATTAATTAAACAAATACGTCATTTTGAAGGAAAATAACCAAGAATTAAGTAAAGTGGAAATAATTCTCTGGTATACAAAATGTGTATTGTAAAAATTACCTATCTAAACATTTGTTAGTATTTCTCCATTACCTACTAGGGACCAAAGACTACACTTAGTGATTAATTTTTCAAAACTAAAGCAGTTACTAAAATGACGATTGAACAATAATTTAAATTAATTAAAAAACGTGATTTTAATGGTATTGATAACCCATTTTGGCCATTTTCCGACGACAATATATAGTCTGATATTGTGAAATAAATTTGAGTTCTTTTTTATTTTAATAATAATTAAACATTTAAAAGTTAATTATTTAGAATGTATACTGGTTATTTTTATATGTAATCTAAATCAATAGATACTAGTGAACTTGAAATCGACTCATTCAAAACCGAAATTACTATATTTTACAAAGAATTTTATAAAACTATTTGTGTTTTTTGTGTGATGTTATATTGTTTACTACATAACACATATGATATAATGCTTTTGTTTAATTATGTATTTATGTCTTTAATCATTATGTTTTTGTAAACAGACCCAAAGAAAACACATAATGTTACCTAATTAATATATTTATTCTACAGCAACCATAACGCTTCATTGGGACGTACCATGGTAGTCAGTGAGAATTTAGTACCAAGACAATCTGTTTACCGTTTTCTGCCAGCGTTTGATGCATTGCATGTCAAGTGGCGGAACTCAACACTACACTTTATCTTACTAGCAGAGAAATGAAAATATTTTAAATATTATCATTCTCCCAAATAGGAATAAAATTCCATGTCGTTTAAAATAATTTAAGAAGAAGTAATTGTACAGTTTTACTTTGCAAAAACTAAGGCTCTGCACTTTTTACGTCTTCGTAAGAGTATTGCTTTACGTATGTATCCAAATTAGTATTTCATTAGGTTATTTTGTAAGTCATTTTGTATGTCATAATGGATGCACACACAACATTTTTTACGGCTTTCATTACTGCTTTTGTTCTGTATGGAGTGTCAGTAAAACGTAAAAGAAACGGCAAATGGATGTATTAATGTAAACGGTTGTTTATTGAATACGAGACCTTAAATTGAGTTTTCTGAACGTTCGTAGCATATCAATCGGAATTTGAATCGATGTAATGAATCGGCCTAGAACAGGTTCGGGGAGGCGGAAGAGGTAGGGGAGAAGAGGCACTGGGGCGCAGGGTCGACAGGGCGGCAGGGCGACAGGGCAAGCAGGGCAGGCAAGGCGGGTCGGGCGGGCAAGGCGCGCGGCTGCTGCGGAGGGCGGCGGCTGGCGCGGCAGTCGCGCGCGAGCACGTGCGCATACCGTCTTGCGCTGCCGCGATCCCTGCCTCCCGCGTCCTTACTCATTTAATACAAACCGTTCGATATTCCTCTTTTATATGATAATTAAATTTGCATTAGTTTTATCTATTTATACCATTTAACAAAAATAACATTTCTAAAATATAATTTTAGGCTATAAGAAGTGGTTCTAAAATATTGGGTCAATAGTATGACAAGAGTCTTTTACCGAGATTACCTACTTACGTCACTGACACCAAAATTTAGGCGGGAAATATTTATATAAATTAGACGCGGTTGTAATCGTAAGTTCTATAATTAATATAAAAGTTTTTTTTAATTTCATGTATTTATGAAGAACGTAGTGAGTGTTTACACTGAAGTAAGACAAAAGTAGGTAGATATTTAATGATGATAAATTCGTAGATGTTTTTCATTTTGCTAAATATTTATTTGCTACTTACATTTTATTTAATTTACATTAAATGTATTTGGTTGTTTAGCGAATAGTATTTTAATAATTTTGGCAATGTTGAAAATTATTTAAGGATGAATGTTAATACCCAAACAAATATGTTCTCGTATACTTTAAAAAATATTTCTAATTTTATCATTCATTGTTTAAGAGTTATAATTTACTATTTATACATAAATACTTAATTCATTTAGTCATAGACCTAATCATAATATTTATTATTTAATATTACTTAGCTTTCGGTTTCATAAAAATATTATATATATTTTAATACACAAGACCGTAACTTGGCTAATAGACATAAATTTGAGAAATGATTTCAATTTTTGGAACGCTTTATAATTTAAAAAAAAATGCAATAGATGAATTGTTTTTAAGTACGAGTCTCTATTTATTCAGTCATGGTATTTTTTTAATATTACTGTTTTGTTATTTTGACAATTTTGACATATTAGCTGCTATAGTGACCAGGACGTATGGTTTTTACATCCTTTGTGTTGTCTGGATAGAAAAAAGTCTGCAAAATTTAATTTGATATAATCTAATTTTTTTTTATATAGTATTTATATAGAATTCACAAATCACGTTGCAAAACGTATTTTGAGTTTAACTGTTAACTTAAAAAAAATCATAAATGAACTAAAATTATCTTTCTTTTATTATATTCTCTTTTTTGCATATGTATTCTTCTTAAATTTTTGTCTAATATTAATATAAATAAAATAAGTTAAATTAACAAAAGAAGAACATACTTTTTGTATTTAAGTGCTTAAAGTTTATGTTTTACAAGTACATGTACGTCTGTGGCAAAATATTATAGTTTTCATATATATAGTATTAATTTATTATAGGATTTATATAGTGTTTCTGGGGTACAACAGTGACGAATGCGTACTTTTTAAAACTTTTCCGAATGAAATCTTATTATAGTCTAGTTTCCTCTGATTTTAAGATATTTTAGCTAGAGGAAAAAAACCTAAACTTGATAGTATACATTTTGACACTTGAAGCCTCGGTAATTGCGATCAATTTGATTTTTTTTATTTTGAACATTTGTATACCATATAGCGATATTAATTAAATATGAAATTCACATTGCAGCTTATTTTTACTTAATATTTCCCAAGAAAACTATTAAAAATATCACTTGCATCAACGGTGACGTACTTTTGATAATATCGATTAGTTAGTTATTTTTTTAAATGGCATGTACATTATTTTCATGTTTTTATTTTATTTCCTCTATTTAACCGTAACGTGTTGTAGCAACGTAGCATAAACGGTGACAATAAGTAAAAATATGTGAAACAAATATCTTGTCATTTGTGAGGTTTTCACGGTCACTCTCATATTTATATATAGTCCAAGTCAAAACGATTGTCAATATTGAAATTAGTAGGTATTACGTATAACTCAGAAGAAACCTCGAATGAGTTGTGTTTAGTAGCCGGTCGAGTTAATGAACGGATATCGGAACAATGTTTCAGCGTGTAATTTATTCATTACACAGGCGTCCTCGATCAGGCCATCGTTAACGGAAAGTCTCCGGTTGATGTTTTGTGAGATACAATATACGAACCAACAAGCATACGCTAATATCGGGTGTTATTTATTGCATCTGTGTGAAAAATGAATTATAATGTAGTGAAATTATTATTATTTTTTCAAACACTTTTTTTATTATAAAGTTTAACCGCGACACGATTATAATAAATTGTAATATACGAATATCGAGGAAGTTTGAGAATCTGTTTATTAGTTTAGAAGTGCTAAGTAAATGAAAATGATAGTGAAAATTAAAAATATTTAAACATTTGAATATGGCAGAACGTTAAAGCTATGGAGAAACCTACGCAAGCGCGAAGTTCAAATAAATGTTCCTGTTGGGTATGCTTGGTGCCACCATGGAGATTCTCAGATTTGTCAGAAGAGAAGCTATATCTAGCGTACACTCAGCGTCAACGGCAGCGTGCTGTACTGCGACTAATTGCTACAGGAGTATTGTTCCAAGCATTCGCTGCACTGGTGCCTGGGGAACGTGATCTACATTTTGCTTACGCGTCTGTGGCTGTAGCTCTCATTGTAAACTTAATACTTGCGGCGACTTATGCATTTATTTTTCGAGCTCGAACAGCCCTTAACCATGTTGCTTGGTTTGTGATGTGGATTCAGCTCCTAGTGAGTGCGTCGCGACGTCTAGGAGACTCTTATAACGAGCTACTAGGATGGGCAGTAATTCTTCAGTATTTTACAATAGCAACTCTCCCGTTCCATTATGTGATATTAATAATCTATAGTACTCTATCATTAATTGGATACCTATCGGTACAGTACTATAACGCGTCTACAGCTGAAAGTAGATTGGCTGATGATTTTTATTTGCAGGTACGTAAAATTTTGTGTACATATTTTTAAAATATTGTCATTAGGGATTAAAATGTCGTTAACACATTGAACTTTTTTAACAGCAAATAGCAAATGGTTGCCTCTTATTAGGAGCGACGTTATTGGGCGGTACCGCATATGCAGTCTGTGAAAAACAACAGCGCTGTTCTTTTCAAGAAACAAAAAGAAGCTTGCGTGATAAGTTAACTATTGAGCAGCAAAGCAAAGAACAGGTGAGGGGTTGATACGTTTAAATAATGCTGAAATTGATGAAATATATTTATGTCCCATGCAAATCTGTTTATTGAAGAAGAATAAATTTTTCAGGAGCGTTTATTATTATCAGTTCTTCCTGAACATGTGGCTGTACAGATGCGAAAGGATTTGGGACTAATAGATACACAATTTAAAAAGATATATATGTCCCGACATGAAAATGTTAGGTAAGTTGTATTTAGATATTTTATTTTGTTATCTTTTTATATGTTCATGTGGAAAAGTCTTATAAAATATGCTATTTACATTTAACTAGCATCCTGTATGCAGACATCGTGGGTTTTACGGCCATTTCTTCCACATATTCAGCGCAAGATCTTGTGGCGATTTTGAATGAGTTATTTGCTCGTTTCGACCGCCTTGCTGAGGTAAGTAACCGACCCTATTGTCAGTAACTTTAATTTATTTTAGTTAAATATTTTTTTTAATATATATTATTTTTTTTAAGAAATATCAACAATTAAGAATAAAGATTTTGGGAGATTGTTATTATTGTATCAGCGGTGCTCCTGTGGAAAGACCTGACCATGCTGTACTTTGCGTCCATATGGGCTTGTCTATGGTAAAAGCGATTAAGTAAGTGTTAAGTCTTGATGTTTTTAATACTTTTCTTAAAAAATACCAGAAGTATATAATGAATATATATATAATAAGGCATTGCTCATATAGTCGTTAAATTAGGTATGTACAACAAACAACGAACTCACCAGTGGATATGAGAGTGGGAATTCATACGGGTGCAGTACTAGCGGGAGTTCTGGGGCAACGGCAGTGGCAATTTGATGTATATTCACGTGACGTAGAGCTTGCTAATAAAATGGAGAGCAGCGGTATGGCTGGGTTTGTATATAGATTAAATATATTTTCTACTAATATGGAAATAACTTACTATTTTTATTTGCTTCAAAATAACTATAAACAAGTTATTATTATTTCATGTGCGCCTGCATATTTATTATAGTCTTTATGCGTTTTTAAAATATACAAAAATATTATAAAATATCTTAACTAAGCCAAAGCCTAAATTTTTAAAAGATAGAAAGAGATTAAAAGAGAGAACACCGTGATAATAAGTACCAGCAAAATGTAATAATAATTTACCTAAACCATAAAATATACATAAATATATTTTCAGTAAGTTGTAAGTTGTAGATATATGGAAAAATAGTTAAATTGAATCATGAACATCAAATTATATACTTACTTGTAAATAAATGTGCTTATGAATAATATTTACTAAATAAATATTTACTTATAAAAAAAAATTTAAAGAAATGCATGTTTTTTTTAGTTTTGAATGAAGCTCCCATTTAGATATTAATATTTTTGTTAACTTTTTTACGTCGCGTATAATAATAGCTTCTGTATGCCAATTTTTTGCTTCTCTCTTCTCTCTTGCTCGATGAGTAGATCTACCGCAAAGAGATATGGGGAAGCTAAGTTAGTTAAAAACAGTTTTATTACATATATTTAAAATTTGTTTATGTAGGAAGATGAGCTCGGACAGTCGCAAGTCAGGCACAACCCCGATCTCCTCTTCCTGCAACGCAATGAGCCTGGCACCTGGGCAATGAATCCATGGAAGGCTAAGGAATTTCTTCTCTATATAATATAGATGAAAATTAAAATCCTTAAGCGCAATAAATAATACAATAAGTTGAATAACTATCTCAACTATTTAGAATGACGTCAAAATATTTTGTTTTATTAACTCTAGTGTTCTTTTTTATTAGATATCATAAAGCGGTTAACCCAAATGTCTTCACTATGTGGATGAGTTGCGCGAAACTGCGTCCTTGACCTGTTATCTCATTGCATAGTCATCTATACACGCCATAACCATACCTACTAGTTGGCGAGTTTACGTGACGAGTCGAAAGCGCTACGATACAGATTTACCTATGACAATTTTCCGCTTCGAAGAATTAATTATTCGACGCATTTCTTTACGTATAAATCAATAAAAGTTTTTCCATACCATATAATGTGGTCTACCATAACATTCTTTTATTTTTTAAATATGAGTAATTTATATCTGGGACTATGTTGATAATGTGTTTCACAATTTCAATAAAAACTTAATATTTATTCAAAAATATTTTCAATGATTACTGAAGAAAGAACGTGTACCTAATTAATTATTTACAACTCCGTGAACAATTTTATATACATAATATTCGTTGTTCGTAACTTATTTACAGCACTAAAAACAAATATTATAAGCATTAAAAAAAGTATCTTATAAAGTTATAATTAATATTTATATAATATAAAATTTTATTTTAATTTTAATCTTTGTTTATATAAAGGTATATTAACAAATATCGAACTATTCATTATGTTATATACTTACTAGCTTTCTGCCCGCGGCTTCGCCCGCGTGGAATTCGGTTATATCGCGCGATATGATAAGGAGTATCCTATAGTCTTTCCCAAGGTCTAAACTATTTGTCAAAATTGGTTAAGTGGTTTATGTGGTGAAGTTGTGAACAGTTAAACAATCTTACATGATTTTATGTTTGACAATAAGGAACTTCCATACAAACTTTCATCCCCTATTTCAACCCCCTCTATCATTTTTTTCGCGATAAATGTATCCTATGTCCTTTCCCAAGTTTATCCTTATACCGAATTTCATCAAAATCGGTTCAGTGGTTTAGGCGTGAAAGCGTAACAGACAGACAGACAGACAGACAGACAGAGTTACTTTCGCATTTATAATATTAGTAAGAATTATAAATAATAGATATGTCGCTTGAAGGCAATATTGCAAAATACTAACTATTGTTTAGAAATATGCAACGTGGAAATTATATTCCAGACGTGTACATGTATCAGAGGTGACTTTGAGCTTTCTGAACGATGAGTTTGAGGTAGAACCAGCACATGGCGAGCGCCGTGAAGAGATGTTACGACAGGCCGGCATCAAGACCTACTTTATTGTTCGCGTTCTTAAACAGGTCAGTCATGGAGTGTATTTCTATTTAATAATGGCAATAAAAAACAATAAATAAAAAAAAAACTGCATAACTAATTGTAAGATGCTATCTTTGCAACAGTGCATCGAGGTCAATCTATATTTATTCAAAATGTAAGTTGATATAAATATTAAACATAAACGAATGCATATGCTATAATATTTTTATGAACATTGTAACACAATAAATATATCTATCTATCTATATTATTATTTTTGAATGATTTGTGTTCGACTATAATCGCGATGGTTATGAATTCATTCTCCAATTGGAGGAATGATTATATGCCATGGTAAAACCCATGTGATCTTAGGCCTTGTTTTAGATGAAAGCAGTTGATAAGTAGTTTAGTATTAGTATTGGAAGGGTTACACAGTCCGCGCTAATGAAGTTGCGGGTACTGTTTAAATAAACGTTAAAAAGACACATTTTGAATTTAAAATATGATCGCTAATAATGGATTAAGCCACCGGCAGGAGTTCAATCAGAGAATTTTCAATAGTTAATGGAAATATTACCAACAACTCATGTTTGTCGAGATTTATTGCTGTAAAACCATTAAATGAAATGACTGGGTACAATGGTACCTGTATTTATAAATAATTTTAGTGTGCCATTATTTTCTTGTACCTATTGGGATTTCTTATGAGATATCAACAGCAAGCTGCGAACGCCGTCTGCCAATTGTTTTAAAATATTTTTAAGTAATGGTAGTTTTCACTAAAGTCCTCGCTAGCTGGAATCATATTTTCTGGGAAATATGTCTGTAATCAAAATGCAGTTATAACTTTATGTTAACAGTAAAAAACAAACAGTTACTTTTCCAACATCATTAAAAGAGTTTTCTGACGAAATTTACAGTATTGGCGCAAAGGCACAAGCGTGCGACTGTAAACACAGGTTGTGGGTTCGATTCCCACTCCAGGAAATGGAATTTTTCATTTCCTGGGTTTGCTAACAAGGCAAAGCGCGGCGTTGAGTTCCGCCACTCAACACACAATGCCTCTAATCGGCGGAAAGTGGGGAACGAAGTGTCTTAACACTAGGTTCCCTCTGCCTACCCTGCTATATGCGGGATACAGCGTGAAGCTATGTATGTAAATATATTATAAATATCTTTTATATTCAGCATTTTAACTTATCTGCACACACAACTTAAACAATGCACAAAATAACATTGCTGCTGCTGGTTAAGTTAGAAAATGGCTTTGTTATATTTTAGTGTTAACTTGTCATTAGCTTTAGTTCTAAGCAAGATCATAAGAACTACTTAAATACCTACTTATTGTTACCCCAAAAAAAGTGAAACAGGGATCAGACAGCTAAAATATTTACAATAGCAAGTTAAAAACAGTTACAAAGATCACAGGCTACCTTTACCTGGAAAATTATGTTGATGCCGATATAAATAACAGTATAATTTTATGCTAGCAAGTATAATTAATACTGAAGCGTCATCGTTTCGCGTGTTATAATATATTTATTTCTTGGAACGTTGAGATTCTTCTTCGAGTTAACAAAGAATTTAAAAAAAAGAATTGTATTCTATATTTTGAAACACACTGATAACATTTTAAATGCGATTATTAAGCTTACAGTGTAAGAGTCTTATTTTCGGGTAGTAAAATAACGGCTGAGCAGTCAAGATGCCTACATAGTAGAAAAAGTTATACGTACAGATCAGTTCATTTCTTTAGTTGTGGCGCTTCGAACGTGCCAGTTGAGCATAAATCACTTCGCCAATGTCACGTTGTATGGAGAAAAGTTATACGCAAATGCGTATATGCGTAATGATGGAAATCCATCATTTATCAGAAGATATAAGGCTTGACACGCAATATCTCAAACTCGGACGGTAAGCGGTGAACAAAGCGTCTATGATACTAGGTTGTCTCTGACCACTCTGCTATGCAGGATAAAGCATGAAACTGCTATTTTATATTGGTACCATCGTCCCATATAGGGTCCCACAATATACTTAATTATGAATAAAGAAAATTTGTAGAAGTATTAAGATCGCAACAGGATGGCCAAAAAAAATGGCCATAAAAGTGTGTATTTATTTCTTAGATTTTTGACCTGAAAAAGGAAAACTCCTTCATATTGATTTGAGTTAAGATAATACTGCTTTCCTATTGATTAGGTATTGTTGAAAGGTAAACTAAGCGTGGCTTATCACGATAAAACTATGGAGATTTTTTATTCTAAAATCGTATATTATTTATTATACTTTTACGTCATTATTTAATTGTTGAATATTTCTTTTTTATTTTTATCAGATCTTCACGTATATTTAAAAAAATAAGTTTTATTTTTGCTATTTTTGTGCGAGTCACAGAAATTTAGGTTAATATGTTTTATAATTTTTATAGTACCAGTGTGGTGAAGAAAGAAATGCAATGGAGGGGGAGGCAGGGGATGCAGGGGACGCAACCGACGCTCTCTCCGACCTCAAAGACGACGACGAGGATTCTGTGAGTGCACTCCTACTACCCCCGACCCACCCTTCCGGCTCCCGTTCGAATATATAGGACACTAGGGCACTAGGTCCGCGGTCCACGCTAGTATACATTTCAATTTTACGTTTAATAACCATTGCTTTCCAATGAAAATTTCATTCATCAAAATGAAACCGCTTATTAGAGTGGAGCACCTGATTAAGCTACCGACATTCCGGCGTCCATATCGATTTGTTGCTTGTCGACTACATAGATACGCTTCGTACATTATTCGTAGGTTCTATCACCGCAAGACGAGAGCAAGGACAATGAAGAGGTCAAAATACTTGCAATGTTAGAGGAAGAACTCGTCAATAGAGACGATGACAAGTAAGTGTTTACTATGATTATACTAACTAAAAATATATTACTGCTTTATTAATTTTTTCACTTAATTCTAACCATTACTCATTCATATATATAGAGTATTTTTTTGCTTCCTTCATACGCTTCAACACACTCAATTTTCATACACTCAAGTTAGAATTAACAAAACTTTTATTGCGTTACAGTTGTTTGTAAATATATATTTTTAACATTCAATAAAAAATGTGCGATAAAACACTATCAGCATGAACACTACATATCATTCTTATTAATCATAAACGTAACAACAAACGTTTTAATTACTGCCATAAGTAACGTTCATATGTGAAATTGGTAATTTCCGACCAGGGAGTTGGCAGACGCTACGACGCTATGCCTCACGTTCAAGGCGAGCGGGGCGGAGGCGGTGTACGCGAGGCGAAGCGACCCATGCCCGCTAACCGTCGCTGCGCCACCTCTGTTGCTCTTGCCCACAGTAGTTGCATTGACCAGCTTCGCGGTTCCTCCTACATGGTCACTCTACGCAGTATACCTCGCCTTTGTGCTGGAGACCGGCCTTATGAACGTCATTTATTACGCCTGTTACAGATATGCACAGTATAAGGTAATTCGCAATTAATATTAGTCCCTGGTTGTATAGTAGCACTAATGATCCAATAACAATGAATATCCGCAATCATTTTGATTATGACTATTAATTACAGTCAAAATAAATAATAAAGTATACTATACATAATATTAATATATTTAAGGAGGATATGAGTGATTTATTTAGACATATTTTTTGTGCTAAATTTAATTTTATACGTAAACTGTATTACTGACGTTTATAGTTCATATTTTTTTGAACGAATAATGAATATTAGCTGATGTTGATTCTTATCAATTAGTTCTTTTTGTTATTCGGTTAGATTTTCTGACTAAGTTGTAGAGGTCACTTACCAGTTAATTTTGTAATTTATTGTCAACTAAGAAATACTTCAAATTGAGAATATGAATACAAATTATATATTTAAAAATATAGTTATTAATAATTGTGCCCTAACTCTTCGATGCCTGGATGATATGCCTATTTTGCGTATTAGGTACCTATTTTTCCTCACATTTTAAATACGAACATATTTTTATATAGAGCTAAGTGACATAGTGTATGGTTATAAAGAATTGAATACAAAAGATTTTTAATATGAAAACTCAATGTGACAAAAATTCATTCATAATCGGGAAATATTTGATTATAATCAAAAAGAAAGACACAATCAAAAGATATTTATTTTTATAAATTGAATCAGTAAATCTTCTCTTAATTTGTTAATCCAATTAAAGTCTAAATTGATGCTCATGAACTGGATAACAGGTAATTATTTGACTTAAAACCCGCTTATGAAGAGTTACGTATGATAGGCCCAGAGATTTTATTTTAGATACCTTCTTAGAATTCTTAATTTGTACTGTTATTTTGTATCTATATATGGTCAGCAACGAATTCACTACTTTTTCACGTAATGGTGTTTCGATCATTAGTACGAATTTGTAGTGATACATAAGAAATATCCTTTTTTTTGTACAGATTGCTACGCTAATTAAGAAAGTACATCAAATTTATCTAGATAAATTATCCTCTATAAAGAATAACAAGGCTTTTTTCTATTATATTTGTAGCAAAGAAAATATAGTAAATTAAAAAGAAATATCATTTAATTTATTACGAACACTCACTTTTCTTTACAGAAAAAAACAATATCGCCGTATTGGAAGTTGACGTGTGGGACGTTCAACATAGCGATGTTTGTAGCAGCAAACATTGCGCCTTTGGTGAGTATTCTCCAAGTGTCAAGTAAATGAAATGAATTATCCAATCCCCAGAATATATAATGATCTGTAATTTAAAATGTATATATTAATAAATAGTAATTATGATAATTAAAACATTATTAAAAATAAAATTAATTCGGCGGGAAGTGGGGAACGGAGTGTCTTAACACTAGGTTCCCTTTGCCTACCGTGCTATATGCGGGATACATGCGGGGTGTGAAGCTATGTCTGTATTTATTAAAAATAAAATGCTGAAAAAAATGTGTCCAGCTGCATTGTGGCTCAGCGGGGCATCGTCCGACTGTAAACTACGTAATTGTGTGTCCTCACTCGGGAGATTGGCTATATATTTTTTTTATTTTTCTGTTCTGATAAAGACAAAGCACGGTATTAAATTCCATCTTGAATTACAGCGGGAAGCGAAAAACGTAATACCTTGATATCAGCTTCTCTTTGCCTATTTATGTAAGAAGGGGCGTAAAGCTAGTGTTATAAAAAAACGTATTCTTAGTAGATAATAGAAATAGCGATTCCTATGTTAGTGTTAATTAAATGTTTTTTATTTTGGTATGTATTTGCATTACATAAAATTTTTGTTTTCATGACCTTGTTTAATAACACCTGTGAATAGTTGTTGCTTATGTGAAAATAATCTTTAACTTAGTACAGAATTAGTAAGTGAAAATAAGATTTGTTGACATCTTGTAAACAGATTATATGCGGTAATTTCGAGAGTCTGCTAGGGAAGGATGGCTTAAGAGACGATGCACCAGCCCACAGTGGAGCAAGGCGTTGTATTCATCCTTCATATTATTATCACGTAAGTTAAAAAAATACTATTATTTAATTGAGCGTTTCGGATACAATTTTTAAAAATAGTTATATATTGAAAGCTTTTTAGTTCCGTGTGTTTTGGATAGTTTTTTATAAATATTGTAAGTCTCTCCATTTTGTAAAATACAAGGTAATAAGGAAATATTAAGTTTTAATTAAGCATGGCATCCGCGTTTTACGTTGTCGTTAGAAACAAACAAAATCATTATTTATAACTGGGCAATTATGCAATTTATTTTTTCAGTATATTTTTTTATATCTAAGCTAATAGCGTTTATCTAATGGAAGTAATAAATCTTTGCATAAAATAGAAAGTAGTGAGTCAAGATTGTCGTTTGTGTCGTATTGAATTTATTATCATTTTGAAGAAACACTAATAAATTAGAAAACGATTTATGCGAAAAAATATAATAAGCAGCCACTCACATGGGATGAAAATATGTTTTTTTTTAAATGAACATAATAATTTAGGATTACAGCTTGAGATATAATTCTGTATTAAAGAAAAACATTTAAGTAACGTAAACGTATACATTGTCTCCAAAAATATACGCCAAGAAACCATGTGCTCGATTTTTGTATACATTATAAAAAACTAAATTTCATATTTTTGGATTACTGAATTAAACAAGTCCTTTTGTAAAAAAATTTTAATATCAGTGAAACTGAATGTTTGTTTTGTGTTGTATTACTTATAAAATATTACATAGTATTTTAAGCCATTCCGTATTCTTATTATTAAAAATGTTTACTTAGAAGTGTGCTACTGAGTAGCATATTAAGTTGAAAAAACCTTGACATTTGGCTTTTACAAAAAAATTATTAATGCAAAAATATAAACTAGACGGGTCTAAAAAATGTTCTTATAAAGACAAAGAAATTATATTATGTAGTTGTTTAGTGAGTTAAAAATATTTCCCAACTACCTAGCTATGTAGGAATTTTAATTCTCATAATAAATTTTCTAAGCCTAACAAACATTCATAATCAGTTTTTTTTTGTTTCACTCCCTTTTGGTAAGTATTTAATATTTTGTGTCCAAATGAATTGTATACGCAGGTATATATTGCACGTGTAGTGCATAAATGATTACAAAAGGTAGTTTGTTTTCATTAAAACCAACGTGCGGTGCCCGCACAGGTGGGCGCGGGCGCGGCGTGCGGCGCGCTGTGGGTGTCGCCGCTGGGCGGGGGCGCGCGCGCGGCGCTGCTGGCGGCGCTCACGGCGGCGCACGCGGTGCCGGCGGCGCTGCACCCCGCGCTGCTCGCGTCGCGCCCCACGCTCGACCGTGACCCCTTCCGTTTGCCCTACAACGCTACTTCTGATTACGATGAGGCGATCTACAATGTGTTGTAAGATAGTTTTACCTCTTTAATCATTATAGGTATTAGCTACGAATGATATACCAATATTTGTTATTTCTTATGACAAACCAAATAATAACAAGTATTAAAGAAATAGTATTTTCGATTGTGATGTGTATAACAATTATGAGTCCAATTCCTTGTCGGGGAATATAGAGAATTTTTTTTGTTACACTCAAAACTAATGTATGAGAAAATATTGTGCCAATGCTCTTCAACAGTTCAATATCTAACACACAACATTTGTATAAAGGAGTAGTCTGTAATTTCAGTCTTCATTTTCAGTATGTAATTAAGTCTTAACAAATAGGAATTAGGCAAAATTCTAAAAACTCAGATAGGGATTAATTCAAATTCTAAAAAAATAACAGTTATAAAATAAATAATTGGTTCATTTTTATTTTACTACGCTAACAGATGTCACATAATTAAATGAAATAAAACATGGAAATTATGGTATAAAAGTATCTTTTTAATTTCTTTATTGGCTCCACAATCGAAATGCATCTAACTTCTTAGTGTATCGACTATATAGTATTTTTTGTTATAATGACCATTAATAAATAAGACGCATTATTTTGAAAATTGCATACATTTTTTATAATTTATAGTTATTTAGATTATTTTTTTATATACAACTAAATTATGTAAAAAAAATTCCGATATTAATAGATTATTATATATATTTTATTTAAAAATGGGAAGGCGGTGATGTAAAATAAAGAAAAAAGCAATCTTAAGTTTCACGCTTAAGCTCGCATTGCGTGTTAAATTGCGGAACTCAACACCGCGCTTTGACTTCAAGCAGGAAACGAAGCCACAACCAATCGCTTTTGCAATCATATGCTGTGTCACTGCATATGGTCTCAATCCTATATCGCATAATACATAATGTACGTGAAATTTAAACAAAACATGTAACTGTTTACTAATGTATAAAAAAGACAATAGGCATAGCTTTCTACATTATGACGTCGTATTGGCTGCTATTGTATCGTGGTTATCTTAAGATTATGATGAGACTTGATATTTCACAAGAAGTCTTCCTTTGGTGATGTTATATCACCTATGATGATACTTTTTATAAAGTTGTGTAAGGTTTTTGTCACGTACATATTGTTTATTAACGCGAGCTTATCTTAATTTTTATCGACTTTAAACGAAGAAGGAGATTTTCTATTTGTCTGTATTTTTTCTTGTGTTACCGCATAATTGTTTACTGGGTAAACCGATTTTGATGATTCTTTTTTTTATATGATAGCTAGTGGATCAGATGTGGTTCCATTTAAAGTTAGTTAAGATCTGATAAACAGTTTTTGAGATATTCGTAATAATGTTACTTTTTAGTGCATTTTATAAGAAATCGGTTTCTTTTTTTGTTAAAATCTTAACTATGATAAAATAGATTAGGAATGTGGGTATGATTGTATTTAATTATTTTCATTTCACCGTCGCCACCAAGTTCTGCCACTTAACGCGCAATGTCTCGAATTAGGGCGGAAAATGGAAAACGGAGCGCCTTGACACTACGTTCTCTTTTGCTACCTCGCTTAGCAGACTCAAGCGGGAAGTAAACAAATATTTTAAATATTTAAAAGTGACAAACTACAAAATTAAACATGAAATTAAGTCATTTAAGTCATGTCGTGATGATATTGAGACGTGATCAATCGGACTGGACTATTTATTATTTACAATAGCAGTAGAAAACTATATTGATTTACATAAAGAATCAGTAAATTAACTAACTAACAGAAAATTAATTACTACCTATTATTTTTCAGAGCTCAGATTCACACAGGGCGACACATCTTAATGCTCTGCATCATCGCAGTCGCACTCCTCGTATACAACAGATACGTGAGTATGAGGGATTATGTACGATATAGCGTTAGTTGTCTATTTATAGCGTGTTGTTTATCGCGCAGTCGAAAACCAATGGCGAAACAGATCACTGTCGGCATGCAGACTTCATTTATATTAGCAAAAGAATTATTGGCTATACCGTGCAATAAATAATTTAGCTAATGGCAAATTATGACACCTATTTCGAATTTTACAAAAAATCCGGTCACCGAGCAGCGTAATTTTATAGTTACGATAAAGAGTGTCATACGAGTATGCGCATCGTACACACGTATAGATACGTATTTTTACACAGATGATTTCATAAACTCGCGAGTAACATGTAACGGTGTGCAGAGCGAGGCGCTGGAGCGCGCGCGCCACTCGCGCGGCGAGCGCATGCGCGCGCAGGCGGAGCAGGCGGGCGACCTGCGCCGCCGCAACCAGGCGCTCGTGCACAACGTGCTGCCGCCGCACGTCGCGCGACACTTCATGGGCGCCAAGCACCACCACCGGGACCTCTACAGCCAGAGCTATGCCGAAGTTGGCGTCTTATTCGCCTCTATGCCCAATTTTACAGGTCTTTGTGGCGAATTTATATGCTATAGCTTGTAGGATTGTTGTAGGTCATATATTCGCATTAATATTTGCGATGTTTCCTGCGAGTCTCGATCCAAATTTTCTTTATAAGGGTCAAACGGTCGAACCGATTATAATTATTTGTATTCTTTAAAGTGAGCCGTTCATTGCGATTCCGATGTGTTTGCACACATCAGTTCTTACCGTAATAGGAAACATCCTACTGGCCCGATCGCCTTGTTACAGGCGTGTATTCGTATATGTATAAACATGTATCGTGATAGTTTACACAACTTTTCATGTTTACAAAACATTACATTATAAACTATTGTAGAATACATGTTACATGTTTTAATTCTAATTTTAGTGTAAGTCATAAATAACTAAAGCATTATTTCTTTAATAAAATTTACTTCTCCGTGTACTTTAACTCCCATACGTGCGACATTCTAGATGTTCATAATATAACAAGAGCTAAATTTTTTTACTTTTTTACATGATCAAAATTCTATAAAAATTTTATAATATTGACAAAATAATTGTAATGTAATCAATACATTCACAAGCTAGATTTATCTTATATATATTTCATTCGAAACTACAAATATTCGACCAAATTTTTCGAACAGCACCTGTTCACATCCGTACTCTCACTGATTAGACGTACGAGCCGGAAAGTCGTAAAGTTGTTCTCACTCACTGTAATCGATAAACAGACACCGGTCTTTTCTAATTCCGGTGTTTTAACCTGTTGCAGAGTTTTACTCGGAAGAAACTGTTAATAACCAAGGCCTAGAATGTTTACGATTTCTCAACGAAGTTATATCGGACTTCGATCTTGTAAGTATCTGTTTTAATTCGATGGTTGCGGCCAAAAATACTAACGATACAAATAGATTGGCGAAAGAGATAAAAATAGTAAATTTTTAAAGGAAAATAAAGTACATCATTTACACGTACATGATTGCTTTTCAGTTAGTTACAGTTATTAACAATGTGATATACACATGATAGTTATGGCTTAAAGTCACATAATACGTAATAATGATATTTATTCCGTAGCGCGTAGCGTTGTAGCCCCATAGTGCTTATTAATTATTGTTCAAAGTGGTATCCCTACATGACCAATTAATTTTAAATTTTTTTGTTAGAATGGAGGTTATTGCATTATTAGATTCTATTTTTTTACCTTGAATATTTCAAACTTGGCAAAATGGTTCTTTATAGTTTTATGATATCTTGTTTTCAGTTGCTAGAAGATGCTAAATTTAGCAAGGACATTATTAAAATAAAAACTATAAGTTCTACCTACATGGCTGCGTCAGGCCTAAACCCAACACGACAGATGCAGGTTAGTAATATTTAATGACACACAACAAAGATTGTATAAATACATGTATGTAGACCATATGACCATCTAAGTCCGCAAGTAGCATATGAAAACTGTATTTAAGGTCGGATCACACACTTAAGGCAAATAGTAAAAAGTATAAATAATTACGTTCATTTATGTGCATTACCGTTCATTCATATGTGCATAACAATTTCAAGTGACCGCAGTTAAACATTCACTTATTAAATTATTTACAACATCGATCTTTCTTTTGTTTTATATTTTTAATACATTTGCCACATACCAGAAAAAAATGTTATTTATATAAAATATAATGTATTTAATAGTCAAGTCAATCGTTATACAAATTTATTATTTAATTTTGTTTACAAAAATATATTATTATGTAAGTATTATTTGAGCTTACAAAAGTTACATTGGCAGGGAGTAAGTACACATTTTTTCTATTCTTAGTTAGCGGTAAGTTAGTGTTTTCAAGTTAAATTATAAAGTCAATAAACTAGTGAATAATAAGGAAAAATATATTATACTATGACAGGATTATAACCTCGAGTTAAAACATATATATATAACAGATATTAAGGAAAAACAATATAAGTTGTGAAAGCAGCAAACAAAAACACTGATAATGATGAAGAGTGAAGAGGCAATGAAAGAATCGGATTATAGATTGACAGACAACTTTCGGGAAAACAACGATATCCGATAGAATGGAATGCAAGATTACTGTAGATAGAAAGATATTAGAATAAGTGAATGAGGTAGTATACCTGGTAAGTTTGTTGAGCAGAGACGGAAGATACAATATGGATGTGGAAAGGCGTATTGCTGCCGATTACCTAATTAGGATTAACGGTGTACTGTCTGCATTGATGGGACGGCGTAACGTCAGCGTAGCTGCACGTATGGCTGTACATAATGCAATACTGGTACCGACGCTGTTATACGGTAGTAAAACGTGGGTTTGTCAAAAAAAGAACGAAAGAAAGATGAAGGCTGTAGAGATGCGATCTTTTCGGAGAATATGCGGAGTCAGTTTGGCTGACCGAATCCATATACTTAGAAAGACAGGTATAAGCGATAAGCGAGAATGTTATAGTAAGAATGAAGAAGGACGTGCTCAGGTGGTTTAGGCATGTCGAGAGGATGAGTGATGAAAGAATGGTGAAAAAGATATATGAAGCAAAGGTGAGCGGCAAGAGAGATAAGGGGAGGCCTCGGTTGACCTTCGAGAACACAGGATCAATGATACTGGTGGAAGGTCACGTAAAAAGCATGAGGACCCCCCGGAGGGCATGCATGAAGAAGTTAATGACTGTGGACGAATGTATGTATGCAGGGCCCGTAGCGTTTGGCGCTCAGTTCTCTCTGACTACTCATATATACCATGATAGATAACTTTCTATCATTTCATTCCCACCGGCTTACCCTTTGTACATTACAATAAATTATTGGCGGAATTCTTACCTTTTATATTATATTATGTATCTAAGAATAAGTGAATGAGGTGGTATATCTGGAAAATATATTTTTTAGAGATTGAAAATACCATAATTTAGTGGTATTAGCATTAAGAAGTAGTTATAGTCGAAATTACGGGTTTCGATTGTGCAACTGGTCTAGCTACAAGGTTATGCGTAGTCCTATGTGATGTGCTTCAGAGGTCAAATGGTGGTTGCGAAACAATTTCAAATCCACAATATTTTTTTTTTTAACTTCACGCTGTATCCCGCATGTAGCGGGGTAGGCAGAGGGAACCAGAGAACCTAGTGTTAAGACACTCCATTCTCTTTCAACAATTTCGTTCCCCATTTTTCGCCGAATTGAGGCAACTCAACGCCGCGCTTTGCCTTGTTCCCAAACCCAAGAAATAAAAGTACTAAATTTTCTATTTCCTGGAGTGGGAATCGAACCCACAACCTGTCGCGTTTACAGTCGCACGCTAGTGCCTTTGCGCCACGACAGGCGTCCACAAATGATATTTACATACACAAATATAGTAATTGATTTTTATACTTAATATTAATTGGGTGATAAATAAAATGTCGATTGTTTTATATTTATATTTACATAATATGTAAAAGTAGTTGTTCCTCACAACATTTTTTGCGTGGACTTATTGACTTTTGCCATACTATTTACATTTCTATCTTCCGTATTCAACGTAAAACGTATTTTTGTACGTGTAAGAATACCGAGAAATCCTCTACTAGTTTTCCCTTATACTACTCCGCAGTTTTGGTTGTGCTGTCTGCCTGCCGCTTTGTGTGTTATTGAAAGAGTTTTATGTATATTAATTTAGGTTTTGCTTCTCTAAACATCGACACTCGAATGGATAACTGAACTAGTATAATGACTGAGTATGAATGAGTATCTTAGGGTAATAACTATTATTAGAAAACTAGAATTATGTAGCGTAACAAAGCGCGGCGTTGTGTTCCGTCACACAACGCGCAATGTCTTGAATTCGAGCGGAAAATACCTAAGTATCTTGAAACTAAGTTGTCACCTTTAATAATTTAAATAATTATAAATAATATAATAATTACCTAAAGTAATTACCTATAACGTTATGCGAAGACACATAGATCAAAAATGTCTTAAATGTTTTATATGTTACTTGCCTAAATATTATAGAAACTATAGTTTTAATATTTATCTGGATTTGTTCTTTTAGACATTTTTTACTACATATAGTAATTACTCATACACACTCGAATATCACTGAATATGAAACCACTCGTTTTTACCTTGAACGCGCAAATTACAACCTATATTAATTAAAATGAATATAAATTTGAGGCCATCGTGGTGCAGCGGCACAACGTCTGAATGTGATTGGCTGTGAGTTCCATTCTCACTCAAACGAATGATTTAATTTTTTTTCATTTTATCCCTTTGGTAAGACAAAGCGCGACGTTTGTATGTATTATTTCGGGCGGAAAGTGGAGAACGGAGGGTTATTACCAGTGTCTTGTTTGTCTCTCTGTCTACCCTGCTATATGCGGAAAATCGGGAAGTTAAAAAAAAAATATAAGTATAAAATACATACGCCACGTATAAATTTCATATATACATGATAGACAGAAATAATAAAAATATTATTAGATCTTACGAAGCGATCGTGGCGTAGTGGGAAAGCATCTGACTGTAAACACCTTTAATTATAGGTTCTATTTCCACTCGGGGGGAATTAATGTTTTTTTTCATTTCTCCACTTTAGTAAGACAAAGTGCGGCGTTTAGTTCCTCCACTTAACATTCATTGTCTCGAATTCGGGCGAAAAACGGAGAACGGCGTGCCCTGTACTACATTCTCTCAGAATACATTGCTATGCGGGAAAAAGTGAAGCTGCTTTTTTTCTGTTCGAACAAAGCAATGGATGTAGTACCGCCAATCAACACTTAATAAATACCTCGAACTCAGGTGGAAAGACAGAATACCTTAACAATACGTCCTCTCTGGCAATTCCGCAATTCTATGTGCTATGTGCAGGATACAGCGTGAAGTTAAAAAAAATATTAAGAAATTAAATTTTACAAGTTACGAGTGTAGTTTTGCATATGTGCAAGTAGATGAAAATGGAAATTATGTTTGTCCATTTTATTTTAATATTAGCCATCGGACGGTGTACTGGTGCGGTGGGCCCATTTAGCTTGTTTGGTGGAATTCGCTTTGGAACTACAACGAGTACTGGCAGCTATTAACGAGCAGTCGTTCAACCACTTCGTGCTGCGTATGGGCGTGAACCATGGCCCCATCACTGCAGGCGTTATTGGCGCACGGAAACCACATTATGATATATGGGGTAACACTGTGAATGTCGCTTCTCGCATGGAGAGCACTGGCAAAGCTGGATGTATACAGGTGATAAATTATTTTATGATTGTTTTTTTAATATTTTCGTACTAAGGACTACTACTTCTTTCAAAGAAGAAACATACATCAATACCCTTTACAAATGCTTGTAAAGCAAATAAACGCGTAAGTTCACTATTCGACTATATTTTTTAATTGTTACCGCATAACATTTTACTAGGTGAATAATGATGATTCTTTTTAATATGAAGATGAAGCACAAGCTTCACGTCAGAAGTACAAACTTCTGACGTGGTCCCATTTAAATTTAATTATGTTCTAACAAGTAGTTCTTGTGTTATTCGTAATAATTATTTACCGTTTTGGTTCATTTTACTAAACTCGATTTTTTTGTCTTGTTAAATAAAACAATTGAAATTTATTCAATATTTTTTTTTTTAAATCTATGCTTATTGTTTTTTTTCACATGGCACTGAACAACATATTATGAATATAAAAACGTTCGCGTACGTGAACTATATAAGTCTATTTTTAAGTATATACTTATGTCGTACTTAAGTATTACTGTTTATATTTATTATAGGTGACGGAAGAGACTTGCCAAATTCTGCAAAATTTTGGCTACTATTTTGAACAACGCGGCCTCGTTGCCGTCAAAGGCAAGGGGCAGCTTATGACGTATTATTTACAAGGAAAGCGCGAAGCTGGCGCGCCGGTTAACAGCAATGTCGTAAGTATATATGTAATATTCTATAAAAATGAATAATCCTAATGATAAAACCAAAAAAAATAAGAAATAAATTGAACACTCCCTCTTTAATAGCAAAAGTCGTAATTGAAACTTATATACATTAATATGGTAAATCTCCTAAAATGTCATTGTTCATTTAATGCTATGCTTATTTAGAAACAATTGTTTTTTTATTATTTAATTATTGTTAACGTTGATGTAAACATCATAAATGTGTACGTAATGTGATTTAATAATAACCTTAGCTAAATAACGTACAAATATTATTACACTTAACCCCGACCTAAATGCGGTTTAGATTGGATGAACCTAATACGCTGAATCAGATGCTTCTGTTTGGACTAACTGTATTCTATTCATCTGGCACTGATATTATATCTTACCTATTAACCTAGTAATAGCGAAAATTTGCAGTCTTCGAGCATATATTTTTGTATTCAGTATCCAATATAAAATAATGCGCTTATATAGCTTTAGCTTTGAAAATACAAATAAAAAATTTGAAATGATATAGTAATTTTACACCTTTAAAAATATTTGAATATTTTAAAACGCACAAATAGTTCACACAATTTTGTATAACTATAAAAAATCAAAATAAAATATATTTTGTTCTTTCATGATATTATGTGGCTAAGCCATTTATTATCAATTATTCCTGTATATATTTTGATTGGTCAAGTATAAGAGAAATTAAATACGCACGTATTACAACATGTAAATATAACTTGCAAAACAAAGTCAGCAGCGTAATTAAAATTGTCACGCGCTCTTTAGCAAGGGAGCTATTTGTTTAATTTTTCTTTTATGTTATTAATTAATACATTGCTATTATATAGGTTTTAGAGCCTAGAACTTTGGAAAAAGCAGGATACTGGAGAAGATTCGTTGCGATCCGGACAGTCTACCCGGACAGGCCGACCTGCTCCTGTCGCCCTACCCGGATAGACAGTCCGGATTGTTGATGTCGCTCTTCTGCTCTCTGTATTGGATTAACTATGGTTGCATGGATGCATGTTCTTTACTTTTCGCCTATTTTAGAAACGTTATGTTGAGTGACAAAACACAACGTCGCACTTTGCGTAACTGAATCCGGTACTTAAATTACTTATAAATGTTCCTTCGAGTGGGATATGAACTCACCGCGATGACGACAACAAAATATAAATTTATTCATTTGACACACATCAGATGTTCTCTTTATTATTTCATATTAAAAAAGCTTTTATTCCATACATTATATAAAACATGTTTCTAATAATAATGTACTTATATTATATAATTTCAGACGGAAGAAGTGTGTGAAGCTAGTGCAAGAGATGCCTTATTAGTTAACGGAGAAGCTAACGTGTCCTCTCAATGTCCACAATCACACACTCAGGGTGAACTCGAACATCCACTATTACCTTAATACACATATTATAAAAGACACTACATAATTGATTTCTCTATTACTTTTGAAACCTTTATTTGCTTTAAGATCGGCTTTTAGACACCATTGTATATTTAGTATGTATTATATGTGACTAGTATTTATATAATAGAAATTCTCTAGTAACTTCTAGTAATCTTTGGTTGTAATTGGGACTATACTATACTTTGTTAATTCTATAAAGTTTATTAATGTGATGTTTCACTTTTACTTCGTAAGTCTATATAATGTGAATATTTATTGTTTTATAAATATCGACGAATTTTATTTATTCTTGTAATGTTAATAGTATAACTATAGCAAAACAACAAAAACACAATAGCTGATTAGTGTACAAGTAGACTATTGTAGAAAAACATACCATAAATGAAAATATAGAATATTTGGTTTTAATAAAATTAGATTTCTAATTGTACAATGAGAAAGAAATAAATATATACTAATTGTTTATTCAATTTAATACAAATCCACAAATAGAATAATTGACAGTTACACACACGGGAGACTACTGATGTTACATGTCACACAAATATCTGTTTTGTGTCGGGATTGAGTCTACAAGGTTTGCTTATTCCTTGGAGTGACTTTGTTGTAGATACGAGTACATAAACAGATACAGCACAATAAACATACTTACTAACTAATGACAACGGATTGATGCAACTGATAAACTTTGCCAAATGAACTGTGTTGTTAAAATGTATTATTGCATAAACCAATATAAGTATTATATTTTAATGAAATTTTCAAGAATAAATAAAATTTGCCATTTTGTATAATCTCATTTGTACTTATAAACTTTTTTAGCAAAATGACGTGTTTTGCATTTACAATCTTTAGATAGTTTGTTAAACACGTGATACGAAATAGTAGACATTTGTATCTTGAAGTATCTTATTGATATTCGATAAAAATAAATAGAAAGTACACTATGAGTAAATAATTTATCATCCTTGTAGTGTTATACAGTTTCTCACCTATTTGTCATCACTAATCTCATAAAGTGCCCCCAGACTTTGGCCGATCTCGTTACACTAATCTTTAACTATAATAAACTGATAATACATCGACAACTGTAATACTCAAACATAAAAGTTTACATGTTTTAAGGAAGATATTATACGTTTCATATATAGGTGCTACCTACATCATTTATTTATGCTATAATATTACTTCATAAGTGGCGGCGAAATATTATGATGCAGCCATACGTGTACGAGGATACGAGTTACATAACATCAATTCGTGGATAAATCTGTAGTCGATGTTGCCTCATCTTCATCTTCGTGTACTAAGTAGCAATATTGTGATATTCGTGTTAGGTGTATAGCTTTACTCGTATTGATTTCGCTTAACTTTTAGCCTTAGAATATTATATTTGAAGCGTAATACAAGTGGATAATAAATTAGAATGTTCGTAACAATAATAAGAACCGCGCTTATCTATATGTAGTAGAATTGCCTAGCCTAGATTAGATAACTTAGCCTACGTACATTATACTTAGTTAAATTTTAATAGTCAAAATATTGATGTAACGTAGATTTTAGGAAACGTCACGCTTGGATTTATATGTAGTATTTATTAATATAAATATCGTCGTGATATTATAATTGTTTATCATACTATTAAGTCTTGTTAGAATTTAATTTGAATTCTTTGAATAATTACATACTTTCCTGTGATTGTGACTATTAAGATATAATTTTGTACGTGTTTTAGCTCAAGCATCTAAAGGTCCAACCTTTTGTGGCTATAATACTATTAAATAAAAGCAATATCTCTCAAACTAATCTTTTATTTTATATTATTTATCTGATAAGTACGTAAAAAATGGGAGCCATTCTCAAATAACTCTCTTAGATCAAAGAAATTTAGGACGATAGGACTAAGAGCGATAAAGCAACTGACACAACGAAACAACTGAAACAACAAAAAAATCTCGTTATATCTATAGAAAGGTGATAGGAACAGCTAAATATTAGTTACTAGGGTGAAGGGTATACTTAGATAGCGGCTAAGACTCGCGATCTTATGGCAAAATATTAAAAATCATATGAAACACTTCGGTTATCAATAGCAAGTGCACAGAGAAATATTACAACAAATATAATAACCAAAAAAAAAATCAATACTGTTCGCGATAGAAGTCTCTTCTAAAGAATCTAAATAAAAGCCTTACCCTATTTTAGAATCAGCTTCTGATTTGACACGGACTGTGGATGCTAGTATTTCGTCATCCTGACCAGACATTTTCTTTGATTCTAAAAGACTAAAGGTACCGTGTAATATTGGTAGAATTTAGAGTTCCATGTACATGAGCCCATTTGTGTGCTCGAACTCAAAATCACTGCAAAGTTTAAATCATTTCGCCATTCAACGTGCAATGTGTTCAATAGACGAAGTAGAGAACGGAGTGTCTTAATACTGAGTTTTCTCAGCCTACTTTACTATACGTGGTAAAAGCGTGGAGCTAAATTATATATATATATATATATATATATATATTTAGTGGTGAACGGCACTGTTTAGGCACTGCTTTTTTTTATAGATAATGAATGGCAAACGAGCAGAAGGACCACTTGATGGTAAGTAGTTACCTTCGCCCATGAACATCTACAACACCAGAGATGTTGTAGATGCGTTGCTAACTTAGAGGATACAGATGGAAGGGGAGGACAATGTAGTAGTCCGCTATCAGAACCACCACATTTTGGAGAAAGGATGGGTAGGAAAGGGGAAAATGCCTGGCTTACATGCCATCGAACCGGAACACACCATTAGATATTTGGCGGTTCGTTTTTGACATGAAAGTGGTCGCGAGCCAGACGGAGGACGAATCTCCTACCACCTAACTACTGGGATAGCCGCCTTTTACGGGACGCTACCCAGCGGCGGAGGGGAATTGTATTCTAACCCCATCCCCTCACAGGGGCTTGGCAGATAACTGAATGTGGTGAACATTAAACGGCGATAACGTTGTTATATGTCTATTAATAGTGTAGTGCAGAAATTAATTTGACTACCATTTGAATATGAATAATTTTACAACTATTTTTAAGTAGCTGATGCCCGCAATTTGGTTTACGTGCCCTTTATGACCTTTGTCTACTACTTCCATTACAATTTCGATTTACCGCCCGTTGACATTGATACATATACCCAAAAACATACCGCCTTTACCACATGTACATAATTCCAAGTTATGTCATTATATGCGTATATTATGAGATAA
>JAKGSA010000030.1:0-17706 GCA_033558755.1 Philaethria dido | reverse complement strand
TTTATATATTAACTTATCTATAGTAAAAATGTTTAAATTGAGCATTTTTTAATATTTTAAATTAAGCCATCCATAAATGTGGGTATCTCACTCAAATTGCATATTGACTATATCACCAAAGATCTATTATTATATTATAGAAAATATACTAAAACATATAAGTATTTAATTTTAGTCAAATAAACTCTTTCCTTGAAGTATGTTATGAAATAAATACTAAGATTTACTTCCGCATTATTTCACCGCAACGTAAGGCCTAGTAAAAAGAATATAAATAGGAACTTGATTTAATAAAATGCACTTATTTAATCAGCTTAGAACTCGTTCCTTTACCGATTTCTCATATGATTTAAATATTAAGTTTCATCCTTATCAAAAATTATGTTATTGTTTTTATTGCACAGCTTGTTTTCTAATAACACCTGGCTTCAACGTGAGAAGAGTTACTTTTTAGATAGAGGAAATATAAAAGGCATATAAACTATTTTCTGTATAGAGGCCATCATGGCGCTGGCATCAGTGGTACAACGTGTGACTGTAAACGTGACTTGAGGCCAATTCCCAATTTATGAAAATAATGTTTTGATTTCTTCGCTCTGGTCTGACAAAATGCAATGTTTACCTCTACTACTTTACAATCAATGTCTTGATTCTAGCGGTAAGCGGAGAACGGAGCGCCTTGACACTAGTTTCTCTCTGACTACACTATGCGGTATGTAGCATACACTTGCTTTTTTTATTTTTTATATTGAAAAAAATAAAAATATTAGTGCAGAATTATCATAATAGCTTAGAATATACAGACTTTATTCGTTACGTGCTTTTCCCACAAACAAGTATTCCAGCAGAAAGAGAACAATTTTAGAAGCAGTAAAGGATGCACCCGAAGATGCAGGTGATTCACAGCTGATGAGTGCAAAGGGTGTTGGCAGAAGTGTAAGCGCTGTGGGCGAGAGGGGCGGGCGGGGCGCAGATTGAGGCCACTATTTAATCGCACCGCGGCCGCGCAACGACCTGTTGTGATCCCGTCATGGCGCGCTACGCCCGTGTCGCTCCTCTGGTCGCGTGTCTCTTGTTCGCCTGCGGTGAGTCCTACCCTTTATCTTACGTCTCCAGATTCCGTCTATATCGCGACGTCATGAGTGACGTGATATTACATCCGCTCATCTCCAAACAAATAACGGACGCGTCCAGTGCACAAAAGTGAACAGTGAAGTTGCACAAAATGACCGTCGCGAGATAGACTGTGTCTTAAAGTTTCCGATTGAATGCAGTCAGAACGTGATCTCCTTGCATCAAATGACTTAAGAATGTAATCAGCGCGCTGCAAACCTTTCAAGGACAATTTTAAACATACAACTATCGAACGCATATTAACGAACATAGTACCTATTAACAAAAAATAAAGGTTCTAAATATTTTTTATAAATAACTAAATTAAATCTGCATGAAATATTCGATTGCAATTTTTTTGCCACCCGTACTACCGTACAGTATTCATATATTAAAAAAATAATCAAATTGTGGGTAGTCAGTCAAGTCGCATTGAATTGTTTTAACTTTGCTGGATAGTAATCAAATAATTTACGAAAGCACTCAAGTATTTGGTAAAGTAAATATTTAGCACTTACTGCGACTGCGCATTGTGGTTGCGGAGAACTTTCACATTCAGTCCATGTTGCGTTGCGGTTGCGCTGCTGACGTCACTCCCGCGCCAACTCGTAATCGCGCGAAGTGTTCCAATGCTTTCATGATATTGCTAGAAAATATCTTAAAATCTATTTTTAGCGATTGATCATATTTTTATATTTGCAGTATAAAAATCAGCTTTAAACAAAACATGTATAACTCGAATTATTTAGAGAAAAATTGTTAGGAGAAAGGATACTCTAAATCAATACAAATCTGCTTTTCCATTATTACTTCTAATGTAAATTTTTATTATAATACAAATTTTTATGCGATAAAATAGGAAAAATAATCTAATAAGGTACTTACCTACCTACGCAAAGTGAGGCACTTACGTACCTGTACTGGAAATTTAATATTTACAAGCGATAAAATGTTCGTAATGTTCTGTACCTATGTAAAATTCCAGTACGAAAGAGACCTTTTAAAAAAGTACCATTCATTATAAGGTCAAGGTCACACACTTCGCGCTCAATGTTTAACTTTTTATTTGATGGTGCTTGTATTGAATTAATTAGAATATTGTGATAATATTATGAATATTTTAAATAAACTGTTTAATCTATCGTTATGGTCTATTAGTAGATTATATAAAGTTACAAAATTCATTTTATAAGTAGTTGCGTAGTTAAGGTCAAATATTTGGCACAATTTGAGTCGCAAAATTTACATTTCAATAGCTTGCAAGTCGTAATTATACAACATCTAAACATCTAAAGGTATATATAATACTATTACTTATTGTGCTTAAAATAAATGTACATATAGTGTATGTGTGTGTATGTATGTATGTATGTATGTGTGTGTTTGTATATATATATATATATGTATATATATATATATATATTACATTAATTGAGCTACAGGTTAAAGCGGTCATGTTTTAACTTTAAACCACAACTCATCCATTACGTGATGTTATGTGAAGATACCTTTTAAATGTCAATCATTGCGTTGGGATGTTAAGTTCGTAGCACTAAGTCATGACTTGATGTTTTTTTTTATGTAATATGATAAAATATCAAGATGTTTTATATTTTGATTTATTTTTTATCATGTATGTCTCATTTTAGTTGTAAAATAGTAATTTAAAACTAAAATAATCTGTATTTAACGCATAATATTAAAGCCAAGTTAAACAACTGCTAATTTAACATGCTCTTTACGTACCTTAAGAATATTGGTATGTATTATTAGATTGTGTCAATAATTATCCCCAGTATTAAAATATGTCTAAATATTTTTATCGTATTTATATGTTCTTGATTTTAAATACTTCCGATAAAAATGATAATAGAATAGCATTAGTTTATTATTATATTTTAAATTTAATAATATACATTTAGAAAATAAAAAAGACAAAAATTTTAAATTGAAATTTCATAAGCGGAGTTTGTCAATCTGCTCTATTATAAGTACGCACTGATGCAATCGTAACATAGTAATAGAGTAATATGTTGTGAGAACTAAATATAAAAAAAGTTTATAGTGAATATTCACAAGCCGTGAGAAGTTATTGCGCACACGTCTAGTCTGTCATTTGTCATCGTATCGTAAATATTCCCATTATTACATTTCTCACGCTCTTAAACTCTTCTCCACTCTTGTACTCAAACAAAAAATGATTAAATGTTTCTACATAAAGAGCTATATAAGTAGCTTTTTCTTTATATAAATGCTTCAATCTATTAAGATTTTCCCTATTTTGTATGCGGTTTCATAAGCTGTCATACTAGCTTTTGAATTGAACAAACAATTTGAAAAATAGTGTAAGTTCTTCTTATGATACAAAAATCCTTAAGATAAATCATTCTGCACTTTTCTTCTTTGTCTCCTAAATATTTACTAGGAACTCGACGTTAGTCATCAATATTTTTACATTCACTTTACCAATACCACGAACAGATATCCTTCCTACAGCCCCGTTAGTAATTTACCGTTTCATGATAGTTTTATATAAGACAATCGACACAAGGAACGCCTAAAAGTAACATTCCATGTTTATGAGTGATCGGTATGCAAGCAGCACGCTAGGCCAACGTCCGTAACGTCACTCGCGCCGCATAACTATGCATTCACACAAATCTAGTCAGTGCAATCATTTTAAATTTTTATATAAATACCACAATTAAAATAAAACTAAATTTATCATAAATATTACTACTAATTAAATGTTTATTTAGTTTTCAATATGATAGCGAGACATTCATAGAAAAGACATCAACGCGCTCGGCTTACCGCAATAAAGAAAGTTAATCAGTGTTTAATAGACCTATTTTGTTTTCAATTTTTTTTACGCATATTTCATTCAAATATATTTAACATATTTATATGTATGAAGAAATTAAAAGTGGTGTGAAATGAAAAGTCGTGAGATCAAGTCCATGTAATCGCTGCCGAAACACGTGGCAGATCCGGGTCAAAGAGGACAAGTTCTCATTTATCGTTCCGGTGGTGACAACTATTTTTATTGCGTCATGTTTTATTCATATACTACTATCGAAAATAAAATAAATAACAAGAACGAAATTACGTTTTTCCAAAAGTTATACAACCGCCTAAAACTACAAATATGTTAGGTCGTTAAGTTTACGTGGCATTATCTTTATAGAAGATGCTTATATTTAAAACATTTCCTGTATTTTAAAGTAACTTTTGAATAATCATTATTTCTAGTGCACGGAACCTTTAATTCATCTACGAGTAAACAGACTGTCGACATTGAAAACAGGGCTGGAGTATTTCCTGTTTACATTCACAAAGTCGTCGTTTCGTTATGTATTTTTTATTGTATTAAGCGAATTATTTTATTTTTATTTCAATAAAATAAAATTGAAGAAATAAATCTTGCAATACACGTTCATCTTGAGAACGAATTTATAACAAAGTAACTTCATATTGGAGTTATAGTAAATTTTGTAATACATTTTAGTAAATAGAGAATAATAAAACACAGATTATTCACGCTGGACGTTTTGTTGTAATGACAGCTCTTTATATAATTTTTAATATTCAAAGGAATAAATCTGCTATTTCCTGTTTGCCTAGCCTATAGTTAACGGTCAAGTAAATCAACTTTTCCGTGGCCTTTTCAAATTATAATAATTTCAACAGAACTCTCGCACAAAAGCATCAAATACCATGCATAATGAAGCAGTTGTTTGATATATTCAGAAGAACTTAGAAAGAGTTGTCCTTGTCGTTGCTTAAGCGCTGACATTTTAAACCAGTCAAATGTCACGTGCGCTCACTTCGCCTTTGACATTTATGAACATCTTCCAGTGACATTTTACCTCTAATAATAAAAATGCCGTAAAGTATTTGTAAATATTTTGTCGAATCTATCTAACTGCCAGTATTTAGCATTTTATATTAACCTGTCTATGAATTATTTAACAGAGTTAAGTAAGACGTTATGCCATCTAATACGGTTTGAATTGGGTAATGATTTAAAAAAAATATAATATATATGTATACGAGAATATTTAAAGTTATAATTATTGATATAGTATACGCTGATGGACACCGTTGGCGTCGACAAGCTGATGACTCTAAGAAAGACGACAGTCTGGAGCAAGAGCTATGCAAGGACAAGGACGCAGGCGAATGGTTCCGGCTGGTATCTGGCGAGGGCGACAACTGTCGCGACGTCATCCAGTGTACTGCCTCGGTGAGTGGAATAGGCGATTACTACTTTTCCAAACATGTAGCTACTTTCTTGTTTAATTACTGTATATCAGTGCCCTTTGGGTATATTTCCTATAAATCACAATTTATTTTTAAAAAATATTGTTTCTTTAATTTATGTTTTTGGGTAGAGCTTGAAAATAGTTCCTTAAAATTATGTATGTCGAGACTTGCAGATCTTTTTAATGTTTAGAATGTGTACAAATAAATTGTTGTTATCTGTTGATTACAGTTAACTGTTGTTCAATATACAGAATAATGCCTAATACTATCACTCTTTATTTTATAATAGGGTATTCAAGCTATCCGTTGCCCTGCCGGTCTTTTCTTCGATATTGAGAAGCAAACTTGCGATTGGAAAGAGGCAGTTAAAAACTGCAAATTAAAGAACAAGGAACGTAAAGTAAAACCTTTATTGTATACCGAGGAACCTCTCTGCCAAGATGGGTTCTTAGCATGTGGTGATACTACTTGCATTGAACGTGGTCTTTTCTGTAACGGAGAAAAAGACTGCGTTGACGGTTCAGACGAAAACTCATGTGGTAAGAAACAAATTATATGTCGCGTATTTTTTGTATTTAAGGATTATTCTAAAATTAAAATGAAATACAGATCTTGAATATAAATAAAAAACTGCCTCGTAAGGCATGACAAACGATTTGCCTGAAATGCCAATCACTTGGCCTAAAAAAACATCTCAATGCTATGTCGCAACGCACCTTAAGCAAATGGGGTGTTTGTTTTATTTAAATTTTACTAAATACGTTAACATTTAATTTTATGATGTAACATTTTCTATAATTTAAATAAATATATATTGGCACACGTTTTCATTAATGTGTACCTAAATTAATTAATTTTGTAGTCTTCGTGCGACGGGAAATTATACAAATTTCATTTATTAATTATCAGTTATAAATATAATTATTTATATATCTAAATATTTATTTTTGTTAAATGTAGTACATAATATTCATGTATATTTCTTATTATAGACCACATAAGCAGTCGAGCAAAACAAGCAAATGGTGTAATCGTTTTAATTTAAGTTGCACATTTCAATATGCATTAACTTCATTCATTACACAATTTACATGTTACGCTAGTTTATATTATGAGAGTTTATAACTTTTAATCACAACCACCACATCACACTTCAAAAAGTGAAATCAAAATGGATGGTGGTAGTGTTGGATATTTTGACACAGCGAAAGTACCCATACTGGTTCTAGAAGCATGTTTCTAATAACTTTAGACTCGGTATGTTGACTTAAATATATTATTTGAAATTTATTATGCTGTTTTGTTGTAGATATTGACAATGACCCTAACAGGGCTCCTCCTTGTGATACGTCTCAATGTGTATTGCCTGATTGCTTCTGCTCGGAAGATGGTACCGTCATACCCGGTGACCTACCTACCAGAGACGTACCTCAAATGATTACTATTACTTTTGATGATGCTATCAATAATAACAATATCGAGTTGTATAAAGAAATTTTCAATGGAAAGCGTAAAAACCCCAATGGTTGTGATATCAAGGCCACATTCTTTATTTCACATAAATACACAAACTACTCAGCCGTGCAAGAAACCCACAGAAAGGGCCATGAAATCGCTGTGCACTCGATCACGTAAGTAAAGACAAAACTTGTAATAAAACTGTTTACTTGATTATTATATATAACTAGCCGCCCGCGGCTTCGCCCGCGTAGAATTCGGTTATAACGCGCGACATGGTAAGGAGTAGTAGTAGTAAGTGGTTTAGATGAGAAAGTTATAAACAGTTGAACAATCTTACATGATTTTATGTTTGACAATAAGGAACTTCTATATAAACTTTCATCCCCTATTTCAACCCCTTCTACCATTTTTTTCACGGTAAAAAGTATTCTATGTCCTTTTCCAAGTTCAGTTCTATCTTCATACCGAATTTCATCAAAATCGGTTCAGTGGTTTAGGCGTGAAAGCGTAACAAACAGAGAGGCAGAGTTACTGTCGCATTTGTAATATTAGTAAGGATAGCTTTATATTTTTATTTTTTCTTTCTTAGACACAATGACGATGAACGTTTTTGGAGCAATGCCACAGTCGACGATTGGGGCAAAGAAATGGCCGGTATGCGAGTTATCATCGAAAAATTCGCAAATGTTACCGACAACAGCGTCGTTGGGGTTCGCGCACCGTATCTGCGAGTTGGAGGCAACAATCAATTCACTATGATGGAAGAACAAGCTTTCCTTTATGACAGTACTATCACTGCTCCTCTATCTAATCCTCCTCTATGGCCTTACACCATGTACTTCCGTATGCCTCATCGCTGCCACGGTAACTTGCAAAGCTGTCCCACTAGGAGTCACGCTGTTTGGGAAATGGTAATGAACGAACTTGACCGTCGTGAAGACCCTAGCAATGACGAATACTTGCCCGGTTGCGCCATGGTTGACTCTTGCTCTAATATTTTAACGGGTGACCAATTTTACAATTTCCTTAATCACAATTTTGACCGTCACTACGACCAAAACAGAGCTCCCTTAGGGCTTTACTTCCACGCTGCCTGGTTAAGAAATAATCCAGAGTTCTTGGAAGCGTTCTTATATTGGATTGACGAAATCCTTCAGACTCATAATGACGTATACTTTGTAACAATGACACAGGTAATTCAATGGATTCAAAATCCTCGCACTATTACCGAAGCAAAGAACTTTGAGCCATGGAGAGAAAAGTGCGCCGTTGAAGGCAATCCCGCCTGTTGGGTACCTCACTCGTGCAAGCTTATATCCAAAGAGGTTCCCGGTGAAACTATCAATTTACAAACGTGTGTCAGGTGCCCAGTCAATTACCCCTGGCTCAATGACCCCACGGGCGACGGTCATTATTAAATGAGATCTCGCGCCTCACGTGGTGCATATTAGTTGATAAATTGCAATTGATTGCTAGGACATTATATTCGGGTTTGTTATATTAAATAAAAGTCAAGTTTATTCAGTGCTGACTTATTCGATGAATATGTGTCCGTGTAATTATAAAATGTACTGGGTCATAATCCCGTCAGTAGTCTAAGTACCTACCTATATGTAATATAGACTCACATGATATTTAATAGGTCTGTTTTAATACTATATGTGATTTTTCTACTGTAAGTCTGTTGGATAAAATTAAAATACAAAACATAAAAAATTTATATTGTTTCATTATTGTTAATTCAACCCTTACTATAATTACCTACAAAACATGAAATTTCACTAAACTATAAATAAAGTTGATCATTAATAGAAAAGAATATATTAATATTATATTAAGAATACAAAGTTAGTTTACAAATCACGTCATCATTACGAATAATGTAGAGGTATATATTTACACAGATCACGTTTACTCATTGTTATTCAATTTTCGTATAACATACCTTCAAGATTAGCAATATTCTATATAGTTTCACAAATAAAACTTTTTTTGTACGTGACATAGTTTAGAAGTGACTAGTACTCAGAATGTATGAAAAGAATTAAAAAAGTATAAACTTAAATTTTGTCACATTCATAATTTCTATCAAAAAGGAGCAGGGTCATGACCACGACCATGTTTATTGTCACCAAAAGTTAACAGATTTTGATATATATGTATGTCTATTATTATACTTAATAATGACTCGTAATAAATTTTAAATATAAATAAAACGGAATTATTCATATTTTATAATGACATATATACATAATTCAAATTCAGATGCCAACTTTATATAACCTTAATTTTATTTGAATATTTTAATTCCGTCTATTAAATGGAAATTGAGTGGTTAAAAACAACAATTTGAAAGTACCTATATGAATAGCATATTAGTATAAACCATCATCCTTCACCTTTTATATGTGGATACAACAAGATCTCGATATTTTTTACAATGAATTTAATTCAACGTGAAGTGGTCAATTTAGAAGTAACTTAATTAATATTATTATTATTTATATTTAATTTCATCTATAGTAAGCCAAAAACCCATATGCAGATTTTCAAAGTGACATTTATGCTTTAAACATCCATACGATTCTAGCAATTACAAAAGGAAGATAAAATATTTTAGAAAATTGTCACAATTGTTACGCAACCTATTTTCCAATAATGTTGCTTGTCTTCTTATTTAGTTATATTTATGTCATGACATGAATACAAGATATCTTATTTTACAATACCTAATACTTGCTCTGAGACTATTTAATACTTAGTACATCTCTGGACCTCATTGTTATTATAAAGGTTTAAAGGTTACGGATACGGTCCGAACTCAACAAGTCATTTTTAGTCATTGTCAAATTGATTGCATTTGTAAAAAAGATTAGTAAGTAAACGAAGAAATTCATCGACTTATAAACTCCACAGTATTTAAAATAAACATGACAAGCTTCACTTAGCATGACCAGAATAATATTTTATAAATAAAACTAATGTATGTGTAGTGTGAGTGAATACAGCTACATATCTATTATTAAACTCATCAAATTAACGAGGACGCAATCACAAGTTGCACGAGACAATAGAAGAGGGACGCCACCAACACACCGCCTTCCCAGGTCTGACACATTGGTCTCGGTGGGTGGCTTGTTGCAAATCATCACCTTCATTACGACCATCTGCCTATACTATATCGACATCGAGCCAAACTTTCCATTTCATTTCGCAACATGTGGTGTAAATCGAAGTAAAATAAGGATAATGAAAATTATTACAAACGCTAGCAATACCAAAATAAATAGAGAGTTGGCATGTGATGTGCCTACAGTAATAATGCATAAAGTAAGCATAGTTATGAAAAGAAGCGAAATACAGCCTGCAATAGTGAAAGCAGTGAAAGTCAGCGAGCGAACTGCACAGCCGTAGCATTCTTTATTTGTATACTAAAATATCACGTTACATAACTAATATAATCTTTAGAAATCAATCAAAGGACTAGTTAATAACCGTATGATTAAGTTTATCGCGTCACTTACATGCTACATAAAACTAAAATATCAAAAAGAGAAGACAAACGAATTTTTACCAGAATGCTATGAATATAAAATAATTTTTAGATAATAGTAGATAATTTGAACACGTTTTATTTATTATTTTTCTATAAAATTTTAATCGTTTAGCGAATGCTACATACAGGAAAAATCACACAGTAAAACTGGAATCTTTCATAAGAATTTCTGCGAAATAAATCTACGAGCTATTACACGAAGAATAATGTCATATATATAATTGAATGATAAATCAAATTTCAATCTAAATTAATGTAATAACACGAAATTTACTTATGTATATGCACGTGAGCAAGTATATCATAAACGTACTATACGAGTATTTTTAAAATGGAAGTAGTTAAATGATTTGTGAGTAGCAAATATACTTGTTGGCCTTATTAATATAGAATTGCTTAGAGCTTTACAAACCACATTTATTCGATGCTAATAGGTATACATAGGAGTGCATGCATTGTCGCAAGTGAAAGGAAATATCTTGAAGGATCCTTGACTCTTGCGCGCCTACTTGCCGCCGTGTTGCGCGTCGCCGCGTCAGTACTATAATTCTGACGTGCTGATATTCTGCGCATCCATCCTTGCAATGTTGATATCTACATATATGTAAAGCCTTCCCTAAGCATCCTTAAGCGATACAAATATAAACTCTCATGACGTAAGAATTAAATAAATATTGAACATCTAGAACACCTGACGTAAAACACGTCACAAACAGGACGTCGAAAGAAAGTGAAAAGGCTTCTGATATATATATTTTTTGCGATATTATGCGTCTTCATTAATTAAAATATATTGCATTATACATTATAACATTAGGGTGCCTCCGTGAAGCAAAGGCGATATAATTTTGGGTTTAAGTTTCAATGTCAACGGGTGGTAAATAGAAATAGTCATAATATCCACGCAAATAAAGTTGCGGGCATCAAATATTTTAAATATATTTGTAAATAGTTACACATATAATAAGTACCTAATTGCACTAAATTTAAAATTACCCGCTTTACTAAACTCAAAACTAGTATTGTCTCCTTCGTTTATTTATACTCGTATATGTTTTGATAATTTGTCTATATTGTATTATTGAAGTTGCATAATAATTTAAAATCTTCTAATTTTCACCTATGTTGCACTAAGACTCAAGTCGTTGGATACTAAAATGCTGTTTATATTATGTTAGAAAGCAGCCAAGTGATTAGTGCTTATAAATATTACCACAAGTTAGCTTTTTGCTTATAAAAACTTAGTTCTTTTCTGTTACCAAATGCAAGTTCTAGTATTTTAAGCCGTTAGTAAAAGCAATGACATACTGTTTGCCGCTTTCCTAAATTCAATACAGCGAAGAACGGTAAACCGAACAAATATTGCTTTTTAAGTTTGTTTTTAACAGACTTCAAAAAAGAGGAGGTTATCAATTCTACAATATTATTTGATAAATATAGCTAGTGATGTCCCATTTAAACTTAGTTAAGATCTGATGAGTAGTACGAAAAATTTGAACGTGATTTAGACCGACTTTGAAATTTCAGATTAATTTAAATTTTTACATACTTATCATGGACCCACGACAATGACAATGACAATAATGTGAAAAAAAAAAATAAAAATGAAAATAAAATAACTAGAAAACTAATCTAAAATTGTTTTGTGAAAAATGAATAAAAAATAAGAAATATTGTAATAGTGGGGAGCATGGTGTCAATAGATTACTTCAAAAGCGTCGTACGCTTTTCTTTTATTTTTTACTTTTTAGTCTTTATTTTGTATTTTTTAGTTATTTTTTTTACAAAAGCATATTACTGTTGTCTAAAATTAATTATTGTAATTTTAATAATTTACTTAATATAAATATATTTAACCTTTTAGTTTTTTAATAAAATTACCTACTAAAATCTTATTAGGTTTACTTTTTATTTTTATAGATACTGCTAATTATATTAAAAAATATGTAGTATGTAAAAATGTATTTGTTTTATTTTTGGTCCTACCCTATATTTAATTATATCAATTTACCAGACATACTTATATTAGATATTTATAATATAGACAAACAAATTTACTGATACTCTGTAATTATTCGATACCTTGTACCTACTGCGTATGTCTTGATGGCAATGTCTTAATTATTTCCGCTGTTTTCGATTCACTTCCACATATTTCTTCTACTACCCGTTTCCTTATATGTGTTTTCTGTAGACTTTACGTAGGTATATGTGAGTATATGGCTACAAAAAGTAATTCCTGCTGCTCTTGATTATTTATTATTTTTATATTCTAATCCTTAATACTTTCACGCGATGAGCTATATGTTGCATAACTTTCGGAAGATTTGCCATTTAAACTATCGATTGCTAGGTTGTAAGCAATATTCAGTTGTTACGTGCACAAATGACACGAATACTTGACATACATATGTTGGTGTGTCTCATACAATTTACTACAATATGTTTTTATCAGTAATTTTTCATTCAATAAGTGTTGTTGCTAAATTGTCTTTTGTCTACCTTTTTCTACATTTTTCTGTGTTATACCTGTTCAATATTCTCTTGACCTTTTCTAGTAGTAGGCACCTAATTATACATTTTATTATATGCCACTAGTTTAAATATCTCTCTATACTGCTTAAATTAACATCAAATTTATATTATATTGATTAGCAAAATGACATATATTTATATATACTGTTGTACTGTGTTGTAAAATGACATTAATATCAAATTAATAAGTAAAAACGATCGAAGGTAAAGAAGATACCTATACATAAGTTATACTCGTACACTACGTTTATCTCATACACGCACTTCCATATTATGTGACTACCTTTTGCTGTTGCAAAACAACACCTTATACATACTTAAAATTAATAGAAGTATAGAATTGTAACACCTAAGTTTATCAAATTCAATGGTCTCTGTCCCGAAAAAAGTTAAATGTGTAAATGTGTTACACTAAGTTATTACTTATAAGACTTCACAATCAGATTTCTATTTGAAATGTTTGCTTGACACGAATGTAATGAATGACTACGAGTATAAGCAACGTTAGCTTTGAGAAATATTATTTATTCAACATTTTAAATTTTGATCTCCTAACACAATTGTTTTGAAGCTATTAATATTAAAAAAGCATATCATAATTCATAATATTTAAATTTATTCCGATTTGATCAATTAATTTCCTTTTAATCAATTTTTATTCATAATTCATCCTTCACCTTTTCACTTTAGTGTAGTAATAGTAACAGACATAAACATAAATTTTACATAATAAAATATATGTAAAAATAGGTACGTTAATATGTCAAAAGGTCATAGAGATCCAACGTGATGAAGTGGCAGAACAACAACGATGCCGCGGCCGCGGTCGACGCCGTGCCACGTAGCGACCGCACCGTACCCGCGCTCACCCGCGCCTACCCGCGCCCCAGCCTCACCGCGCTGCCTTGTCTTCTCTGGGCTCCGACACTTGTATCTTACATAATGTGATACACCCGGATATTGGTACAAGGCCACCCATCTTCTCGCAAATATTCAGTTGCAATTACCTATATTATTTTACTGTTTCCTTACCCCTTGCATTAAGACAAATAGTACATATAGAAGAAATACGATTATATCAGCATAAAAATATATTCAAATCTCCTAATTGTTTTAAAGTATCTATATAATTAGTTGTAAATATAAAAAATAATATTTGTATAATTAATATCTTAACTAAGATATTTGTATAATTAAAAAAAATATATATTATTAATTATAATTATAAATTTATATTTGACAAGTAAAAGCTGAGACATTATTTGCTTCACTTATTATTATTGTAGTCAATGTTCGAGATAAAGTTACAAGCACGTGTTTCCTATCTATTCAAATTTTTTTTCGGCACATCTACGTAGGTTACGCTTTTACATAAAAAATAATACCTACTTAATTATACAAAAACGAGAATACAGTTTTGAATCTTCTCTCCACATTTTTGTGACATTGACATAAATTTTAGAGAACAGGTTCGAACGATAATCGAAAGTATTTCTTAATATATATAACTGTGGGTATACAATAAACTTTATGTTGTTGGGTTAAAACGATGATTTATTCTCGCATTGTGATATTATAACAAATATATTTAGGTTTAAACTATATATTTATTATATTATTGATTTTTTCCATTAAAATATTATTATCTATGGACTTAAATATTTATATAAATATTTACCGTGAGATATGTGCAGATATATCCACTTGCAATGCGTCCTTTAATAATTCTAAATGGAACCGCAATTAAATCCCGGTATGACCACAATCAATCTCATATAACAAATATTCAAGGTTAATAAAACATAACACTCACTGAGTGAAAAAATAACTATTTAACTGTTTTTTAAGAACTTCTCATACCATTATTAGAACCTAATATTGGTAGAACCCTACTGATATAGTAATAAACATAAAACCTTTTTAGATAATTAAGTATCTAAACCAACTTATAATTCCATGGTAATATTATTCTTTATTTAAATGTATATAAATAATTCTATATTTTAGTGAAGTGGAACAGTTTCTAGGTACTTTATTGGCTTATTATTTAAAATATTCCACTAGCTTACCTTGACAAATAGTTAGCAGAACAACATCGAAACTTTAAATTTTAATATTACATTTTCTTTTTTATTCAAGCTTTTAAGAAAATTAATTTGCTTCTAATTGGCACCAAATTATCCGATGTTGAGTTTTTTTGCTGATGATAGTAGCTATTCAATCAAATTGTAAATAACTTACGTTATTTTTATGCAGCTTTTTATGCATTGCAAAAAGATGTAGCAACAAACGTGTATCTAGTTACCTAGGAATTTTACTATACAAAAACTAAATCAATCATTTGGATATTTCTACAAAATATGTATTTCTTATCTATTAAAAATATAATGTGATAATATGTTTCGATGAAAAAAAAGGGTAGCACCATCGTTGTTCTTTTGACTGCGTCTTACATTTTTATTAAACCGTGGATTTTCAAATGCAATTTTTTAAATATTTCTATAAATTTATTGTATTTTAAATTGTTTATAATACTTATAATACATTTTATGAGCAAAAATTCGTAATAAACGAATAAAAAATATTGAAATTAGTTAAAAGCTAATCATGATTATCATTTCTGCACGTTGTCGCGTCAAAACGTCAGCGAGCGCTTATTAAAAGCTGTGCCAATGGATTGATGACTTATATTGACGGGAGGCATAGTGCGTACAGGACGGGTGGAGTTTGTCGGCTGGTGTCGTGTACGACCTGCCTGGTTATATAAATAGGTGAAGAGGGGCAGCAGGCACCTCTTGCACTTTCTTGTAGAGCGCGACGCACCGGCCAGTCTTTGCCGAGCGCCATGGCTCGACACGCGTACCTGTGTCTAGGGGTATTACTTCTCGCACACTCTGGTGAGTACCAATTTATATTATTTTATTTTTCAAAGTGAATTTTGTATTTTAAATAACTTAATGTCTAAATTAAAATTAAGCTTTGTTTTAAAAGATAGGAGAAAAACTGCACCTTATATTTAAAATGTAGGTAGTTTTTTTTTTTTTAGATTTGGTATTTAAAAGTTAGTTATGATATAGTGTTGTGTAACTTGTTTTAATTTTATCTAAAGTATTACACAATATGTGTCCACACCATATTATTAAATTTGCTTAATATAATTACGTAAAAATATTTTTAAATTCAAATAAGAAAGAACACCGGCTACTTACGTGGCCGGCGTTGACCTCGATTTCTTTTCAACGTTTTACCTTTCAATGCCGTCATTGACTTGCTATCTGACTGCGCAACTTTAAAAAAAGCTTATTCTTCTTTATTAATATGTACTTATTACCGTATTTGTTAATTATTTTATTTTCGTATTAAAATAAACCTTAAGACATTCACAAGTTAACGCATAACGACATGCTACGACGAAATGAAGCGGTACTACATTCTTTCACCCGTGTGTGGTAATCCAGGTTTACGTTAAGTTAGTTACTCAATAAGCATGTTAACTTCGTGCAACGTGATTTTTTTATTGCAAGGAAGCAACGTTTAAAATTCAAATATTCAAATACCCTCATGTTTTATTGGGTATATGAATATATTTATTGTATTTAGTCTTTAGCATTTGTTCCTAAGAATATTATTTATGTAAATTTAAATTATTTCACATAGTGATTAGCGAGACACGAGTGAAACGGCAAGATGATGATAACGGAGATGAAGTGAATCCGGAACAGCTTTGCGACGGTCGTCCAGCCGAGGAGTACTTTAGGTTAACTATTGAAGGTGACTGCCGTGATGTCGTCAGGTCGGTTTCTCTTTTGTTTTACAACGTACATATAAAATTTAAATTAATTTACTAAATAAATCATACATTATGCATAGCAAAAAATTGAATCTTTTCGAATATTTACACATCCGTTTCAACAAATAAAATTTAGGCATACAGTTGAAGGCTAGGCAATGATAATAAATGCAGTCGTTTGGTATTCAAGAACTCGATATTCCAGCTAGTGAACGGAACGGTCGCCATCGTGCCTTGAATATTAGTCATAGGTATATTGCGCCTTCGATCTACAAAACAAAGCATTTTGTCTGCTACAAACAACAATACTTCGTTAAATGTTGTAACAAGTTAGATATTGCAAATTATAGTAGACAAATAATAATACTGTTAGTTTCATATTTCACCAAACAGTATATATTAGATCAGTCATAAAAAGCCCTAAAAAACGTTACCCAACTTGAATAGCTTATAAGTGATTCCTATAATTACTTTTTTAAGTTATTACCTTATTGTCTGTAAGTATATTTAAATTGAATTTATATAAACGCGCTGGAAGCTTCCGAATTAGATAATGAATGAATTTACGTAATCTAAGCTGAATACAATTGTGTAACTACAATTATTATTTTTAATTTGAATCCGTCGAGTTACAACGTTGGAATAACACTAATTTCTAAGTCAATTAAAACTATATATAGTTAATAATGGCTATAAATATTATTTTTTTAGAAAATTTTAATATTTTTAAAACGAGTAACCTACAAATTAGTACACAAGTGTGCTCATTATGGTAACTTTTCTAACTTTTTTCATCTCCAGAATAATTCAGATTGGCCACAGTAAACTTAAGAAAAGATCATTACACTCTCCACTTTCTGCATGAACAACGCCAACATGCCTGTTGAGCTTGTTATGTGGCACAACTCAACACCGCACTTTTGTTTTACCAGACCGGGGCAGGGAAATAATTTGAATACAAACATTTTCCTGAACGAAATTCAGT
>JAKGSA010000029.1:28166-77077 GCA_033558755.1 Philaethria dido | reverse complement strand
CAGTCAATTACCCCTGGCTCAATGACCCCACGGGCGACGGTCATTATTAAATGAGATCTCGCGCCTCACGTGGTGCATATTAGTTGATAAATTGCAATTGATTGCTAGGACATTATATTCGGGTTTGTTATATTAAATAAAAGTCAAGTTTATTCAGTGCTGACTTATTCGATGAATATGTGTCCGTGTAATTATAAAATGTACTGGGTCATAATCCCGTCAGTAGTCTAAGTACCTACCTATATGTAATATAGACTCACATGATATTTAATAGGTCTGTTTTAATACTATATGTGATTTTTCTACTGTAAGTCTGTTGGATAAAATTAAAATACAAAACATAAAAAATTTATATTGTTTCATTATTGTTAATTCAACCCTTACTATAATTACCTACAAAACATGAAATTTACCTAAACTATAAATAAAGTTGATCATTAATAGAAAAAAAATATATTAATATTATATTAAGAATACAAAGTTGGTTTACAAATCACGTCATCATTACGAATAATGTAGAGGTATATATTTACACAGATCACGTTTACTCATTGTTATTCAATTTTCGTATAACATACCTTCAAGATTAGCAATATTCTATATAGTTTCACAAATAAAACTTTTTTTGTACGTGACATAGTTTAGAAGTGACTAGTACTCAGAATGTATGAAAAGAATTAAAAAAGTATGAACTTAAATTTTGTCACATTCATATTTTCTATCAAAAAGGAGCAGGGTCATGACCACGACCATGTTTATTGTCACCAAAAGTTAACAGATTTTGATATATATGTATGTCTATTGTTATACTTAATAATGACTCGTAATAAATTTTAAATATAAATAAAACGGAATTATTCATATTTTATAATGACATATATACATCATTCAAATTCAGATGCCAACTTTATATAACCTTAATTTTATTTGAATATTTTCATTCCGTCTATTAAATGGAAATTGAGTGGTTAAAAACAACAATTTGAAAGTACCTATATGAATAGCATATTAGTATAAACCATCATCCTTCACCTTTTATATGTGGATACAACAAGATCTCGATATTTTTTACAATGAATTTAATTCAACGTGAAGTGGTCAATTTAGAAGTAACTTAGTTAATATTATTATTATTTATATTTAATTTAATCTATAGTAAGCCAAAAACCCATATGCAGATTTTCAAAGTGACATTTATGCTTTAAACATCCATACGATTCTAGCAATTACAAAAGGAAAATAAAATATTTTAGAAAATTGTCACAATTGTTACGCAACCTATTTTCCAATAATGTTGCTTGTCTTCTTATTAAGTTATATTTATGTCATGACATGAATACAAGATATCTTATTTTACAATACCTAATATACTATAGTACATCTCTGGACCTCATTGTTATTACAAAGGTTTAAAGGTTACGGATACGGTCCGAACTCAACAAATCATTTTTAGTCATTGTCAAATTGATTGCATTTGTAAAAAAGATTAGTAAGTAAACGAAGAAATTCATCGACTTATAAATTCCACAGTATTTAAAATAAACATGACAAGCTTCACTTAGCATGACCAGAATAATATTTTATAAATAAAACTAATGTATGTGTAGTGTGAGTGAATACAGCTACATATCTATTATTAAACTCATCAAATTAACGAGGACGCAATCACAAGTTGCACGAGACAATAGAAGAGGGACGCCACCAACACACCGCCTTCCCAGGTCTGACACATTGGTCTCGGTGGGTGGCTTGTTGCAAATCATCACCTTCATTACGACCATCTGCCTATACTATATCGACATCGAGCCAAACTTTCCATTTCATTTCGCAACATGTGGTGTAAATCGAAGTAAAATAAGGATAATGAAAATTATTACAAACGCTAGCAATACCAAAATAAATAGAGAGTTGGCATGTGATGTGCCTACAGTAATAATGCATAAAGTAAGCATAGTTATGAAAAGAAGCGAAATACAGCCTGCAATAGTGAAAGCAGTGAAAGTCAGCGAGCGAACTGCACAGCCGTAGCATTCTTTATTTGTATACTAAAATATCACGTTACATAACTAATATAATCTTTAGAAATCAATCAAAGGACTAGTTAATAACCGTATGATTAAGTTTATCGCGTCACTTACATGCTACATAAAACTAAAATATCAAAAAGAGAAGACAAACGAATTTTTACCAGAATGCTATGAATATAAAATAATTTTTAGATAATAGTAGATAATTTGAACACGTTTTATTTATTATTTTTCTATAAAATTTTAATCGTTTAGCGAATGCTACATACAGGAAAAATCACACAGTAAAACTGGAATCTTTCATAAGAATTTCTGCGAAATAAATCTACGAGCTATTACACGAAGAATAATGTCATATATATAATTGAATGATAAATCAAATTTCAATCTAAATTAATGTAATAACACGAAATTTACTTATGTATATGCACGTGAGCAAGTATATCATAAACGTACTATACGAGTATTTTTAAAATGGAAGTAGTTAAATGATTTGTGAGTAGCAAATATACTTGTTGGCCTTATTAATATAGAATTGCTTAGAGCTTTACAAACCACATTTATTCGATGCTAATAGGTATACATAGGAGTGCATGCATTGTCGCAAGTGAAAGGAAATATCTTGAAGGATCCTTGACTCTTGCGCGCCTACTTGCCGCCGTGTTGCGCGTCGCCGCGTCAGTACTATAATTCTGACGTGCTGATATTCTGCGCATCCATCCTTGCAATGTTGATATCTACATATATGTAAAGCCTTCCCTAAGCATCCTTAAACGATACAAATATAAACTCTGATGACGTAAGAATTAAATAAATATTGAACATCTAGAACACCTGACGTAAAACACGTCACAAACAGGACGTCGAAAGAAAGTGAAAAGGCTTCTGATATATATATTTTTTGCGATGTTATGCGTCTTCATTAATTAAAATATATTGCATTATACATTATAACATTAGGGTGCCTCCGTGAAGCAAAGGCGATATAATTTTGGGTTTAAGTTTCAATGTCAACGGGTGGTAAATAGAAATAGTCATAATATCCACGCAAATAAAGTTGCGGGCATCAAATATTTTAAATATATTTGTAAATAGTTACACATATAATTAGTACCTAGTTGCACTAAATTTAAAATTACCCGCTTTACTAAGCTCAAAACTAGTATTGTCTCCTTCGTTCATTTATACTCGTATATGTTTTGATAATTTGTCTATATTGTATTATTGAAGTTGCATAATAATTTAAAATCTTCTAATTTTCACCTATGTTGTACTAAGACTCAAGTCGTTGGATACTAAAATGCTGTTTATATTATGCTAGAAAGCAGCCAAGTGATTAGTGCTTATAAATATTACCATAAGTTAGCGTTTTGCTTATAAAAACTTAGTTCTTTTCTGTTACCAAATGCAAGTTCTAGTATTTTAAGCCGTTAGTAAAAGCAATGACATACTGTTTGCCGCTTTCCTAAATTCAATAAAGCGAAGAACGGTAAACCGAACAAATATTGCTTTTTAAGTTTGTTTTTAACAGACTTCAAAAAAGAGGAGGTTATCAATTCTACAATATTATTTGTTAAATATAGCTAGTGATGTCCCATTTAAACTTAGTTAAGATCTGATGAGTAATACGAAAAATTTGAACGTGATTTAGACCGATTTTGAAATTTCAGATTAATTTAAATATTTACATACTTATCATGGACCCACGACAATGACAATGACAATAATGTGAAAAAAAAAAATAAAAATGAAAATAAAATAACTAGAAAACTAATCTAAAATTGTTTTGTGAAAAATGAATAAAAAATAAGAAATATTATATTAGTGGGGAGCATGGTGTCAATAGATTACTTCAAAAGCGTCGTACGCTTTTCTTTTATTTCTTACTTTTTAGTCTTTATTTTGTATTTTTTAGTTATTTTTTTTACAAAAGCATATTACTGTTGTCTAAAATTAATTATTGTAATTTTAATAATTTACTTAATATAAATATACTTAACCTTTTAGTTTTTAATAAAATTACCTACTAAAATCTTATTAGGTTTACTTTTTATTTTTATAGATACTGCTAATTATATTAAAAAATATGTAGTATGTAATGTATTTGTTTTATTTTTGGTCCTACCCTATATTTAATTATATCTATTTAACAGACATACTTACATTAGATATTTATAATATAGACAAACAAATTTACTGATACTCTGTAATTATTCGATACCTTGTACCTACTACGTATGTCTTGATGGCAATGTCTTAATCATTTCCGCTGTTTTCGATTCACTTCCACATATTTCTTCTACTACCCGTTTCCTTATATGTCTTTTCTGTAGACTTTACGAAGGTATATGTGAGTATATGGCTACAAAAAGTTATTCCTGCTGCTCTTGATTATTTATTATTCTTATATTCTAATCCTTAATACTTTCACGCGATGAGCTATATGTTGCATAACTTTCGGAAGATTTGCCATTTAAACTATCGATTGCTAGGTTGTAAGCAATATTCAGTTGTTACGTGCACAAATGACACGAATACTTGACATACATATGTTGGTGTGTCTCATACAATTTACTACAATATGTTTTTATCAGTAATTTTTCATTCAATAAGTGTTGTTGCTAAATTGTCTTTTGTCTACCTTTTTCTACATTTTTCTGTGTTATACCTGTTCAATATTCTCTTGACCTTTTCTAGTAGTAGGCACCTAATTATACATTTTATTATATGCCACTAGTTTAAATATCTCTCTATACTGCTTAAATTAACATCAAATTTATATTATATTGATTAGCAAAATGACATATATTTATATATACTGTTGTACTGTGTTGTAAAATGACATTAATATCAAATTAATAAGTAAAAACGATCGAAGGTAAAGAAGATACCTATACATAAGTTATACTCGTACACTACGTTTATCTCATACACGCACTTCCATATTATGTGACTACCTTTTGCTGTTGCAAAACAACACCTTATACATACTTAAAATTAATAGAAGTATAGAATTGTAACACCTAAGTTTATCAAATTCAATGGTCTCTGTCCCGAAAAAAAGTTAAATGTTGTTACACTAAGTTATTACTTATAAGACTTCACAATCAGATTTCTATTTGAAATGTTTGCTTGACACGAATGTAATGAATGACTATAAGCAACGTTAGCTTTGAGATATATTATTTATTCAACATTTTAAATTTTGATCTCCTAACACAATTGTTTTGAAGCTATTAATATTAAAAAAGCATATCATAATTCATAATATTTAAATTTATTCCGATTTGATCAATTAATTTCCTTTTAATCAATTTTTATTCATAATTCATCCTTCACCTTTTCACTTTAGTGTAGTAATAGTAACAGACATAAACATAAATTTTACATAATAAAATATATGTAAAAATAGGTACGTTAATATGTCAAAAGGTCATAGAGATCCAACGTGATGAAGTGGCAGAACAACAACGATGCCGCGGCCGCGGTCGACGCCGTGCCACGTAGCGACCGCACCGTACCCGCGCTCACCCGCGCCCACCCGCGCCCCAGCCTCACCGCGCTGCCTTGTCTTCTCTGGGCTCCGACACTTGTATCTTACATAATGTGATACACCCGGATATTGGTACAAGGCCACCCATCTTCTCGCAAATATTCAGTTGCAATTACCTATATTATTTTACTGTTTCCTTACCCTTTGCATTTAGACAAATAGTACATATAGAAGAAATACGATTATATCAGCATAAAAATATATTCAAATCTCCCTAATTGTTTTAAAGTATCTATATCATTAGTTGTAAATATAAAAAATAATATTTGAAACAATAATATCTTAACTAAGATAATTGTATAATTAAAAAATATATATATTATTAATTAATATTATAAATTTATATTTAACAAGTAAAAGCTGAGACATTATTTGCTTCACTTATTATTGTTGTAGTCAATGTTCGAGATAAAGCTACAAGCACGTGTTTCCTATCTATTCAAACTTTTTTTCGGCACATCTACGTAGGTTACGCTTTTACATAAAAAAATAATACCTACTTAATTATACAAAACCGAGAATACAGTTTTGAATCTTCTCTCCACATTTTTGTGACATTGACATAAATTTTAGAGAACAGGTTCGAACGATAATCGAAAGTATTTCTTAATATATATAACTGTGGGTATACAATAAACTTTATGTTGTTGGGTTAAAACGATGATTTATTCTCGCATTGTGATATTATAACAAATATATTTAGGGTTAAACTATATATTTATTATATTATTGATTTTTTCCATTAAAATATTACTATCTATGGACTTAAATATTTATATAAAGATTTATCGTGAGATATGTGCAGATATATCCACTTGCAATGCGTCCTTTAATAATTCTAAATGGAACCGCAATTAAATCCCGGTATGACCACAATCAATCTCATATAACAAATATTCAAGGTTAATAAAACATAACACTCACTGAGTGAAAAAATAACTATTTAACTGTTTTTTAATAACTCATACCATTATTAGAACCTAATATTGGTAGAACCCTACTGATATAGTAATAAACATAAAACCTTTTTAGATAATGAAGTATCTATACCAACTTATAATTCCATGGTAATATTATTCTTTATTTAAATGTATATAAATAATTCTATATTTTAGTGAAGTGGAACAGTTTCTAGGTACTTTATTGGCTTATTATTTAAAATATTCCACTAGCTTACCTTGACAAATAGTTAGCAGAACAACATCGAAACTTTAAATTTTAATATTACATTTTCTTTTTTATTCAAGCTTTTAAGAAAATTAATTTGCTTCTAATTGGCACCAAATTATCCGATGTTGAGTTTTTTTGCTGATGATAGTAGCTATTCAATCAAATTGTAAATAACTTACGTTATTTTTATGCAGCTTTTTATGCATTGCAAAAAGATGTAGCAACAAACGTGTATCTAGTTACCTAGGAATTTTACTATACAAAAACTAAATCAATCATTTGGATATTTCTACAAAATATGTATTTCTTATCTATTAAAAATATAATGTGATAATATGTTTCGATGAAAAAAAAGGGTAGCACCATCGTTGTTCTTTTGACTGCGTCTTACATTTTTATTAAACCGTGGATTTTCAAATGCAATTTTTAAAATATTTCTATAAATTTATTGTATTTTAAATTGTTTATAATACTTATAATACATTTTATGAGCAAAAATTCGTAATAAACGAATAAAAAATATTGAAATTAGTTAAAAGCTAATCATCATTATCATTTCTGCACGTTGTCGCGTCAAAACGTCAGCGAGCGCTTATTAAAAGCTGTGCCAATGGATTGATGACTTATATTGACGGGAGGCATAGTGCGTACAGGACGGGTGGAGTTTGTCGGCTGGTGTCGTGTACGACCTGCCTGGTTATATAAATAGGTGAAGAGGGGCAGCAGGCACCTCTTGCACTTTCTTGTAGAGCGCGACGCACCGGCCAGTCTTTGCCGAGCGCCATGGCTCGACACGCGTACCTGTGTCTAGGGGTATTACTTCTCGCACTCTCTGGTGAGTACCAATTTATATTATTTTATTTTTCAAAGTGAAATTTTGTATTTTAAATAACTTAATGTCTAAATTAAAATTAAGCTTTGTTTTAAAAGATAGGAAAAAAACTGCACCTTATATTTAAAATGTAGGTAGTTTTTTTTTTTTTAGATTTGGTATTTAAAAGTTAGTTATGATATAGTGTTGTGTAACTTGTTTTAATTTTATCTAAAGTATTACACAATATGTGTCCACACCATATTATTAAATTTGCTTAATATAATTACGTAAAAATATTTTTAAATTCAAATAAGAAAGAACACCGGCTACTTACGTGGCCGGCGTTGACCTCGATTTCTTTTCAACGTTTTACCTTTCAATGCCGTCATTGACTTGCTATCTGACTGCGCAACTTTAAAAAAAGCTTATTCTTCTTTATTAATATGTACTTATTACCGTATTTGTTAATTATTTTATTTTCGTATTAAAATAAACCTTAAGACATTCACAAGTTAACGCATAACGACATGCTACGACGAAATGAAGCGGTACTACATTCTTTCACCCGTGTGTGGTAATCGAGGTTTACGTTAAGTTAGTTACTCAATAAGCATGTTAACTTCGTGCAACGTGATTTTTTTATTGCAAAGAAGCAACGTTTAAAATTCAAATATTCAAATACCCTCATGTTTTATTGGGTTATTGAATATATTTATTGTCTTTAGTCTTTAGCATTTGTTCCTAAGAATATTATTTATGTAAATTTAAATTATTTCACATAGTGATTAGCGAGACACGAGTGAAACGGCAAGATGATGATAACGGAGATGAAGTGAATCCGGAACAGCTTTGCGACGGTCGTCCAGCCGAGGAGTACTTTAGGTTAACTATTGAAGGTGACTGCCGTGATGTCGTCAGGTCGGTTTCTCTTTTGTTTTACAACGTACATATAAAATTTAAATTAATTTACTAAATAAATCATACATTATGCATAGCAAAAAATTGAATCTTTTCGAATATTTACACATCCGTTTCAACAAATAAAATTTAGGCATACAGTTGAAGGCTAGGCAATGATAATAAATGCAGTCGTTTGGTATTCAAGAACTCGATATTCCAGCTAGTGAACGGAACGGTCGCCATCGTGCCTTGAATATTAGTCATAGGTATATTGCGCCTTCGATCTACAAAACAAAGCATTTTGTCTGCTACAAACAACAATACTTCGTTAAATGTTGTAACAAGTTAGATATTGCAAATTATAGTAGACAAATAATAATACTGTTAGTTTCATATTTCACCAAACAGTATATATTAGATCAGTCATAAAAAGCCCTAAAAAACGTTACCCAACTTGAATAGCTTATAAGTGATTCCTATAATTACTTTTTTAAGTTATTACCTTATTGTCTGTAAGTATATTTAAATTGAATTTATATAAACGCGCTGGAAGCTTCCGAATTAGATAATGAATGAATTTACGTAATCTAAGCTGAATACAATTGTGTAACTACAATTATTATTTTTAATTTGAATCCGTCGAGTTACAACGTTGGAATAACACTAATTTCTAAGTCAATTAAAACTATATATAGTTAATAATGGCTATAAATATTATTTTTTTAGAAAATTTTAATATTTTTAAAACGAGTAACCTACAAATTAGTACACAAGTGTGCTCATTATGGTAACTTTTCTAACTTTTTTCATCTCCAGAATAATTCAGATTGGCCACAGTAAACTTAAGAAAAGATCATTACACTCTCCACTTTCTTGCATGAACACCCATTGAACACGCCTGCTGAGCTTGTTATGTGGCACAACTCAACACCGCACTTTTTGTTTTAATACCAGACCGGGGCAGGGGAAATAATTTGAATACAAACATTTTCCTGAACGAAATTCAGTTCATCTACCGTGTGCAACGCTAGTTTAAACTGCAACGACAACAGCGCCATCAGTCAAATAAATTGGTTAAGCATTAAACATACTACTTCATTGATTTATTTTTAAAATGTACTATTTATGACTTTTTATACTCTCCAAAAAATACTTACCATATGTAACTTAGATACTTAAATTAATTTCTCGTGCTGAAAACGTCGCTGTGTACAGGTGGGTGTGACAAAGGAGGTGAAAATGAGTGCCGGCCAGGTCAAGTTTCTGTGCGCTGCCCCGGCGGACTGGCTTTTGATATCGACCGTCAAACCTGTGATTGGAAAACACATGTTAAGAATTGCGATAAATTAGAAAGTAAGTTCCGCCTACAAAAGGGAGTGGTCGTGAGAATAGGGCTTCCGACATGTCATACGGACACGCATTAAACTATTCTACGTCAACAAGCCATTTCCACGGTCACTTCCTGCTTTTACACTTTGTTATTAAATATGGTATTCTTATCGACACAGGTGCACTAGGTCAGGTCTTAAACAGATCACATGCCCATCGGGACTGGCTTTCGATCTTGATAAGCAAACCTGCGACTGGAAGGGTAAAGTGACCAACTGTGACAAACTTGAGAGTAAAAAGTGATAAAGTTATCCTCGCGAGTAGCGAGCAAAATCGGGCTTGGGTGAAGGGGCCGCGTCGCACTGTAGATTTGGTATAATGCATGAGGCCCCGGACTAAGGAAATAGTCCGTATCAGGACAAACGTGCACTATTTACGCATTAACATTTACCACACAGTCACTGTTATTACACATAGTACAATTATTACACTTATATAAATGTAAATAATGTACGTAATGACAAAGTATATAAATATATTTTAATTTCTAAATCATATCACAAAAATATCTGAATTCCTTTAATTCATATTTCCTTCACCCTTTTCTGTTTCATGAAATACAAATCCTCGTTTCTTTTTAATTACTTCTCCACATATTTACAGTAGCCAACCGCTTTACATAACAAATTTTCACTAACCGCTACTCTTCTACAACTTTTACTAATTTTTTATTCTAATTTTTATGATCTGTATACTCAATGTAAATATGTCGCTCTTTAATATATCACTTTTGTACCATACACCTAGCTTTTCCAAATTTAATTTTTACTCAACCATTGGGGCTTTTCTTACTAATGAAAATATCTTCATTCAACAAAGTGGTTATTAATATGAAAACAATCAATCTGTATAATATAAAGTATTATAAATATTTCAATCTCTTTGTTTTCTAAATAGCTCGTCTGACATTCTGGGTTCTATATTTAGTTTTTGTTTAATATATTTTATATAACTATTCTGTGTCATTGTATTTTCATTTTCCCCAAAACATTTATAAGTAAAAAAATAAAAATATACATACATATCAAACAATGTGTAGAAACGCTATTTAATTATCTTCTTCGTGATCATTATTCTTTCACCACAAATAAAAAAAAATAACTCTCAAGAATATCTTTTCTTCTATCGAGTAACCAATAAACTCTTTAAGGACTTTCGCACCAAGGTCACGGTAAAAACTCTGCGCTAAAGACATCTCTTCTTATTAAAATAACTTCCATTTTTCTTATGTGTTAACTTGTCATGCTTCGGGACAAACTATGTTCAAATCCTCTCTTTCTCCACGACCATTACACTCTTACAAAGATATAAACACAGACGAAGCAAAAACTCTCCGTTGGTCACTTATACTTGTAATATAATACCATTGTTAATCTTGTTATGTGTATATATTTTTATTTACAGCGCACTAGCAGCACACAAGAATAAATTTACCGAATTAGAAGATGTACTAAATAATTTATAAGTTTCAGAACCAAGAAAAATATTGATCTATATCTTGAAGACGGATGAACCAATCTGTCCTGAAGGAAAATTATCTTGTGGAAACGGTGACTGTATCGAAAAGGAGTTATTCTGTAATGGTAAACTCCGATTGTAAGGGACGCAGCCCGACGAAAACGCTTGGTAGGAGTATTTAACAACAAATCTTACATATCTTAAGTACCAAATATAAAGAGTATATATAAAAACGAATTAACACTATCATATATATATATATATATATATATATATATATATATATGTTATATTATATTAAGTTAAGTTATATATAAGTATATATATATATATATAGCAAAATGAATGTAACTTAGATACTATTTATTGCTGCAGCTTCAAGCTGACGTAGACCCCATTAGAGCGCCAGATTGTGATACCAATCAATGCAGACTACCTGATCGAGCCTTGAAGCTCTGCTGCCGCTGACGGCACACGGATTCCAGGGAGGTATAGAACTCAACTCTCAAGTGCCTCAAATGATAACGATAACCTTTAATGGTGCCGTAAATGTAGAGACAACATTGACTTATATGAGAGCAAGGGGCATTCAACGGTAACCGCCACAATCCGAATGGCTGTCAAATTCGCGGAACTTTCTTCGTCTCGCACAAATACACAAACTACGCTAAGTTGTTCAGGAATTGCATCGCAAAGGACATGAAATCTCTGTTTTCTCCATAACACATAAAGATGATCCACAATATTGGACAAGTGGGAGCTACGATGATTGGTTAGCTGAAATGGCCGGTGCAAGACTCATTGTAGAACGTTTCGCAAACATAACTGATGCGTCCATTATTGGTATTCGTGCCCCTTACCTAAGAGTCGGAGGTAATAAGCAATTTGAAATGATGGCTGATCAATATTTCGTATATGATGCCTCGATAACTGCTCCCTTAGGTCGCGTTCCAATTTGGCCTTATACTTTATATTTCCGTATGCCACACAAATGTAACGGTAACGCCCATAATTGCCCCTCGAGAAGTCACCCTGTATGGGAAATGGTAATGAACGAATTAGACAGACGTGATGACCCTACTTTTGACGAATCTTTGCCTGGTTGTCACGTAGTCGATTCTTGTTCCAACATTCAAACTGGAGATCAATTTGCGCGCCTTCTGCGCCACAACTTCAACCGTCACTACACAACCAACCGTGCTCCTTTAGGTCTTCACTTCCACGCTTCGTGGCTAAAATCTAAAAAGGAATTCAGAGATGAACTTATCAAGTTTATTGAAGAGATGTTGGAAAAGAATGATGTTTACTTTACCTCTTTCACACAAGTGATGCAATGGATGCAAAACCCAACAGAATTATCACAACTAAGAGATTTCCAGGAATGGAAGCAAGAAAAGTGTGATGTTAAAGGGCAACCTTTCTGTTCTTTGCCAAATGCTTGTCCACTAACAACCCGTGAGTTACCAGGAGAAACTTTACGCTTATTCACTTGTATGGAATGTCCTAATAACTACCCTTGGATCCTAGATCCTACGGGAGAGGGCTTCAACGTTAAGAAGTGATCTCGTTAAGTAAAATAATAAAAGACTGTACACATGTAAATAATACTCAATAATGTTAATGAATACAATTTATATCGTGACTGTGGCAGACATAACCAATGTCAACTCATAAGTGATCAATTAAAATTATTTTTGTTAAGGTTAAATCATAAAATATATTTTTTAAATCTTATCGTTGATGTTTGGTTTTTGCGTTATATTTTGATAGCTGCCGCTCGATGTTTACCAGCAGAGATAGTTACTTATATTTCATTATGTAATTTAAATTGTTACAATCTTATCGACAATAATAAAAAAAATATAAAAATTGGCATGTTCTATTATTTACCATCATAATACAAAGTTTAGAATTAATTTTTGAAAAACATATTCCCCAAATCTATATAATTTAGTATATTATCAATTTTTAATATATGAATACTAGGATAAAATCATTAACTTTAAATTTTTTACTTGCATACGTTTATAAATAGTAAATACGTTTGGGTGCCCTATGTGCGTTCTGCTTACTAATAACAAAAATACATAGGACTATATTAGTAAAGTTACCAAATTTCATATATTGACAAACTAGTCTAATACTTATATACCTATTATGTGTAAAATCAACTGAGTTGTCTTCCTTTTTTGAATAATTATGTGATTGTAATTTAAAAACAAATATAAAGAATGGTGGCCAAAAACAAAATAAAAATTCTATATATAAAAGAATTAATAAAAACTAGTCGTTGACGTGTCAAATACGCGTTGCCTTAACAAAAGTGTATGTCGAGCGATTGGTAATGTGTGTCGACAACAGGCTTTGTCTTTCCAGAGCAAACTAATGAAAATAAGTTTCATATGATCCATCCATACATGATTTATGTACACATCAGTTTACAGTACACAAGTTAACAGTAAGACGTTGTGCCCCTACGCCTCGAAGTCCTGGAAACAATATCTATATATAGAAAATAAATTAAAATGTATTATAGGTTCATAATGTGAGTACCTGTAAAAAAAATAAAAAATAGACTATTTCAAATTACGTCCATTACTCGGAAGTGAAACTATAAACAATAAACTATATACGTTTCATCAGAAGCTTATAATCTATTTTACATATCACACTTTTAGAATTATTGTGACCTATTTAAAAATATATTTATTTTAGGGAAATGTCAATATAAATTTGTATATTGAAGTTTTTTGAAACCAAATGCTTATTATTTTAATTTATATTCTTATATACCGTTATTCGTTACGTTTCGTGGTACAAAATCAAAATTATGATTTTTTGATTAGGTCCCTAAATTTTCAAAAGGTGCTATATATTTAAACAATCTATAAAGTAATAAGTATTAGCACGTTACGCCATCTGTTATGAAATAGATGACATTAAAATTGATAATACTTCTAAAATGTATAGGGGGCAGCCCGACGATTACGATACTTACATATTGTAATATCGATATAGCATCATGTTATATATCGATATTAACTACGACATTTATGCTATACCATACACTCGACATATCAACTTTCTACTGAATAAAAATGTAATTCCTGAAAGCAAGTGATTTATATATAAATATGTATAGGGGAGCGGCGGGTAGCTCCAGACACCTCCATTTCTAAAAAATCTAAATGCAATGCTTACACAAAGAGTTATTGTATAGATGCCTTTTCTAGAGTAGAAATAAATGTAGTTTGATCGCGGTGCGAACGCTGAGTAAATTAGTCGTGAGAGAATGTTTTATTTTCGCCTAAAAAAATTCGTCACTCCTGTCAAATTTCATCGGTGGCTATTAAGTACAATAAGTAAATTCATATACTTATCTGCTATGCAGGGTTTTAGTAAATTTTATATATTTAGAGATTGTAATAGCATTTAGGACAATTCTTATACATTTGGAGTGCTGTATTCAAAAATGTTGCATGATAGCGGGCTGGTAGCCCCGGACACTATGCTGTCGGGTACCTCCGTACACGGTTCTTACTCTTCTTTGAACTGCAATTTTACGTAATTTTGCTTATTTATTGAGAGTACTTCAATTGCAACTATAGTAATAACATAGGTGAATTACCTACGTTTTTAATATCGTTGCAGAAATACTAAGATATTATACCAAAAATCATGAGGAGAACTAGTGAAAGAGCAAAATAAGAGAAAAATCAAATGACAGACACATTTACAAGCAAAAGTAGTACGAATAAATGCAATTTTTCAGCGAGACGTGTGGAAAAGAGATATAATGTACCACTAAGTTTACTTCACGATTGACGCGGTCGCGAAAGTTCAAGAAAGCGAGATTATAACATCTTCACCATTTTAAATAAGTGAAAGAAAACAGAAAAAGCAATAAAAAAGATCAAATAGCAATACAACAACATGACGGAGCTATAAGACTTTAAAACTATATAAAAATATCCAAAATCTCTTTTAGAGAAAAAAAGACACTGAATGGATTGTTCACGAAGAGATATTTGATGAAACTCTGATTGCCTTGTCAGAAATACCAAGACCGGCATAGTCGTGAAGAGTGTGAAGACTGTGTTCATTGAATATTTGTGTACTGTGATATTTGCAAGATCAAAGAGCAGTTGATCCAACATTGAATAAAGTTTCCGGGGCTACCTCCCCTTCCCCTATACATAAGTATAGTAGAAATTCAATTAACCGGACTAATTGTTGTTGGTAGGCATTCGGATAATCGAAAATCCGGACAATCAAAAGTATGGAAAATCGGGTAATCGGGTATGTATTAAGAATATGTAAGTATGCACATACGTAGTGATATAAATTTAATTAAAACAACTAATACGTATTAAGATATCTTAAGATGTACGACGAATAATTGGTTTACAATATGTATTATTGGTACTTGCATTTTGTTAATACAACTAATAAAATAAAATAATAAGTTCAATTTGGTTTAAAATATTTGGTAATTGTCATTTGACGCAAACCACTTTTTCTCTTAATTGCTGCTAAGTCACGAAATCGCTTTAGCTGTAGTAAACTTACAGTATCTTCTCTCTGTTTGTTTTTCTAACCACTTGAGAGCTGTTTCCAGGGCATGAAGTGCTTCATCATGAGATGGTCCTGCATCGTTTTCCACGTCTTGATTTTCTTCTGTTTCATCATCTTGCATTTCCTCTTGTTCATTTCTCTGCAATATATTTTCTACGATTTCGTCATCCGACATAATTTGAAAGCCTTGATCATTACTGCCATAAGTGAGCCACTCTTTTGATATCATCTTCATCACAGTCCTGGCATATTCGTAACTGCAACATTAGCTCGTTTAAATCTTCCAAAATATAATCACCTGTTTTATTTAATTGAACGGCTGTCGTGGCGCAGAGGCATAAGCGTGCAATTGTAAACGCAACAGGTTGTGGGTTCGATTTCCACTCCAGGAAAATGTAAAATTTAGTATTTTCAAAGCGCGGCGTTGAGTTCCGCCATTCAACACGCAATGCCTCAATTCGGCGGAAAGTGGGGAACGAAATTGTTGAAAGAGAATGGAGTGTCTTAACACTAGGTTCTCTGGTTCCCTCTGCCTACCCTGCTATATGCGGGATACAGCGTGAAGGAAGAGGTGAAAAAAAAAAAAGTTTTATTTATTGCATTTTTATTCTTCCGATTGAGTACTTTATTCCAAGCCCTGTTCAAAGTCTTCCTTTCGACCAAATCCCATGCGTCTACAATCATATGATATAACAACTTCTGCATTGTCTTCATCAACAGATAGCAATCTACGTAAAAGTTGTTTTCTATAAAGTCGTTTCGACTTTGGTCCATTGGTTGTAGCAAGGATGTCACATTAGGAGGCAAAAATTTAACTTTAAACTTCCTATTTTCTCTCTCTAACAGTTTAGCTGAAGGATGGGTTGGCGCATTATCCAATAATATAAGTACATTGCCTTCTTTACCCATTTCGTTCTGTCTTTTTTTTACTTCAGGGATAAAAGTGTTGTCATACCAGTCAATGAATATTTTAGTGGACATCCATGCGCTTTTTTGATTTTTGTAAATTAAGGGCACCTTAATATTTTTAAAACATCTGGGTTTTTTTGATTTCCCGATGAGAAGTAAGGGTATTTTATGGGTCCCAGTAGGGTTAGCGAAAAATAATATTGTTACGCGCTCTTTGCTAGTTTTATATCCTGGAGCGGAATTCTCTGGGCTAGAAGCTAAAGATTTTGAAGGCAATGATTTCCAGTTTAATCCGGTTTCATCAGCATTATAAACAAAATCTAAGTCATAGTTTTTTCAACCAAATTCTTCTTGAAATCATCTTGAAAAGAGTTTGATGCATCTTAGCTTACATTTTGTCACCTTGTATTTCCAATTCTCGAATTCCATGACGAGATTTAAATCTGTACAACCATCCGTTCCTTGCCACAAAAGATTCATCGCCACCTATTTTTGTATTTAACTGTAATGCTTTTTCACAGAGCAAAGGGCCAGATATCGGTTGCCCAGTTGATCGTTTTTGTGAAAACCAACAATACAAAGCGTCTTCTAAATTTTTCGGTTTCTTCATCATTTTCCGATGTTTGCTCCCATCTTCACTATCCAATTTACAGGTGTACAACAAAATTGCATCGGTGTTCTTCTTAATATCACTTATCGTGGATGTACCCACACCATACTCATCGGCTAACTTTCGATCGGTTTCACCATTTAGTCGTGACACGCACGTCTAGGCGGAGTAGTAATTGATAACTAACTAAAACAATATCAAAACGCGTGGGGCAGTGATCGCACTGGTGCCGGTGGAACGCGGTGCGGGCGGGGTGATGCCAGATTCGACACGTTCATGCTTGCATTGATACGACTTGTAGGTACATTTAATACAGTTGGTCTGTAGTCCGGATAATCGCGAATCCGTATAACTGAGGGCCGGATAATAGAGTTTCTACTGTATACCCGTTGCGCGCGGTGTTTAACAGATTATTCAACAAATCACACGCTATGGATATTTTAATTTTATTTTATGTTTGTTACAAGAGAGGGTTCGCGAGCGAAGCAGGCAGGAGAGGAGAGTAGCCCCAAAGTACTCCTATAAAAAAATTAACAGTAACCATATCGTGACAAACAATAATAGTGGTTTATATATTTTTTATAATTACTTTTCTGTTACATTATAATAAAATAATGGTAAATGGTGTTATTAAAATAATATATTAATGATAAATTCGCCTAAAGATAAGGTAGATAAAAAAACTAAAAAAAATTATTTCACGTCATGTCTTAATTGTTTCGTAATATAACTACTGTAAATGAGTAAATATGTGTTGAAGTGAATAGGCAGTTTTAGCCGTGAGCTTCGCTTAACATACTAAGTTTCGCTTAATATACTGTGGGCGAATAGTCGTATAAAAAAGATCGAGAGACATAGTGTAATTGATTACTTCATACTTCTTACATCAAAACTTCTACACAGAGTTTGAACCCCTATATTACATCAGTGATGATGTGAACCCTTATGAGTAATTTTTTTACAAACACTGAAACATGTCTTTATATATTTCTAATATAACATACTTCCATACGAACTCCTATTTCTTTCCTTTAGGAATGAATTTACACTATATATCGCTGACTTATTCCTTATGTACAATACAGATTTTTAAACGTTGATCCATAAATAAAATCATACTTGTAACTGACGGACTTCCATAAAAAGTTCCAAATTTTAAGCCCCTATTTTGCTCTCTTAGGGGTTGAATTTCCAAAAATCCTTTCCTTAGTTAGCTAGGTGCTTCATGAAACTACCTTTTTTTGTATTCGTGAGGAAACCCTTTTACGGGTACCCGTTTGCAGACTTGGACGTGGACTTGGTTATGTAGGAGTAAGCAAGCAGATAAAGCCGACACTCTACCCACTAAAACTTCACCAAACTCTTCCTGAACTGCCACTAGCTGTGCTACAGAAACTACCCCACTCTTCCATGAATTCTGACGGCGGGAACCATAAAACTACTCTACCTACCAAAAATCATGTGCCTGAATTCATTAGTTAATACTCAGCGATTATGTTTCCACTGACACATATGCAAAAAGTAGCTTGTCCTGATTAGTGAATCGGGATTTTTATGTACGAGTATATATAGATAATTCAATGGATATGAATTTATCTAAAGGGATACATTTTCTTATTTCACGATTAGAAAAACATATATGATGGTAGTCCGCCAGGTCAAATGGAATATATAATTGTCATAGATCAATTTTTTTTAGATATATACTAAAAGCCGATTTACTCTTTTTCACGTCCCAATATTTTATTTTCGAATAATTGTTATATTTTTTTTACTTATCATACCTTGAAATAAAAATATTAAAACATCGATATTCTTACTCTACAAAATATATGAATATTTTTTAGACATATATCGTTATATTATTTCCATTTGCACATCCCTTTTTAAAATTAGAAACTTTTGTCAAATACTATAAATCGCAAAGAGACACGTAATATGACAGTTTCAGTTGACGTTTAACAATTTGACATAAAACAATGTTTAAATTTGACCGGCTGACGTTTATATTTGGCTGTGAAAATTAAGTTTTCACTTGAAATATATGCCTATGTTATTATGCTTGTGCTTACTAACTAACGATATCAGTTTCGATATATTTAATTTATATATTGTTCTTTTCTTTTAAGTTAACACATACAATACCTGTGTAAATTAAAGTAGGAGGAACTCAAAAAATACACATGTTTTTACTTAATTATATGTATTAAATAGACACAATAATTATTTGACCAACTATTATGGCATCACAAATTATAAATAAATTTAAACAGCTCGACGCTTATGCAAAAACGTTAGAAGATTTTAGAGTCAAAACAGCAACTGGTGCTATTAGTAAGTATTAATTTCTTTCTTCTTTATTTCTATTATAATGAATTATTTATTCAATTGTCTTTTTTCAGTCACTGTTACTGGTGCAATTGTGATGTTTCTCTTAATTTTGTCAGAACTGCACACTTATATGTCCCCTAATATTTCTGAAGAGTTATTTGTTGATACCTCCAGAGGACACAAATTAAGAATTAATTTTGATATTATTGTACCAAGAATATCCTGCGATTGTAAGTATACAAAATAATTTTTATCTTACACTTAATTATTAACTAATATGCTACATTTAAATGAAAAATAATTGCACTTTAAGCAATATATAATATTAAATTTGCAGATTTAGTACTAGATGCAATGGACTCATCAGGAGAACAGCATTTACAGATGGATCACAATATCCATAAGAGACGATTAGACTTAAATGGTGTTCCGATTGAGGAATCTAAAATAGAAGAAATTACCATGTCATCAACAGTTAATTTATCTTTCTCATTCTTGATTTAATATACCTGTTAATGTGACCTATTTTCAATTTATTGGTAGAATTTGCTTGTTTGTAAGAGTAGTGTGATCATTGAGTGGGAAGTTGTGTACATTTTTCTAAATTCTCATTATGCACCCACTTTTAAAGATTATAATATTAATTGGTAATTCAATCATAGCAGAATTATACAAAGCAATATAGAGTGTAGCAATATTGATCAATTTTGGATCTATTTCAAACAACTAAATAGTTTATTAACTATACTCCTGTATTTTTATTACTTACATTTTATATTGTAAAATGTTTGATTAATTAAAATATTATTCTTTTTTTCAGGTCAAACAAAATATTACTGAAGTTGCCCAAATAACATGTGGCAGTTGTTACGGTGCAGCATTTAATGAATCTCAGTGAGACATTATTAACTTTTATGTTTATAAATTATTGTTTTACATATATATAAGAATATTCTCATATATATGTAAAACAATATATAAGAATATTTTCATATGAAAAAAATAATAATTCAAAAGCAGCTTCAGACTTCATCCTGTATAGCAGGGTAGCAAAGGAGAACCTAGTGTCAAGATAATGCATTTTCCACTTTCTGCTCCAATTTGAGACATTGTATGTTAACTCAGGATTCACTCACTCACTCTTATCTGACCAGAACAAAGAATAATAATATTTTATTGCACACACATAAAAATACTATTCTGATTTAAGTTGTACATGTACCTAAAATCAATGTCCAATAGCCGCCTTATCATTAATAGCGACTTCTTACAGGCACACCACTGATAATCAATAATTATAAAAGAATTACGGAACAGTAGTGCAGCAAAAAATAAATAAAAATAATAATTATAATTTAATATAATAAATACATACATACATAAATACATACCATACATACATACATACGTAAATATCAGATTTAGGGAGAAAGAGTTTTAATTAAACATGATGCTAAAATTATGCATATTGAAAGAAGAAATTCATATTATCAATTAAGAAATTAATATACTTTAAATATGATCCATTCCAGTGAGTATGAATGGAACCTACAACCAATCACATTTGCAGTCTGAAGCTGTCTCATTCTGCCATGATGGCCACAAAAATTCTATAATGTCTTATTATAAAATAATAATTAAAATATGACCTAGCTCCTGTTTCCTAGCTAAAAAACTATAAGAAAATACAATACATATTATTATTACTATATTATAGCTTTTAAATTTCAATTATATTTTTGTAGATGTTGTAATACTTGTGATGATGTAAAAGAAGCATATAGATTGCGACGTTGGGCATTACCTGACTTAGCTACTATAGAACAATGTAAAGATGATAAATCACTGGAAAGAACCAATCTAGCTCTAAAAGAAGGATGTGAAATTTATGGTTATATGGAAGTTAATCGGGTAATGTGGTCTTTAAGATGGGCCTTATACATCTTTAAGTAAACAAGTGATTAACATATCTTCATATTCCAGGTTGGTGGTAGTTTTCATATAGCTCCAGGCAAAAGTTTTACTATAAATCATGTCCATGTCCATGATGTCCAACCTTTCTCATCTTCTGTTTTTAATACAACCCATATAATTAAGCATTTATCTTTTGGGACTGATATAAAAAGTGCCAATACTTCTCCCTTAGATGGTGTGACAGGATTAGCCAAAGAAGGTAATTTTTTTTATTACATATATTCTGTTTATATAGGAAAACTCAGGAAATCAAAATATAACTACAAATTATTAACCTAAAAATTTAACTTTATTAGGAAATTAACCAATATCACTACATGTTATGGAAGGTTTATATACAATTTGCTTTATAGTAGTGATATCAACAACGAATCCCTGTACCAATAGCCATGAAAGTACCAAAAGTTCCACCTCCTTGGAGCATAACTTTCCCTACAGAATGAACTAACTCTCTACCCCTCGCACCATATCTGAAAAACAATTCATTACAAATTAAATAATTTGACACGTAATGTAATGATAAATATAAAGAGTCTTAGATTAAATCATTATTAACCTTAAAGCAGTGAAACCGCCGAATAAACCTCCACTAGCCATGCCTACACAAAATCCTATCATAAATCCCATTTTCATTTTATCGAAACACGAAGGTCCTTGAGTTTGATATACTCCTCCTGGAACGGGCATCGTAGATTTGTTTTTATCACAAAACTACCTTAAAATATATAATAGCTCAACAAGATATATTGGATAGCAATATTTTTACTATGCAGATGTCATTGTCATTTATCAAAAATGACACTTGACTCGAGTTTGCCCTCATCTGCAATAATGCTAAGAAAAGAACTGGATAGAAGTGTCTTTTTTCGCTATTTTTATAATTGAGATAAAAAATGTGTTTGCTATTTTGTTCTTATTTTAAAGATTTTTTGACTAATTTATTAATTTATTCTTATTTTATATTCACTTGCTGACCTATATTTAAAAATTTGCGTATACATTCCTTTTTTATTTTCGGCATTATTGATTCCGCGGAGAAAATAGACTATATAGGAGCATAATAATAAAATACTCTCTTCTCCACTGCTCCCACTCTCCACTGATCTACGTGTATGTGTGAAATTTAGTAATACTAGGGTGGATTGGAAAGCTTGCGGATTCAACAAGAAAACAAAATAAATTACCTTCAGAAATATTTTTATTTCTCAACAAAATCTCGCTCAATGCATTTCTTCCATCTGTTTTGCAAAGCTTTTATACCGGTTTTAAAAAATATTCTCGAAAGTCTACAAAATTCCGATTCACTGCAGCGTCATCTAGGTGTAGTTTTACATTAGGAAAAGGATGAAAATGGAAAAGTCAGACCAGCACTTAAAACTACAATTACTAAGTTTAACCAAGACGTGTGAAGGCGTGCGTTATCGTGGTGAAAAAACACCTTTTCTCCGTAAACCTAAACGTTTGATTTTCGCGATATATACACATAATAAATGAAATTAAACCGGATTAGTTGCGTATTTTTAAGTATTCGCAAATACTTTACCTGTGACCATGGACTACTGTAGTTCGAAACGTCGGATTTCCAAAAAGGTGTTTTCGAGTACTAAAATTAAAATAATTGCGATAAATCCGATTGAAATACTTTCACATAATATACCCCCAAATAGTCACGAGAAATGGTTAAACGAATTTGCTTTTGCTGTCGTGAAAGCAATCTAGAGACATTAGATTACTTTTAGGTTTAGCGTTCCATCATCAGAGATGTTTCACTGTTAATTTTTTTAACAAGCATTTAATCGGCGCACGATGATTTTTTTTTCTTACTTTGGTTATGATTATGATTGTTTTGTCTTTATGATTGTATGATATCAATGAACGTATTATTGTAAAAATAAAATACACGTTTGTACGTAAGAACGTGAAGTTTTCAATCTACCCTTGTAAATTTTACAATAACACTAAAATGACAAAAAGATACTGTAGTTACATATTGCTTAGGTAATACCTTAAAATTTAATATTTAAATTAATATGGAAATTTGAAAAATCGTTATTTTTTGTTATTGAACTTGTTTTCAGATGCTGTTATGTTTCAGTACTATTTAAAAATTGTTCCTACGATGTATGTAAAATTAGACAACTCTGTTCTGCACACAAATCAGTTTTCAGTAACAAGACATCAAAAATCTGTCTCAAATGTAAATACAGAATCAGGGATGCCAGGTGCATTCTTCAGTTATGAGCTGTCACCTTTAATGGTTAAATACACTGAAAAAGAGAGGTTTGTTGAATCTAAGCTTAAATTGTTATAAAATTACATTTGGCATCCAAAGTATTTAAGTACAATAAATAACAAAATGAATAACATCAATTCATTTTAATTACTTAATAGTTTATTTAAAGTAAGTTTGTAATGGTTTTACATTTAATGATAGTTCTACTTGAATTGTTTTAAATTGTACTGACATGATTAACTGTTTCAATAATGTATTCTATTCTAGGTCTATTGGCCATTTTGCCACAAATATATGTGCCATTGTTGGTGGAGTATTCACAGTAGCAGGTATATTTGATACTCTCTTGTATCATTCACTTAATGCCTTTCAAAGCAAGGTTGTTTTAGGTAAAGCAGGCTGAAGTGAATTAAAAAGTTTTTAAAAATGTATTAAAGTCATCAACATTGCATTTAGCATGGTTTTTACAAAATTCTAAATCTGTGTCTTCAACTAGAGCAGTTACTGGAACATAGTTTTCTTTACTGGGATCATATTGTGCTCTTCCTAAACTTTTAAGGAATAGATGTCGTTGTTTTAGTTTGAAATTTCTACATAACAATACTTTTGGATTATTTAGTAAAGTATGATGAGATATTTTAATAATATTATGCAAGTAGTTGAATCTTTCTAATAATGATTTTTGACCTGTAACAATATAATATTAATAACAAAATGACTTCAATACATATATATATATTTTGAAATTGTACTTGTTTATTTTTTCTATAACCTTGTATATTTATAGTATATTTTGATAATTTATTGCAACCATATTATTAAGTATTGTTGCATGGTGGGGCAACTCATATCCTTAAATTTTATGATTGTGAATATTAGAGAAGAATTAAATTATTTCATTCTCTTTTTCCTGCTCTAGTGAGGTGAAGTGCTGGATTGAGTTTCACCACTAAACATGCTATATATTAAATTTTAAGTGAAAAATGGAGCAATATCTTGACACTTGTTTCTCTCTGCACACACTACTACCCTTTAGCAGTGTAGGCAGAGAGCGGGAAAAGCATCAAGCTGCATGTTAATTCTCTGATTATAACATTAAAAGATAGTACTTACTTATTAACCACAAATTTGGCATTAAAAGGATTAACTGTTTAGCTTCAACATCATCAAATCCCATTTCTTCTTTTATTACAAATGTATTTGTATTTATATGATGAAGATTATATGTTATTATTTTAGGCTGTCTTGTTGATAGTTGTCGAACCTCATTACCACATAAATTAAATTTTTGTTGGAAATATCCTAATCTTCTGTCAATCCTTACAGAACTGGGGAAAGAAATTACACATTATTACATCTTTTTGATATAAACATATATAATATTTAAATTTTCACATATTATTCACATTTAGAACTCAGTTTAGTGATTTGTATTTGTTTTATTACAAATACTAAAAGGATAATACAAATCACTAAACAGTTTTTGAAATATAAAATCACATACAAGTATAAACAATGTATATTAAAAATGTCATAATTTTCATTAATGACTACAAAAAAATACTTTTTCAGTACCTGAACATTAGCCAAAAAGGATTTTTTATTACAATTTGTTGAATTTCACTGACAGTAAATCGTTTTGACTTAAGATAGTTAATTCTAACTTGCAGGTCTTCTAAAGATTCACATAGAATAAGAGGATTTTTAGTTAAAAAAACACCAGTGTTTTCTAACCCCACATAATCTTTTAAAAAATAAATATGATTTTTCATGTCTCTTTCAAAATCTAATTTTAAGATTTTGTTCATTACATGTGGTCTTTTTTCAATTTTACTCAGATTTACATTTAGATGAAGAAGTTTTTGCAGTGTTTCAGAGTAATTAACATAGCCTGCAATATTAAATGAATCAGGAAAATAAGGTCTTATTTCCGACACATCAGGTGAAAGTGCTAGTGGGTTTTCGGTTTCTTTCTTTGTAATCTGAACTGAATTATTAAAAACTTCCACACTTTTTTGTACATTTCTTCTATTTTGATGAAAACTGCGCTTAGGTATTGATAATAATCGACAAAAATATAAATTCATTCTTAATTATCTTAACACTAGGTTCTCTAGTTCTCTCTGCCTACCCTGCTATATGTGGGATACAGCGTGAAGCTAAAAAAAAAATTTTTTTTACTAATGTAAAAATTTAGTTACATTGAAAAATTAATATAATGGTTACATACAGTTACCGATATACTTAGTTTGTATATATAAGTTAGATTAAAGAAATTGCAGTAAATTTAATTAAAAAAAAAAATTATATAGTTCAATGTTCATTATTTAATGCTTTGGAGAGAAATATTTGAGCAAAGAGTTTATCTTTCTTAGTAATTGTAGCCTGCTAAATACCTAATTGCAAATAAATACGAAATAACAATTTACAAATGACACTTGTCAAACGTCAGTTCTGAACTTAGATGATTAATCCGAAGATTTATATACTAAAGCTTTGTTTTTTCTTTTCATTATTTTAATATATATATTTGTATTTTATAGCAATAGAGTGTTACTGAAATGACTTATTATTATTTTTTCAGTTTAAATTCATCCTTTTCTCGATCTTATTTTATTTAATAAAAAATGTTTAGAAAAACATATCTGTAAAACAACCGCAAAATGCCAATGTCAAATATTTAATGTCAAGAAATGACGCAATGCCGATCGACATAAGTGAAATGTACTAATTTTCATACTTGCTCACGTTGTACCTTCGTAAGCTAGCTTCGATTTCTATCTATTTTTGTATAAAATTTGCTGTAGTGATAAGGTATAGTAAAATATTATTTACTAAATGGGTAATTTTTTTTTATATATACATTTTATATAAAGTTATTATAGACATTTAATTCGGCTTGCTATATACTTTCACTACAATATATTAACCATATGTTAAAATAAATATAAATGATTGCAAAGTAAAATAATTCTTACTTCCTATTAATTATTTATTATAATATATTAATCAGTTATTTCTAAGTCATGATTTTAGAATGTAGTTGAAACAAATAGTGTTTATTTGATACAATGTAAAGTTAGATTTAACCTTTATTTCATCTCAATATATATCTAATACATAAATTATAAGTAAAATATATATGTACCTAATATCTATATATTTCGTATTCATTGGAGTTTATAAATTGAATGCTTAAAATTATTTCAAAATTGAACAATGAAGTATAATCAATTGGCAATAAGGTATACTTAACATATGGTTATTTTTTTAAAAAATTTATCAAGTCATGAGTCATCTCAAATAGCAAAGTAGGTAGAGAGACCCTAATATCAAGACACTCTGTCCTCCATTTTGCATGTTCAAGATATTCCATTTTTAGTATTGGTACTCAACATTGTACTTGGTACAATATCAATTGGTACCAGAACAAGGAGATGAAAGTAATTTGAAAATAATATGTTCCCCTTTTTGGAAATTGAACCTTATGAATTGAAACTTGAAAATTTGAAGTAAATTATATTAAAATAAGTTATAGTCTAGTAATCTATACTCAAGATTATGTTGTCTGTTACATTGTTCTTCATTATTTCATTATATAATTTAGTTTATAAATTACTCTGTTGATGTAAATTTAAAGTAAAAAAATTGAAATACTACATTTATTATTAATATCATGATTTGGGAAATATATGAAGGTTGTGAGGTCTATTGTCTGTGGGACTTCAACCCCAATAATATGAAATAATGTTTTTTTAAAATCATATTTATTTCTCAGATCTGATTAAATGCATGAGGTTGGGTTCTTTCTACCTGTTATTCAAGATTTTTGAATGTCAGAAAGGCATTGCCTATGCAGGAGATATGTGAAGATATTAAAAAATATCCACTCTTTAAGCTTTTAGCACCAGATTACATTACAATTGCAATTTTATACTAGGTAGAGAGTGTTATTTTACAACAAAATTATTGTTGTAGTAGCATAACTCATTTGGGGCTTTATCTTACCAAAGTATTAAATCATTTCTCATACATAGGGATTAATACCTTCAACCATATTTATAATGAGGTGCTGTTCCACTGTGTCACTATGGCCTATATTTCATCACATTGTTAAATGTATAACTACATGTCTTTACAGATAGTTTGCCACCATGGATACACAAATGTCAGGAAATGAGATAAGAAAAGCATTTATAGATTTCTTTATCAGTAAAGGTCATAAGTATGTCCATTCCTCCTCAACAATACCATTAGATGATCCCACACTGTTGTTTGCAAATGCAGGAATGAACCAATTTAAGCCAATATTCTTAGGGTCAGTTGATCCTAACTCAGATATGGCTCAATACATAAGAGTAGTTAATACACAAAAATGTATAAGAGCAGGCGGTAAACACAATGATTTAGATGATGTGGGAAAAGATGTTTATCATCACACATTTTTTGAAATGATGGGAAATTGGTCTTTTGGTGATTATTTTAAAAAGGAAATATGTGCATGGGCTTGGGAACTTCTTACTCAGGTTTATAAATTGTCTGGAGATAGATTATATGTAACATATTTTGGTGGTGATGAATCTTCAGGATTAGAGCCAGATTTAGATTGTAAAAATATCTGGCTAAACTTGGGAGTTCCTGAATCACACATTTTGCCAGGTAGTATGAAGGATAATTTTTGGGAGATGGGTGAAACAGGTCCTTGTGGACCATGTTCTGAATTACATTATGACAGAATTGGTGAACGGAATGCTGCCCATCTTGTAAACATGGATGATCCTGATGTCCTTGAAATTTGGAACTTGGTGTTCATTCAATTTAATAGAGAGTCTGATGGTTCATTAAAATTATTACCAAAAAAACATATTGATTGTGGTCTTGGTTTAGAAAGATTAGTGTCAGTAATTCAAAATAAGAGAGCTAATTACGACACAGACTTCTTCATGCCTATTTTCCACGCTATTGAAAATGGTACAAAAATAAGATCTTATAGTGGTAAAGTCGGATTAGAAGATACAGATGGAATCGACATGGCGTACCGTGTTCTAGCTGATCATGCACGAACTTTAACTATTGCTTTGTCAGATGGTGGATACCCTGATAACACAGGAAGAGGATATGTCCTTAGAAGAATTTTAAGAAGAGCTGTTCGTTTCGCTTCAGAAAAACTCAATGCCAAACCAGGATTCTTTGGTTCGTTAGTTCATACTGTTGTACAGTTACTTGGTGATGTTTTTCCAGAAATAAAAAAAGATCCAGAATCTATAATTCAGACAATCAATGAAGAAGAAATTCAATTTTTGAAAACACTCAGCCGTGGACGCAATTTGCTTAACAGAACAATTGAGAAATTAGGCGATTCAAAAATCATACCGGGTGACATAGCATGGCGCATGTATGATACATATGGCTTCCCAATTGATTTGACACAGTTAATGTGTGAGGAGAGGGGTTTATCAATAGATATGGAAGGATATGAAAAAGCCAAAAAGGAATCTCAGATATCATCTCAAGGAAAATCTGCGGGGCAGGAAGATTTACTGTCGTTAGATATACATGCCATAAGTCACCTGCAGGAAACTAATATTCCTGTTACTGATGATTCACCAAAATACAATTATGTCCCTTCAACACCAGGCAAAGAGGCTGAATACAAATTTAGTTCATGTTCTGGTACTATTCTAGCTTTACGTAAAGATAAGCAATTTGTGAATGAGGTAACAAGTGGTCAAGAATGTGGTATTATTCTAGATAAAACAAATTTCTATGCTGAGCAAGGTGGTCAAATATTTGATGAAGGTTATATGGTAAAAAACGACGATGATAGTGTAGAATTTACAGTTAAAAATGTACAAGTAAAAGGAGGTTATGTTCTTCATATGGGTAAAGTAGAAGGAACACTGAAAGTTGGAGATTCCCTTATTTTACACATCGATACTGAAAGACGAAGACTGGTTATGAATAATCACACAGGAACTCATATTTTAAATAGTGTGTTAAGAAAAGTTCTTGGCAATGATTCTGATCAACGTGGCTCACTTGTGATGCCAGATCGTCTTAGGTTTGATTTCACTAATAAAGGTCCTATGACAGTTAAACAGATTAAAGATGCCGAAGATGAAATAAAATCAATTATCAATGATAACAAACGTGTCTATGCGAAACATACTAGTTTAAGTGAAGCTAAAAAAATTAAAGGACTTCGCGCTATGTTTGATGAGCAATATCCCGATCCAGTACGTGTAGTTTCTGTAGGTATACCTGTAGAGGAGTTAGAACAAAACCCAGACGGATCCTCTGGAATGGAGACTTCAGTAGAGTTTTGTGGTGGCTCTCATTTACATCAAACTGGCCATATCGGAGAATACGTCATAGTTAGTGAAGAAGGTATTGCAAAAGGTATTCGAAGAATTGTAGCCTTAACTGGTCCTGAAGCTATAAAAGCTATAAATAAAATGAGCATTCTTGAGAATGAAGTCAACGATATCACTAACTTCATTCAAGCAGAGGGTGATAATATTAATCAAAAAGAAATAGTCAAAAAAATTGTTGAACTTACAAATGACGTTTCTCACGCCCAGATATCTTATTGGAAAAAAGAAGAGCTACGTACTATGCTGAAGGCACTTAAAAAACAACTAGATGATAAAGAAAGAGCAGCTAAAGCAATGACCATAAATTTAGTAATTGAGAAAGCAAAGGAAATGTGCTTAGATGAAAAATGTCCAGACATTATGGTTTCGGAGTTAAAAGCTTACAATAATACAAAAGCCCTAGATGGAGCTCTAAAACAAGTTAAGCAATTAAAACCAGATTCAGCTGCTATGTTTTTATCTGTTGATGATGACTCCAACAAGATATTTTGTTTGGCGGCAGTACCCAAACCTTTAATTGATAGAGGATTATTAGCATCAGAATGGGTTCAATCTATTGTACCCGTTATAGGAGGAAAAGGCGGAGGAAAATCAGAATCCGCACAAGCGTCTGGGAATAATCCACGTGCTCTACAGGAGGCTATTACAATTGCCCGTAATTTCGCGCAATCGAAAATATCCAGTAATTAAATATCCATTAATATTTAACAAAAGAGGAATCATTATCTACTACCATATATTTTTATGTATTAAATACAACTGGCTTAAAATTAACAATCAACAATGTAATCTGGTAATTAATGTTTTTGATGAATAAAGATTTCTATTTATATTTTTTTATTTAACATTAAAACACCCAAAAATCAAGACAAGTTTTAAAATGTTAATACTGGAGTATTGCAATGATTTTTATATATTTTATTTAATATATTTATTAGACTGCTTTTAATAAAACAACTTTCATTTTAAGGAATTTTTATTGAACGTTATAGACGAACTTTATAAATATAGTTAAAACAAAATATATCTTATATAATCGACATAATACGCTAATGATATCTACACAATAAAATTATTGTTTAAACAAATATTCATATTTTTGGTTGGTCTTTTCACGGCGGCACCAAATCCATAGAAATAATTCCGACATGGAGGTTGGTGCATAAAGTTAAAGTGATAATAATTTACATTACTCTACTAGTGCTAATAGCAAAAACATTTTTACTCCTGACCAAAACCTTCAGTTTCTTCAATAGCATAATTTAATTTTTCACATAATTGTTCGTAGCTCTTATAAGGCGGAAGGTCGAGTCGGTTGAAGCACGTGTGCGACCGTGGCAGCCAGGTGTCTTTTCCGACCTGTATAATAAACAATCTTAGTTATATTTAATAGAAGGTCACATATAACTGAAAGTATCAAATTGTATAACTGTTAATTGTAAAGGAACAGGTACTGTGTAACTGGTTTATATGCAAAAAAACATCATTTTAAATTTCTGATTGGCCAATAAAGACAAAAGTATATTTCGTCTTTGGTTAACTTAATACTATTTTTATAATTATATATACTGTAATATAACATAATAACGTTCCTACATTACATTTTATTAACGAATTCGTGTATCAATTTGTGCTACATGTAATCATAGTTTTTTAGGTTTCCAATATGTGTACATGTTTGGCCGAAGCTTTTTGTGGTATACTTTCGCAATTGTATAAAATATGATATGTATCCTCTAAAATATTTAAATCGTACTAAGTATTTTTGTCTCAAACGTATTTGACACAATTTTAAATTACCTTTAGTACAAATACAAACCTTTTCTATACAAAATCTCTGAGGTCCATTAGAACCCATCAGTTCAGCAAACCCTCCAACTGGAACTCGACATGTCCCTGTCACAAACTGCAATAGTCTAGCTCGCTTTTCATTGTCCATTTGTCGCACAAACTAAAAAAAAACAATTTGCGATTATTAAGATAATTAATTATGAAGTTATAGTAAAAAGTATTTTTTTTACAGATATAGTAAACTGCCTCCACTTCAAACAAAAAGCAACATCTTTAAATACTAGACAAACATAATTACAACACATACATAATAAAAGAGAAATGATTTGAAATAAAATGCATTATAAAGTACAATTACTACGAATAACTCAAAAACTACTTGTCAGATCTTAACTAGATTTAAATAAAAGAAAGAAACATCAATAAAACTGCTAACAATACATAGTAAATTGTCAAACAATGAACACTTATTTAATTTATAAGAGTGAAAGTAATTGTTACCTGCCAAAACCAGACGACCTGTTTGCTGGTGCGCGTGTAGTGCCTGTATATGGTGTTCCGTTGCCAGTCGTCCACGTCCACCTCCTGCATGCCACACAACATCAGCTCCAGCTCACGCTCGTCGAAGTACTTCAGCCACTCTAGCGGAACCACCTATAAAAGTTTCGTGATATTTGCTATTATTATGCAAAAATGGATTATTATATACTATTTTAAAACTAAGTGAAAAGAACTAAAAAAATTATTGAAACATGAATTTTTTTTTATTATTACTACTATCTACAAAAGTGGTAACAATCACATAAAAACATGGAACATTATCCAAAAAACATTGATCAATATTGCGATATTGGCAACGTGTTTTTTTTTTATTTATTCAGCATCTCAGTGGACATTAAGAACAAAAATAGTAGGAAATCAATAACTACCTCATTAAACCCATCAAGAAAAGCGTTTGTTTGTTCTTCAATTCCTCTAGTCATTCTCCATTGTGTAACTAATTGTAAATATTGTTCTTTGTTAGACTGAAAGAAGAAACATGGTATAATTTAGGCAACATGCCACATATTTATTTGTATAATATTTGTGGTACTGATGAGAACTTACTTCGGTCACACGTTCCTTATCGCCCGCGGGTTTCAACTCGTGGTGTATAACTTGTCCGAGAACTTCAAAATCTACACTAAACCACATTTCAAGGCCACATTCATCAATATTGTTGTCTTTAATCCATACTAACGAATTATAGAATTCAGGGTCGATAGATTCTATATCTTTCATAGTCAATTTTTTATTCAACATTCTCTTGTAAAAAGGCATAGTGAAACCAGAATAAATAAATCTGCCGTGATACAGGGCCATAGCTATGAATCTTCCTATAAACTTAAAATATAACAAATGATCTGGGTTCACATAACTGGCTGGATTAATTTGAAGGCTGTAGTTGTTTTTATTAGCATACTCGAAAAGGCAGTACATGGGGTTGAGCACTTCATGCGACAGAAGAAAGAACCACTCTCGACTCACTCCTCCGTAATCTAAGCCTTCTTCACCACGGAATATTATATACAATCTTCTTCGTAATTCGTACGCAGGTAGCCTCATTATCTAAAAAATATAAAATTTTAATAGATTAAAAATAACGCATTATCTTTTTCATAATAAATAAGAAGGACTGTTATGACGTGAAAGGTAATTTGAATTTTGTATTAATATTGTAATAAAAGTAAATTATTACGATATTGTCAGTAATCTGCTACCAAGAAATATTTTTTAATTTGATCGTATTAAAAGCCAGCAAAATAAAATAATATTGATTTTACAAAAGCTAATAACTTCAAATAAAGAGACCCAAGTTCTACACATATCGCTGTTATAGTCATAGCTCACCTGGTGATAAGAATCTTCGAAGAGCGTCTGCCGCGACAGCGTGATCTTGATGTGGCTGGGAAGCGCGTTGCTCTGGCACAGGTAGCGGAACTGCGACAGCTTCCAGCGGAAGGAGCGCTCGTAGGCGCGCGGCACGCCGTACGCGCCCTGCGGCCCCTTGGGCGCGCCCGGCCGCGGGTCCTGGAACGTGGTGGTGCGCGTGTTGTGGTCCACGAAGTAGCGCGTGCCCTCCTCCGTGAAGCGGATCTCCCAGCCCGGCGGCAGCGCCTCCTCCAGCGCGCTCATCTCTTGACCCTGAACCGTGCGTCATTGAGTTCATTATTATTATTTTTTGCACATTTTACTTATTTATTTTTTTTTTAATTATTTTACATAACATTCTACATCTTACCTACATACATTTTTTTTATTTATTTATTTAAATAATACATTGTTACAGTATTTTTAGATTAAAGGTGAAAATCATAAACTCCTTCGAGTTTTACCGTGCACCAGTGCCGTCAAACATTTATAACTACAAAAAAATGACTTAAAACAGTAATTGTAGATATCACATTCTACTACATATTTGAAACAATACAAGCTAAGAAATCAATGACAAGTTAAAATGAAGGTAGATTTAAATTATCAAGTCTACTATCCTCACTAATATTATAAATTCGAAGTTAACTCTGTCTTTCTGTTACGCTTCCACGCCTAATCCACTGAACCGATTTTGATAAAATTCGGTATAAAGATAGAACTGAACTTGGGTAAGGACGTAGAATACTTTTTATCGCGAAAAAAATGATAGAGGGGGTTGAAATAGGGGATGAAAGTTTGTATGGAAGTTCCTTATTGTCAAACATAAAATCATATAAGATTGTTTAACTGTTTACAACTTTGACACATACACCACTTAACCAATTTTGACAAATAGTCTAGACCTTGGGAAAGACTATAGGATACTATTTATCATATCGCGCGATATAACCGAATTTCACGCGGGCGAAGCCGCGGGCGGAAAGCTAGTGTATAATAAACAAAAGACATGGATTGAATTGGCATGTACAGGCTGTTGTTGATTTATATCTACATTATTATTATCTTTTTTAATTCAAATTGTTTTTTTCTTTTCTTACATGTACATACATTTACATATCCCTTATTTTCATAGCTAATGCTTCTTGGTAGTAACATTTTAGTGTTTGTTTTATGTTTTTGTATGTTATTGTGTTTTTCACTATCAGTGGTAGTTTATTAATAAGTTTAGGTATTACATACTTCAATGATCTTTTCCCATACATGTTACATTAGTTAGGTAATAAGAATTTTGAATTTACCATACTTCGAGTTGTAATTATTTTTTTTTTTTATTTATTTATGTTATTCTTATAGTGTCTAAAATTTTCATTAAAAAAGTGTTCTGATAGTAATGTTAGCTCACTTTTCTTATATATTGGTATAATTTTACAGAATTCAAAAATGTTGTCATTTTTATTTATATTCATACATTCTTTTATATTATGCGGAACTATTTCTTTCAGAATACGTGATTGTAAGTAGTATATTTGATCTAAGTGTGATGTATATGTTCTTTCATAACTTGACAATCCATAAGCTATTATTGACTCAGCCAAAGACGTATACAATAACAAAAGCGTTTTATATGGTACCTTATACTTTACTAGATGAAATTTTGCAAGTATACCTCTTAGTCTGTCACATACGTGCGTATGTGCATTTTCCAGTTTAACCTACTATCGATTATCATTCCTAAATACGTATGTCTGTCCACTAACTCTATTTCGTTACACCCGCAGGATATTATATTATTATTTTGGTGTAAGCATTCGTGGTCATGTACGATAAGTGCTGGTTTAAAAGCACTTCTATTCTGACTAGAGGTAATGTACATTAACTTGGTTTTCTTTGCGTTCAGAACTAATCCGACATATTGTGACCATTTGGTGAGCATGTCAAAGTCCTCCTGTAGTTGAGTGAGAGCCTCTGTAATATTATGGTCAGCTGTTATAAGACAAGTGTCATCTGCAAACTGGTACATCTCACTTCTTTTAATTGTATTAGAAAGGCTGTTTACGTAAGTAATACAGTGTAGAGGACCCCATACCGAGCCTTGAGCAGTACCTTTCGTTACCTTTATGGTGTAGCTGTCGTCATTACCGACCCTAACAATTTGCTTTCTATTATGAAAATAGTTTTCACACCATGCAAGTAAGCTACTTGCATGGTTACTCCTCTGATTTGTCTAAGCGTATCAAAAGCCTTCGTGTAGTCAATAAATACAATCAATACGTGTTCTTTATTGTCAAGATGTTCATAAATAACTGTCTGTCTGTCTGTTACTTATTTTATTTATACAAATCTTTGTACGTCACAGGTTGCTCTGTGAGACACGTCTCGAGGCCAACTAAAACATAATAGAACTTAGACACAAATGTACAACGACAAGTAGCTATTTTCGATAAAATTTCAATTTACAATCCGATAATATTTTGACTAAATTAATGAGATACAATTTTATTACTAAGCGACGAAAAATTATACGAATATAACCTGCGTGCGCGGGTCCTCCCACTGGGTGGTGCGGTTCTTGTGATTGACGTAGTAGACGCGGCCGTCGGGCTGCACGCGGCGCTCCCAGCCCGCCGGCAGCGCCTCCTCGCCCGCCGCGCTGGCGCCCGCCGCGCTGACGCCCGCCGCGCTGGCGCCCGCCGCCGCCGCCGCTACCCCCGACGCGCTCGCGCCGCCGCTGCTGCCTGCTGCGAATACAACTAAATTTAACTATTACAATAGTAATAGTAGTAACGACACAAATATATGTCGTCATTTTTACAAGCTTTAAATGCAGACATTTAGATGATCGACGATGAATTTTTATAAATTGTATTTTTTTTAGTTATACTGATATATGAACTACAATATTGTAGTCTCATTTTAATCCGGTCACCACTTTTGAGTGAAAAAATAACAAACATCGGGACATTTATGTAAAACTACTATTTGGAACAGAATGTATAATGTGTTACTGTAATTGTAATTGTACTTTTTTATTTTATTTTATTTTATTTGTACTATATGTATATATTATTTATGTATTATGTTTTTTTTATACCACGACGGTGGCAACAAGGCACACGGCCCACCTGATGGTAAGTGGTTACCGCGGCCTATGGACGCTTGCAACACCAGGGGCATCACTTACGCCTTGCCGACCCTTCAAAAACCTATTTATTCCTCTTTGAAGAACCCCATATTGTAGCCCTCTGGGAAAATCTCGGCAGGGAGATCATTCCACAATTGGAGAGTCCGCGGAAGAAAGTTCCTTTGAAATCGAACTGTTCGGGACCATTTTGGGCTCCAAAGTGTGAGCATGAACTCCCTGTCGATGGTGAGCGGTGCGATGGTGAAAAGTAGCCGTGGGCATCATGTTAAACAATTCTTCAGAACACAACCCTTTATACAAGCGATAGAACACGCACAAGGAAGCAAAGTCTCTCCTTAGACTTAAGTTCTCGATACCGCTTGTGAGTGTGGGATCATCGACAAGTCTCACAGCTCGTCTTTGAACCGAGTCAAAAGGTCCAAGCTGGTATGCTGGTGCTCCCGCCCAGAGATGAGAGCAGTACTCCATATGGGGCCGGACTTGTGACTTATAAAGTAGCAGTCTTTGCCCCGGTGTGAAGTACCGCTTCGCTCTGTTTAGCACACCCAGCTTTTTGGATGCCAACTTGGCCTTGTCTTCTAAGTGACTTCGGAACTGGACGTCACTGGATATGTCGATACCAAGGATCCCTACACTCTTAGAGATGGTAAGAGATGTGTCCTGGAATTGAGGGGCCGCAATAAATGGGGTTTTCTTAGCGGTGAACGCGCAAACTTGTGTCTTGGAGGGGTTAAACTGGACCAGATTGTCCCGACCCCAATCGGAGACTCTAGATAGAGTACTCTCGATTTGAGACACAAGTTGTTCGCGACTTTCTTCCACAACGGAACGAGGGGTGTTTGCACGGCCTGTGTAGAACGCGTCTCCGGTGCTGTCGTCTGCATAGCAATGAATGCCGTCAATTGCCAGCATATCATTGATATGCAGTAGAAACAGGGTCGGAGAGAGTACAGAACCTTGGTGGACGCCAGCATTAATGTCCATTTTTTCGGAGCAGCTGCCGTCAACGACGGCTCTAATGCATCGGTCGGATAAAAAGCTAGCAACCCAAATCCTCGGGCAGTCCGTAAGATGGCAACTTCGTGAGAAGACCCCGGTGCCAGACCCTATCGAACGCCTTCGCTATATCAAGGCTAACTGCCAATGCCTCACCTTGACTCTCGATGGCGGAGGCCCATCGGTGTCTGAGATACACTAGAAGATCACCAGTCGAGCGACTGTGGCGAAAGCCGTATTGGCGGTCGCTGAGCAGATCGTTTTCTTCTAGGTATCTGAGGAGCTTTGCATTAATTACGCGCTCCATCACCTTGGAGAGAAGGGAGGTTATAGCGATAGGCCTGTAATTCGACGGGTCTGATCTATCGCCCTTTTTGGGCACCGGATGTACGTGTGCCGTCTTCCACGAAGAGGGTACTTGCCTAGAGTGGTAAGAAAGTGCGAAAAGTCGCGTTAGTATAGGGCACAACTCAGGAGCACACTGTTTTAGCACCACTGCTGGTATGCCGTCGGGCCCACTAGACTTGTGAACGTCTAGACTAAGCAACTCCCGCCGGACATCTCTCTGTGAGATGTTAACTTCGGCCATGGAGGGACCGCAACACGGGATGGTAGGTAGTGCGGTGCTTTCGTCGACGTTCAAGGTCGAGTTCGAGGCAAAGAGTGTGCCTAAAAGATTGGCTTTCTCTTTTGCACTGTGGGCCAGGTTGCCATCGGCATTTTGCAGTGGTGGTAAGGACGACTGACAAAAGTTCCCCTCGGCAGCTTTGGCCAGTGACCAGAAAGCACGACTCCCAGAGGGGTAGCCCGCTAGTTTCTCGCCAAATCTGCCGATGAAATCGAATTTCGCCCTGACAATTGTTCGCTTACTGGACCTCGAGACAGCATTGAGGTTGCGTTTCACATCAGACAAATTGGGATCACAATTATTACGAGCAGTAGTCCAAGCCCTGTATGCGGCTTGCTTTAATTGTCTAGCAGCCTTACAGGACCGATTAAACCACGGCCGTTTCTTAGTCCCGGCAGCAACCAGTGAGTTTGGAATAAAATATTCCATCCCCACTAGTATCGTCTCAGAGACAGCAGCTGCGCAGGTGTTGGGATCTTCTGATGTGAAGCAAAGCTATTAATATTATTATATAATTTAAATAACGCTAATGAATTATATATAATAATAAATTTAAAAAAAATTGAAAGTCATTCTGGTCGTTCTGAAAATTACATCAGGTCTATACTATGAAAATATATTGTCATCGGTTCATAGATGCGAGTGTAAACATAGGGTGAAATACAGGTGATGTTAAAATAAGTAAGTTAAAAAAATATAAAATATAGATTTATCACCATGATAAAATTTAATATAGACGACAAACGGTCTATTGTAGAAAAGTATAATATTATTAGCACCACAAAAATAAGATTGTCGATGATAATGACACTATCTGATACACAGAATACAGATAAAACTAATGAGCTTCATAGTGATAATTCTTGATATAATAAATAAACCGCATACACATATTCTAAATATTAATATGTGAAGGAAAAATTTTGTACCCCTTTTTGCGTAAATTGTGCTGACAAACGAATATGAAATTATGTACAACTTTATATGGTACTTTGAGTCCATTTCGATTGATTTCCGTCGCCCTTCGTCCCAGAGCGGAAAAATAAAAATTAGTTAATTATAATCATTCCTCCAATAGAACCCAGAACCAATCGTGTTTACAAAGGACACTGTGCCATGAATTTATGTTAATGTAGTTGAAATAGATTAAATTAATAAAATAAATGTTACGCATACTACCAATGGTTAATAATATATACAGTTATATAAAATTCCTTGCTAATGCAACAGGGTATCTCTCTATCTCAATACAATAATCTAATATACATCGTTATGTAAGTTTTGCGAAAAATAATGATCGTGAAATAGTATTATGTCCTGACCAACTTATTAAGGTTACTCACTTGCAAAACAATAAATAAATTTAGAAATTGTTTTTTATAAATGTCGAAATATATTAACATACGTGAAAAAATTAAATTTAATTCATTATATATTTTTTGTATCATTATCATCCTTCTGGATCTACGCATGCCACCGAGCTCAATCTTAAGCTCTCCGATCCCAACCATTGCTCATTTCGTAACCCACCCAAATTAGAGGACGTCCTACACTATTTTTTCCTTTTCATTTTATGTCAAAGATTTATTCCATATGACTTCAAAGTTAATGTTGACACAAGTATGTACATGAACAAAGTCTCACCGGCGGCATCGTGTTCGGCGTCGGCGGGTGCGGCGGGTGCGGCGTGCGCGGGGTTGGCGGCGTTGGCGGCGCTGGGCGGGGGGGCGGCGTGCGCGGGCTGCGTGGCGTGCGGCGGGTGCGCCGGGTGCGTGTGGTGCGGCGGGTGCGGCGGCTGCGGCGGCGGGTACAGGAAGCGCTGGTTGCCCTGCGCGACCACGTGGCGCCGCTCGCCGCGCCAGTGCTGGAAGCGCGCCAGGCGCTCCGTGTCGGGCCGCTGCCACGTCGTGGTGCGCGTGTTGTGGTCCACGTAGTACACGCGGCCGCGCGAGTCGCGCCGCACCTCCCAGCCCGGCGGCAGCGGCTGCGGACGCTCCCACGACGTCGACCGCGAGTTATGGTCCACGTAGTACCTGTCGACACGCCAAACGACATCTTTTCGAATTCTAATCTCTAAAAAGGTATACCTCTATAATACTAGTTGGCTTTTAATAGCATATATTGAACGGAATCGTAAAATGTTACCTTCTCCCGTAAACATCAAATCGCATCGCCCAGCCCGGAGGCAGAGGTTCCTCGGTGGCGGCGGCGCCGGCGGCGGGTGCTGGCGAGGCAGTGGCGGCGGCGGCGGCGGAGGCGGAGGCGGGGCCGGACGCGTGCGCGGCGGCGGTGTCGTCCTGGCGCGAAGGCCCCGCCCCGCTGTCCACCGCCGCATTCGTAGTGCCATTGCTTAACGGCGGTGGACCTGGCGGCGGCTAAAAATTTTTTACTCATTACATTACTATTAAGAAAAAACGTGTAAGATCAAAGGTATAATAAATTATGTAAACATTTTACAAAATAAAATATATATAGTAGGCAATATTTTTTAATAATGATTATACTAGAGACCCCACTGACGTGTACTACGTTGTTTTAGCAATGTGTATATACTTTTATACAAAACTGTATGTAAAACGCTTGGTGGGGTGTAACAATTATTTTATTATTTTTATGTATTTCTAATGCATTATGACAAATATTGAATTGAGTGCAAAAAGCGTCTTCTCCGTATAAGCTTTAAGTATACCAAATTTAATATTTTTCCGTTCGCATAATTTTCATAAAAGAAACACTACATAATCAATCCATTCATGCTTGTTAAGGATGTAGTGGTATTTGGATATGTTTAACCAATCTTTAAAGTAAAAATCGTCGCTGCATCTGTTATCATAGAGATGGCATTGGAATATAAGTTATTGATAATCCTATTATACAAATAAATTTAACATTTGATACATTTCCACTAGGGATGGCCTTTACTATACGATATATCAATATGTAACATCGATACATCAACATACAACACACTCTATCCTATCCCTATAAAATATTTCATCAGTTGTATTGTATTAAAATATGAGTGTTTCATATTTTTATTATAAAATTCCTATAACAATATAGCAAACTGATGACAAACAGTGCTTATGCATATGTTTATCAATAATGAAATAAAAAAAATCCATGATGGTATTTCAATACAAATGCAATTGACACAACACAATAAATAATTGTGACCGTAATGGTCACAATTATTTAATTATTACACAATTATTTACATTTACAATATTCTAGTGAGAATTTAGGCGAGTATGGTTCTCAAATCATGATAAAGAAGTTATAATAAAAATTGAAACACATATTATGTTTCACTATGTCACATCTGCTTACTCGTAATGTTCGAGGATGCACCAAAGATCTAAGTGTTTCAGAATTATTCCGTAATCGAATTCTGGCCCTCACACCATCACTAAGAGGGCTACGAGAACTAGTTGATTCATTGAGAACTTCATGTGATTGACTGAGGACTGCTGGATCTATTCTTAAACCATCCAATAAAAGTACTAATTCAGCTGATTTTGTTTCTGTGTCTGAACTAGAAGAATTGTCCTGCGATACTGTTTTCATCATATCTAAAAGTAATGCAATATGTTTATATACTTCTTATGAGGATATAATAGCAAAATTATGAGTGAGGAACTCCTCATGTTATGAAATGCCAGAAATTTATGTATTTATTTACAACAGATTTATAAATATTTTACATAATTACACTTTTTAAAATGAAATTTGCACCCATAACTACTGTTTTTAAATTAAATACAATAAATATAAAGATTAATTGATTAGATTTTTCAATTAAAGAAAATATTATTTAAGAGATTTAAAAACATAACTATTTTTTCACATTTATTTCAGTAATTAAATTGCAAATATTTTAGAAAACCTAACATTGAAACAATTCTATGTCTGTAATCACAGGTGACTGACTTTTGTCTACCTGTTATGCAATCAATCCAGTTAAAAAAGTTTTATATATATACATTGAGTTTACTGTACATATTAATACTACAACTGTTCTGTTTATATTTGTATAAAACTCCATTTTTACAATAAACATACAGCAACTGATACTTCTGTTAGCAATACAACTTCGAAAGAAATAATATTATAGCAAAATGCTGTTGCAATTATAAACATCAAATATGTGATACTATATTTTAATGCACTGTAAAATAAAAGATAAAAGAAAAAATATACATACCTAGGTTTAATTCTACATTTTCACATTTCCCATTGAAATATAAAAGAATTTTTAGTAAGCTAACTCTTTTTTCACCAATTATGTTATCCTTCCTAAAACTATGGTGGTCGGCCAGGCGGAATAATAATTGTGATAAAGGAGTGACTAAAATTGTAAATTCTTCTTTCCATTTTGGATGAAGTGTATTTTTTAAAAATTCAGTTCTTCTATAAATTTTGTCATCTATTACAACTTGTAAATATGGATTCGGTTTGAAAAGTCCTGAATTACGTATATTGGCTGATTCAACTGAAATATTAGAGGTACAATTATTATTTTAAATAGTAATGTTAGTTTTAATTTCCTTGAATATTATAAAGTTACCACTGCAAATAATTGCATTATGGAAATATGAGATGGCTTTAAGTTAAGAGCCTACCAGTATGTAGGTATAGTGGTGTAATAATAACATTCTATGATTCATATGATAATAAATTATACTACAAATTAATTTCACACTTAATATTTTTTTATATACACACCTGTCAAACTCAGCTGATGATATGCTGATAGAGAGATTGGAGCAGTTAGTGTTGGAATGCTTTCAGTCATAATGATAAATTATTTCATGTTACATTTGTAAGAAAATTTTCCACATTATTAAATTTATCACATATCTAAAATGCAAATATTTATTAGTATAATTTTCATAAGTTCAATGGTTAAGGACTTTAGACTTATACATAAAGCTTTATGTTGTCTGATTTTATGAAGAAGAAATTATTTATTGTGCATAGTATTGTTCTTATCTTGTGATAAGCATTTGAATAAAATAATTTGTAAGTCATTATTATATAAAGCATATTGATATCAATAAGGTAATGATAAGTCCATAAAAGTAATTAATATCAAGACATATTAATGTTACATATTATTACAAGGAAATAACTACACAAACAATCTATATTGCAAATTTGAAAAATATAAAAAGATTGTATATTATGAAAAAAGAAATTCTTTTTTTATATATAAACATATAACAATGGGTCTTATTAAAAATTAAGAAAAACGTATATTAGCTCTGCTTAGAAAAAGTACGATTTTACGTATGAATTTCAATCCTAATATATTCTAAAATGTTGTAATTCTTGTCTATGCATTTGTAAATTACATTTATATGTAATCATACGAAATAATTTGATTACTATATTACCAATTTATAATCATGTCGAATCCAGCGAATTCTTCAGATTAAGTCACTATCTTTCTCCCTTATCACACTGCCTGAAAGGAAATGGACTTAAAAATTTACTTGTCACACACAATGGTCAACATTATCTGCACAATTAATATTGGCTACAAAATCTTAATTTGATCCATTTTTTTACATTTAGAATGTCGATTTAAATGTTGATAAAAATATTATTTCGTATTCTTGTAAACAAAAATAATACTAAGATTAATTAGTCACAAGTTAGTCATTACCACAGACACTTCTTGCTAGCACCAACAAAACAGTATAATTTGTGCGATATAGAATAGCAATATAGAAAAATAATACGCCACAGATGATATAAATTATTTTTATAATGTAAGTAAGTAATATTCTTCGGCGAAAAGAAGTTTTATATGTTTTTGAATGTTAATAAATTTCACTTCTGCCACGTAATTTACGTGAGAAGAAGAATTATGAGAAATGAATTTAAAAGAAAAAACAAAATTAAAAATTAAAAAAAATATTATTTAAAAATTAAATATTAGTAATGAAGGTATTTTATTAAAAAATAAAAATAATATTTTATATCTGTTTTGAATTTAAACATTTTTACTTTTTTCCTGATATTTTTTTATCATTAGAAAACAATGTATTTATGAAATTATATACCTCAATTAAATTCGATATATCGTAGAAATGTAGAGGTAGATCTAATAAGATCGGTGTGATATCTTTAAAAATTAGAACGTTTATTTTTTAACTTGTAAACACTGGTTGTCATGTCAATCATAATTCGCAATCACAACATAGGCGATGCAAGGTCAATAAAATAAGAATAAACTTGCGTTTTTACTTTATTATCAATAATTTAACATACATAAACCTATATCTCTATCCACACTTATACATTTTTAAGGTAATAGCGTTATTACTTACTTAATCCCACTCGTAAATGTTTTAATTTCTTTATATTTATTATTAATTGTTTTAATCAAATAGAAAATGAGCCCTGTTGAAAGTGTTCCTGTTGCAATTTTAAATCACATCGATGACTATATCGAGTTACTATATGATGACATTCCCGAGAAGATTAAGGGATCAGCACTCATACTACAACTTGCTAGAAATCCTGACAATTTGATAGAATTAGCTAGAAATGGTAAGTCAATATGTATTATATTGTAGTTGCCAGATTTTTCGAAATACACATTTATATTTATACATCGTTCATTATGTTGAGTCTAAATGTAATTTTTACTCACATTGTTCCTATATTTTGATTCTTTTAGAAGCTCTGTTGAGTGCCCTCTCAAGAGTTTTAAGAGAAGAATGGAAAAGAAGTATTGAATTAAGTACAAATATTGTCTATACATTTTTCTGTTTTTCAACATATATTGAGTTCCATTCTGTTATCATCCAGTATAAAATTGGTTCTCTATGCATGGATGTTATTGATTATGAGCTCAAGCGATATGATCAGTGGAAAGAAAAAGTTGAAGGAAAAAAGCAAGTGTTAACACCTGAGAAAGTAAGTAAATATTGCTCTACAATGATAATTTTTGTAAATCATATTAGTTTAACTCTATGATATATATGCAAATATATTATAATAAATTGATTGCTTATAAAGAACTAGAAATATTTTACAGAATGAATTGCCAAAGAGTCGCATTCCAGAGCCAAAACGGAGGCCAAAGTCAGGGACTTGGGCTGTTGCTGATGTTAATATACAAAAAACCCGTTCTATTGTGTCGAGTTATCATGAAGATTTATGTAATGCTTCTGATGATGTGTTATCCAAAAATGATGAGGAACAAATGAAAAGGAAATTGAAGACACTGTCAAAACGACAAGAACAGCTACTGAGAGTGGCTTTTTATATGCTTCTTAATATAGCTGATAATATCAAAGTTGAGGAAAAAATGCATAAAAAGGACATAGTTGGTTTACTAATTGGAGCACTAGAAAGACATTCAAATATTGACCTACTTATACTAATTGTATCTTTCTTACAAAAGCTTTCAATTTTTGTTGAAAATAAAAATTCTATGGCTTCTAAAGGAATCATTGAGAAACTAGCTCCTTTGCTAGATTCACCCAATGCAGATTTAGTAAATGTTACATTGAAATTACTATTTAATTTGACATTTGATACCAAATTACGAAATAAAATGATAAAACTAAACCTTCTCCCAAAATTTATTCAATTTACAAGTGAGTACTGAGTCACCTAAAAATAGTCTCTTACAATATTATGAAAAGAATATGAGTAATAATATGAGTTTTGAAAATGACTTAATTTGCAGGTGATGACAAACATATAAACTTAGCAATGAAAATTTTGTACCACCTCAGTATGGATGATCGTGTGAAGTTAATGTTCACTCAATCAGATTGTGTCAAATTGGTGAGATCATTTAATATTTTATTTACATATGTTTCATGATTTTCAATATATTTTTTTTTAACTTCACGCTGTAACCCGCATATAGCAGGGTAGGCAGAGGGAACCAGAGAACTTAGTTTTAAGACACTCCATTCTCTTTCAACAATTCCGTTCCCTACTTTACGCCGAATTCAGGCATTGCGTGTTGAGTGGCGGAACTCAACTCCGCGCTTTGCCTTATTACCAAACCCAAGAAATGAAAATACTAAATTTTACATTTCCTGGAGTGGGAATCGAACCTACAACCTGTCGCGTTTACAGTCGCACGCTTGTCCCTTTGCGCCACGATACATTTTTAATAATTGTAATTGACAAATATATATATATATATATATATATATATATATATATATATATATATACATACATACATACATATATATATATATTAAGCATCAACACAATTATCACGCACTTATCCTCTTGTATTCATTCTCTATCTACCTTCAAATCCATTATACCTCAAGGAAAGATTCACTTTCCTTGGATTCCATTCCATCTTCATTCAAAATATAACAATGAATTGGAGGTACCACTGTGCCGCACTAAATGTTATAGGGAATTGTTCACTGTCAAGACAGTAAAGCTGTGGAACGATCTGCCGTGTTTCATAAGGCAGTCAATTTCTCTGAATATATTTAAATATAGACTCAAAATATATTATCTAACACTGTAATATCTCTATTATAAAATCATATATTTATTTTATTTATTTATGTTTAAGTAGCTATGCACATATGTATTTATCAAAGCAATTATATTAAAAAATAAAAAAAATAAAAAATCTATGTATGTATATAAGTATATATGTAATGTATATATGTTTATATTTATATATGCAGGTATATAAGTATGTGTGTGTACGAAAATAAGTATAATATATCAATAAATTTATTAAAAATTGTTTTTGCATTGTTTCCCGCTGATTAAAGTTTCCTACAAGTTCACTATTAATAAAAGGTTGCCTGTAAGAGATTACTTGTAGTAATAAGGCCGCCTTTGCCTAACGTTTTTGTAAAACTTGTAACTTTTCTTATTTATTGCAATAAAGAGTTTATTATTATTATTTTTATATATATATATATTTTTTAAACACTAAATAAGTAATGTGTTTACACTCTGTAATCATATAAGAAACATAGAGATCATGGTAATGAAGCGAGTGACAAACGTTTGCAGCTAACGGACATGCTACTGCTGAACGTGAACAGCGGCGCGAGCAGCCCGAGCGCGCCGGGCACCACGGACGTGCTGCTGGCGCTGTGCGTGAGCGTGGCGTGGTGCGCGCGCGCCGCCGCGCTCATGGCGGCCGAGGGGCGTCTGCGCGACCTGCTGGCGCGCGCCTTCCGGCACACCAACCACCTGCTCATGAAGCTCGTGCGCAACCTCTCGCTGCACGAACAGAACAAGCCGCTCTTTGTGGTCGGTGCTCCTTATCGCATCTTAAGTCGCGTCGTTAAGTTAAAGCTTTCAACTGGAAGGGAGATTTTTATTTATTTATATATTTAATAAGTTAAGTTTTTATATATTTAATAGTTAAGACATATGTGCGATTGGGATTTCGTATTATATGTAGAAAAAGTGCGAAAAACTAATACTTTTCATGATAATCCGTAAAAACACATATACAAAAAACAAATAATTACACACATTATGTTAAAAAGTTTTTATTTTAGGAATTTGTTGGTGACATAGCCGGTGCAGTCACAAACGATGAGGCGCCGGAAGAGTTTGTCATCGAATGTATGGGGACATTGAGCAATATCCTCAGTGTAAACAATAACATCGACGTATATGCTGTAGTCGAACGATACAATCTCATTCCCTGCTTGTTAAAAATTTTAGATCCAGGTAGGCTTTGTTTTGTTATAAAAAAAAAAAAACAATTTAATCGTTTATTCTTTTTTTGTTTAATTTTTGTACGCAAAAATATCCACTATTATTTAAAGAACTGTGGCTATTCTCAGAAGAAATGCCTTCCGAGCCGGTGGTAGCTTCCGTCAGGACTGACACGACTGACACCTTTGTAAATTGAAGATTTGAAAGTGGTCGTAACAGCCTATTTGAATAAAGAATATTTTGATTTTGACCTTACTTGTGTGTATTTCATATATATATTGCCATTTAACCCATTTAAACTTTAATAGCGCAGTAGTCAGACCGTCAAAAATATTTTCGTGTGATAGTGCGTCTGCAATTCAAAAGTATTTTGATCAGGTACGCAGCGGTCGCCGGAGCTGGTGCTGGAGGCGGCGGCGGCGGCGGGCGCGCTGGGCGC
>JAKGSA010000029.1:0-27770 GCA_033558755.1 Philaethria dido | reverse complement strand
TAAACTAAAAAAAAAAAAGGTTCTCAATTTGACTGTATTTTTTTTAAGGTCGTTATTGCATAATTGTATGTTGGGTGAACCAATTTCGATGAATCTTTTTTATATGATAACTATTAAATAGTGCTCCTGGTGTTGTCACATTTATATTTAGTTGAGATCTGACAAATACTTTTTAAGTTAGTCGTAATAATTTTTTTTTAATGCTTTTTGTTTGAAGTCGGTTAGAAACAATCTTATACAGTTTTATAAGTGTTAAGAATTATTTTTGTCCATATTTTTAAATTTATAAATCAGTTCCGATTACAACTTGAGAGTACTATTGTGTTTGCTTGTACCGTTTATTGAGTATTACTGTAGTATATTGTAAGATATAGATTATGTAAGGCAAAGGCATTTAAAAAAAATCTGTGACGTAAATAAAATAGATGGTAATAAATAAAAAAGAAGCATCTTCATGCATAGAAGGGTAGTCAGTGTCAAGAGACTTCGTTCGCCACTTTACGCTCGAATTCGAGCCATTGCCTTGCCTTAAGTGGCGGAACGCCGCGCTTTGTCATATCAGAACGGAGAAACGAAAAAACATGAAGTATAGTAATATCCCTGATAATAATGAATAAGTTGAACCCGATCAGGTGGAGCGTTTCCGGTGTCACAACGGGCAGTGGCTGTCGGTGGTGGAGACGCTGGGCGCGGAGGGGGGCGCGGAGGCGGGCGGCGCGGGGGGCGCGGGCGACGCCGCCGACGACCTCCCGCCCTACCTGTCCGCCGAGTACCTCACCTCGCATCGCCTCACCACGTCCGGTTTGTGGGAAACGACACATATTTGATTTCTCAATATCTAGTCATTATTTAGAAAGAACTAACATATAAATATATTTACTATCTAAAGCAATTTGAAAATTATATTTAGTTATGTGCTACTACTTTACGATCATATTTTTAATTATATAAATAAATCCTAGACAATTTTTTCAAATATTCGCCATTACGTTTTATCTTTTCGCTTTTACTACACTCAACAGGCGACCACTTTATGTGTAGATTGTACCTTTCTACATATTGGTCCAGCTTTCGCTTAATGCTTTAAAACCAACCTACATACTTACTTACTTTTTGTTAAGAGGGACACCGTCCGCGAACGATCCTTTCCAGCTCTTCCCATAAAACTTAAATTACATTTAGATGCCGGGCTTTAAGTTGGCTACACCATGTCTCTTTATATTCGAAATAGGAGCTATTTACAAAATTATGAACTATATTTTGAAGTTGTCTTGCTGGGAAATTAAATCATTTTTAATTATATTTATTTGGTACGCTCGAAACGCCATATGAAAAGAAACAAACCAAACCAAACGTATTATATTTAACATTATAGGAACAATATTTTGCGGAAGAATTTGTTTGTAGTGTACTTTTTCATGTTTTCTTCGGTCTTGACCATATCTCCAGTTCCATGGCTAAGCAAACATAGCCATCATAATGAAACCTCCACCATGTTTAATTATTGGCACTACATAGCTTGACACCTTTTTTTCTTTGGTGTTGCCCACTGCAGCTGTTTCCTTTTTTTTTTGTCGTATCAGTGCTTTTTGCATAGTAACGCGACCAATCAAATAACTTAGCGACTCATATCAATCGACTTTTTTCTATAGTCATTAATACAGCGGATTTCAGACACGTATATTCTTCTATCTATTTCGTTTGCTATTGATAATGATTAAATAATTCTCACTAGAAGTGGTAGTCCTAAGGGATAACGATCTTGATTACTTCGGGTCTCTTTGTATCTTCTTTTGAAAGGAAATCGCGCGTTCAAATCTTCCATCCGCATAAAAAAAAAAAAACAAATAATTAACACCAACATATTTTTACAGATTCTCAAATATCTCTCAACGACGATTCAGACAGTCTTTCTGGTGAAGTAGATTTCAATCGAGCTAACAGCAGGTATGAAATATAATAAGATAATTAAATACCGTTATACCTTTATTAATAAAAGTGTGGCGGATTAGAGTCAATATTAACATAAAACGTAATTAAAATATGCAATATTCAGAGACTACTTGTTTAGTGATATCTACATTTTAATTTTGTTAGAAATTTAACATTATGTTATTCTACTGCTATGTTAATGGTTTGAAATAAATCACAAAATATCAAGCCACTCTATTTTATTTCAAAAGTAAGTTATAATAATACTATAATATCTTAATACGTTTTTATAGGAATACTCAAGATGGACAAAGTGATGAGCTGCTAGGGTTATCAGACTCATTATCTGGAAAAACTTTAGATGACGACGCACAATTTTCAAAAAATATGAAAGTGTTTGCTTAATTTATTTTCACGCTTAATTATAATAATACTCATTTTCATTCATTATGGTGATCTTGTTTTGTTTTCAATATAGGAAAATAATTTAATTAAAAGATCATCTAAATTACGCTAATAGCACGTATTAAAGTAATTTGTCATTCCAGCTTAAAATCTAAGACTTTATTTAAGATGGATTATACTAAAAAAGTTCCTTGATAAAAAGCTAATGATTTTTTTTTCATAAATTTAAAAGGAGTACACAAACAAAGTATAATAAATACATGTTTTTTAAAATAATTCTAAGTCACTAAAAATTTATATTTATTTAATATATTCTCTAATTACCTATGTTAGAAGTTAAATATTTATATTTTTTGTTATGTATTTACGATAGTCATTTTTAATGTCATACTTAGGGTTACATAAGATAATACATACTTCGAACTTATTATGTGTACCATTTATTGCAATCATGTTAATTCCTGTAATTGCATGAGCTTTATGAAAATGTATCTAGTGCAAATAAAGATTTTCCTCAAAATAATCCTTTTATTTTTTTAAATCTGGTCATAAAAACTAGAGTGATTACTTAAACTTGCCACTTTATAATATTTAATTAATATAACAATTATTTTAGAAAGATCAAATGCTATTAATATTTGATACTAAAATCACACCTCCAATAAGCATACATGTAATGGCACCAGTGAATTGCAGGCAACAAAGATAGACACTGTTCTTTTAAACTGCCGAAAACTTTTGTACTTTATACCATCAGTTAACTCAATTTATTTCTCATGCGCCAATTGGAAATGGGAAATTAATAGATATATATACATATGATTGCGAATTTTTCATTAAAGCAATAACTTTATGTATCTTAGATGATATGTCTTTAACTCTTTAATAATGTTGTTATGAAACTAAGCGAGTTTTACTAAAAAAATAACAAACATTCCTCTAAGTTACATTTCTGCATTTTTTTCGAAAAGGTTGATAATATTTTTATTTACTTTTGTTAATGAATTTAGCTAATTATTCTTGCTAATTATTTTTATAATTTAAAAAAACCAATTCACAAGCAATTGCTTATGAATGTTGTCCGGATTAAGGCTCACCTTCCCATATCCTTTTTACTTGTCCTAAGTTAATCCGTCCTTTATATGATGTCCTTCCTCACAAAGTTCCCGGTCCCCTTAATGTTCATTTTTTGGTTAATATGTGTGTTTAGTGCCTTACGTAAAATTTTGTGTTAATATATTACTTATAAGTTATAACAAAATTATACTATAAACAAACCCTTCTATAAAATATTATGATCTCCAAATTAGTGTATATTTTGACTGCTGTGGTAAGCTTTTCTCCGTTTCTGACAAGTAGTAAGTTTTTATTAGCGCCGAAGCTGAAAACCACACTATCGACGCATTTCTATCTAGTGACTATGACCTTGGCAATAGCTTGAGTTCAGTTCAGTTCTTTTAATTATGGCGCGTTGAACGTGCCAGTAGATCACAAATCACTTTACCAATGTCACATTGTCTGAAGAACATACAAAGGAAGATTGATCGGTAAAAAGAGATAGTATCAATAATTTCGTACTATTACAAATTTCGTACAATGCCAATTGTGCTGTGTGCGCTGTGTACACAGTCTATTTTTTTCAATAGCGAATAAATCTACATATCATTTAACTATATCATTAAAATATCTGGATAGTAAATTTAATGGCTGCTAAGTATTGAGTTGTGTTCATCAAAATTAATAGGATCTTGTAACAGTAATTCTTTTAAGCCATTTACTACTTATTAGCTACTTAAGAATGTGAGTTTCTATGGTATTTTTTCTCAATAAAGCAGCCTTGTATTCCGATATCCAGTACACAATATCTTGAAGGAGATTAAGAACTATGGAGATGTAGTGACTAATGAAATTATCAATAGATTTCCCCTCTTAACTGCTAATCATTTTTTATAGTTAATTTATTTGTAAAATGCTTACTGTAGATTAACAGAAATATTTTAGAAACGTATAAAAGTTTGTACGTAGGATTCGAATTCTCTTCGAGGTCAGTCGAATCTCTCGTCTTGAAACTTGGATTCCGCCCAAGCGCTCTAGTCTGCTAAGCTCACATAACACTACCCTTTCGCATGTTATCCCGCATGGAATAAAATCTTGCAGTTCAATTATGGGACTTGTTGAGAATAAGGGTTTCTATTTAGACCTATTGACAAACTTTAATGGCGTATTTAATTGGAATTAAGTAACAGGAGTTTGTTTTTGTTACAATATTTTCTCTTCAAATATTTACAATGTTATGTTAATTATAATGTTTATTTGATGATGGTTTCTTACATAATGGATTTATAAGGATTTTCAAAAACCGGACTTTATTAGATGCCTTGACCTTAATTCTTTCAAATAAACCGGCAAACAAATTTTTAATTATGATACGTTGACCGAGATGAACAGATTGAGAAATCTATCTAACGATAAGTAAAAGTATGGCTCAATTCGGCGGAAAGTGGGGAACGGAATGTCTTAACACTAGGTTCTCAGGTTCCCTCTGTCTACCCTGCTATATGCGGGATACAGCGTGAAGCTAAAAACATAAAATATATATGTGACTAAATAAATTATTTAAATAAATATATTATAAGATGTAAAATCTAAATACTCGTATTTATTTACCAAGTTATTATTTAAGTTATTTGTTCTATCTACGCAATTTATATACTATAAATTGACATTAAAATTTTTAAAGAAAAATCTATTTGATACTTTTTAACGCATTTAAATAGTAGTAGTTTATTTTATTTTTTTTATTTTTCTTCACGTATTTATTATAAGAAAAATGTTTTGGAAATGTATAAAAAAATAAAAGTAGCAGCACCCTAATCATTTTTGATGTCATCCATGCGCTAATTAATTATAATTAAACTATTAAGTTTAATTATGTACTTATTAAATTACGTTAAAATTCTTATAACAACTTTCGATACAGTAAATTACTATTATTATGTAATAATGTGTAATATAATATAAATTGGGATGATTTTTTTAATATAAATCATGTAAGATGACATTTTTGATTTTAAAATTGGTAATGATTTATAAATAGTACATGAAATAGGACAATTTGTTGACAAGTGTTTTAACGTATTTTGTAGTACTTTAACGTATATTGGCAACCCTGGAAATATTGTCATAATTAAAATTTTTAATTGGAAAACATTACATTGCTTAAACTTTTGCATACTATTGACTGTACTTGAACTCGCGAATTTTTTTACTGAAAAAATCGTCGTATATATAATCGTCATGCATATAATTGTCTGATATAAAAAGTTACTAAACGAAGAGTTATAGATGGAAGAAAAAGTTTAATAACACATTTAATGACGGTTTTTTGAATTCGACATTAAAACTAAGAATCAAGAAAACCGGTTTAAGTGAACGGATAAGTGAATGGTAGGTGATATTATTAGTGCATAGAGACAACCTTCTGCCGGACTCCTTTCACTTCCTTTCGTTGTATAACTTTATTATTTTGATAACATATCTATAGTGAAATTCCTTTCATGTCTATCAATAGCAGGGTGCAAAAGTCCAATTTTGAGATCGAAGTAAGTTTTTACAATATTGGGAAACTTTTATAATTGCTTTTTTAATCCATATGGAAGAGGACCAAATTTACTTAAAAACTTTAAGGACAATAAATTGCTACATCTATATTATATTAACTATATCTAAAATTACTTGGAACACTGCTTAAATTATATATTAATATTACAGGATCTTAAGATGCTTCGAGCTTTAAGATTGGTAAGTTAGTCTCTGTGGATATATCTTATGAGTATGTGTGGTTATTGCAGGCATTAATAATAATAAAATTTTATTTTTTAGTGTCACTCCAATGAGTACTTTTTAGTGCCTTATGTGAGTTCTATGCAAGTGAAATGTAATTATACTTCGGCACAGCCTATGAGTAAAGTGCAAAATTTACCAAAACTTCCTGTGCCAAAGCTCAGTGATACATTAAATAAATACTTAAAAACTGTACAGCCATTTTTAAATGATAATGAATTTGCTACCACTTCATCTATTGTCAAAGATTTTGAACAGGGTGTGGGACAGAAATTACAGGTAAAACTTTTGTAGGTATGTTTCATTATGTATATAAAAGGAAAATGTGAAGATTCCTTGTTTCCTCCTATATTTTATCCTTAAAGAAGTATACTCTATAAATATTATTTTCCAATTAATACTATTGCAATATTGACTCTAATACTTGAATAAAATAAAAATGTTATTATAACATTTTCAATTAAATAAGTAGAGGCAAAACTTGTTTTAATATATTGAAGGTTTCATTTCCAGAATTTATTAGAGAAACATGCTGAAGGTCGTCAGAACTGGTTAGAGGAATGGTGGCTAAATACTGCATATTTAGAGTACAGAGATCCTGTTGTTGTATTTTCTAGCCCTGGTCTAGTGTTGCCTTTTTGTAAATTTAACAACCAACAAGATCAATTAAAATATGCTGCAAAGACATTGCTAGCTGCATTGGATTATAAATCCTTAATAGACAAGTAAGTATTATGCTGTTAATAAAATTTAAATTTTACATTATAAAATTGAACTAATGTAATAGTGAATACAACAATTCCTATCATACATACCACTATATATTGTAATATTATTATATTTATATTTTGTATTGTTTATAGACATCCATAATTTTGGATATAAAGGTAAAAGTCTCACAGTTCATACATAGGCTTAATAACATTGCTGCACTAATATTTGTTAACAGATAATTATGCTACAGACTAAAATATTTCTCTTTATTTTTAGTGACAAAATTCCAGTTGATATGATGGGAAAAAATCCTTTAGATATGTCACAGTACAAAAAAATATTTGGTACATGTCGTATACCAATGGCAAAGCGAGACAAATTGTCATTTAATGACAGCAAACATATAACTGTTATGCATAATAATCATGTAAGATATTTTTTTCTTTGCATTGTGCAAAACAACATTTTGTTTTATAGTATTAATGTAAATTTATGGTGATGTATGATGTATTTATGGTTTTATGGTTATGGTATGATGCCTGTGGTATTAATTATATTTAAGATAACGGTGTTCATATAATTAGATACTATTGATTATTATTTACATTAATATCTCACATATTGTTATATTTTGTAACTTAAACAATTTTTCTATTTAAAATTATATTATAATTGAAATTTGAATTGAAAGTTAAATTATTAATAGATTTTGAAAGAATCTTTAATCTATGTTTTCATTTGATAATAATTAGAAATTAAATTATCAATATTTTTTATAGATTTTCCATATGGATCTTTGGGGTAGTGATGGTAAACGGTTAAATGAAAGTCAAATAGTTGAAGCTTTAAAAAAGATATTAGATATGTCACCAAATCCTACAGATGAGGCGATCGGCGTTCTGACATCTGAAAATAGAGATAATTGGGCAAAGGCTTATCAACTGCTTATCAAAGGTGATAATGATGTTTCTAGTATATAACACAATGATAATGAAACTTTTTTTTAATAATACATAACAGAGAGAACCTGAGTTGTCCTGCCCTAAGGCAGGACATTGGTTTCTTCGCTTTTTGCCTGTATTTGAGACATACCGTCATAAATGGCGCAGTCCAATGCCACGCTCTGTCTAGATGAAAATTTTTTAGAGATATGAGAGATGTTATTTTATAAATATCTTTTTTGAATCAACTTCAATAATTTTCATCAAATAAAATATATAATATGATCCATTCAGAGTCGGTAAACAAATCGTCGCTAGCCGACGTGGAGACGAGCCTGGGCGTGCTGTGTCTGGACAGCGCGACGGGGCTGTGGCGCCGCGCGGACGACGACGCGCGCCGCAACCTCGCCGCCGCGCAGACCATACACGGCGGCGGCGCCACCAGCAACGGCGCCAACCGGTGGTTCGACAAAACTATACAGGTGAACTATATACGAGTACTTAGTCGTAGTTAACAGTAGGTCGGCGCGGCGGTGAGACTATACACCAGTGGCGAGGCGTCCATATCACACGGCTCCCACCGGATTATCTTTTGTAAATGACAATAAATTATTTAAAAAAAAATTGGGAATGAGTTTTCAAAAAAAAAACAAGTTTTTATATAAATGGCGTCAGTAAAATTTTAGACTGAAATTGCTAAAAAAAATGTCGTCCTATAACGTCATACGTCGTGTATACCGGCTTATCTCTATGTACCGGCTTCTTTAAATATAATTTAATTTTAATATAATATATGTATACCGACTTCCCTATATCTACCGACCTACCTTTTTAAAATTTTCACCACTCGCCACTGCTGTACACGTTATGGTTTGGTTCTCATTCGAAAAAATGTTCATATTATATTGTTGTCTTTTACTTGTGGTGACAGAATTTAATTATTTTAACACAGTTAAATACTAAAATTACGAGTCATTCATAACACATTGTGTTACTCAACACCGCGGTTATTGTATCCAGAACGGAAAAATATAAATGAGAATGAGAATGTAACTTTGTTTGTTAGGCTTTCACGCCAAAACTACTCAACCGATTATCAAGCAACTTTGTACATATATTCTTAGAGGTATTAAAAACGACATAGGATCCTTTTGTATTTTGATATATACATATTTTTGGCAGACAATTGTTTGTCAAAAATATTAAAAAAAACTGGCCTTCAAATTAGTAGTATACAGTATGAACTGCCACTGACCACGCGAGCGAAGCGGCGGGCAACTGCTAGTAATAGAATAAAACCGTGACTTTGAAGGGTTTCTTTTAAACTAAAATTGACGTTGGTCTAGTTTATCGTGGGTGCTGACGGCGTCACTGGTCTCACATACGAGCACTCACCGGCTGAAGGACAACCAATAGCTGTTCTCACCGACTACATCTATAAATATATGTAAGTATTTATTAATCATTAACTTACGTCCAAGAATTCACCCGCGTAGTGCCTTTACAAAGAATAACCTTCCTATTCAATTCTATAATAAAAGGCTCAACCGATTAGCCGTGAAACAAACATTCTCGCAAGCAAACAGACAGGCTGACAGAAGTTAATTTCGTATTTATATAGTAACGTCATTAGGTGAGAAGATAATCGCCGCTACAAGATGGCGGACACGCCATTTTGTAGCGTCGGCGTCTTGAATTCACAATAATATTGAATATTCAAAGAACGAATAGAAAAGCAATGATCGCTATTATAATACTAAATACACGTGACATTGGCGAAATGATTAGTACTCAACTGGCACGCTCGAAACGCCAAATGATAAGAACCAAACCAAACCATCGTCATTAGGTCTGTAGGTGAGACTGTAAACGCGACAGTATTTGTTTAAAACTTAAAATATAAGTTACTTTATATGTATATATTTTACAATAATTTGATAGTATCGTCTCGCATAGTATAAGTACTTATATTTAAAAAAATCCCCGGTCTGATTAGACAAAGTGGCCCTTCAATGTTTAAAAAGGAATGAAAGTCTACTTTCATTCCTTAAAAATTAAGTGTCTTTTCAAGTTCACTAAAGTGCAGGAGCTGAGTACAGTTAAAATATGTACATTATGTTAATAAATTTCCGCTTGCATATTAAGCTCACTGAAAATTTATGTATTATTTCAGAGGTGTAAAAAGGTGGCAAGGTCCAGCTATTTTTTTGTGAATATGTAACACATGTTACACATTCACAAACAGATAACAATTGCAAGGACACTATATTATTTTAGTTGCAATGTGTTTGTTACGTTAAGTATAATTTCAACATAGTTTATTTTAATCTGTATTTTAATCCCAAGCTAACTAACGGTTAACTTGGAATCTTAAAGAATATGATGGAATGCCACATTGGATAACGTTGGATTTTGGCGCTTTTGTTATTGGACCCTTAATCTAATTTCATTTATTTTACAGTCAGCAAAACAAGCAAGCGGAAGAACCATCTTCAAGTCCCAAGGACCCCATTCATCTCAGGTTTAACATTAGCAATGAAGTAGCCACAATGATAAAGGATGCAAAGAACAATTTGGACAAGTAAGTTTTTGAAGTTTCCGCACTTTTATTTGATTATATTCTTTAATATATTCCATAATTATATTATAATTAGGTATTTCATATATTTTATTTAAGTTTTAAGTCATTATAAATAATTAACATAATTTCTCTGCTCTGGACTGGGGTTAAGTTCTGCTGCTACACAATGTCTCAATTTTGGTCGAAAAATGGGGAACATAGTATTAACATTACCCCGCTGTATCCCGCATACAGTAGGGTAGTCAGAGGGAACCTTCTCAGGTTCCCTAGTGTTAAGACACCCCGTTCCGCATTTTCCGTCGAATTGAGGCATTTACATTAGGATTCTCTGATTACCTTGATGATAGAAGAAACATTAAGCTTTGTGTTGTTTGTTTAAATATTTCATTAGTTTGTTTACGATTCTGATATTTCGTTTTAATGAAATCATTGAATGGTTTCTCACGTTTATGTACCTAATATTGTTTAATTTTGAATAAGCATTTACTTAGTTTATACATATTAAATATAAAAAAAATATATATTTCAGATTAGTTCATAATTTAGATTTGAATTGTTTCAAATTTGATGATTACGGCAAGAACTTCATAAAATCACAAAAAATGAGTCCCGACAGCTTCCTTCAGATGGCAATGCAGTATGCTTTTTACAGGTACTCCTACTATAAGTATTTTTAATATTTCTACCTTCATTGTTCTTCTACACTTTCTTCTGTATAACATAGAGAGTTAAGATATTATGCATATTACTCTACAGTAATATAAAACGCTAAAACAGTGTGTATGCAGCATGGCAAGCATCAAAAAGTCCACGCAAAAATTTGTGGTCATCTACTAGTTAATATTAAACGATATTATGAATCCGCAGTTTTTGCATAAAGAGTATTACTATAATATGTCAGTAATAAATGAATATTTTTTGTGGTTGGCTTTTGTTGTTGCTATGAGGAGGAGAATATATAAATATATAATAAGTATCACTCATACGATTGCATAATGAAGGTGTCATTGTAAACAAGTTTTTTATTAAGTTGTTACTTTTGTATGCAAAATTCTAAATATATTCAAATATGTTATTGGTCATTGAATGTTACGCTATAAAAAATTGACGACTTAATGTACACATCTTGTATATCAATAATTTTGATAACTTATAACAAACTCGTACAATTCTTTCTTTATTTATAAACATAATATAACTTAATTAATAAATTTTTCGAAATTTCTCATACATCGATTTTTTTGTTATGAAATGTATTGGCTCGATGGCATTTACTTTTTTGTAAATATAATAATTTGTTTTATTTTAGACTTTAGAGAAGTACAAGTTTCCACTTTAGGTATTGTTGACAAATTCACGCCTGGCTATTTTTCTATGCTTCTAATTCTGAGTGCAGAAAATATAATGAAATTTTGAAACTGGTCGCCGCAAACTTGTATCGTCAAGGGGAGAATAATAAAAATATAATATAATAATTTGAAATGACGTGAATTCACATCAGCGCCAACCCGGAATAGAATTTGAACTGATGTGAATTCACGTCTGAACGTGAGTTTTGGTCAGCGTGCACAGGTGTGCGGGCGCGCACTACGAGTCGGCGGCGACGCGCATGTTCGCGGGCGGCCGCACGGAGACCATCCGCTCGTGCTCGCCGGAGTCGGTCGCGTTCGCGCGCGCCATGACGACCGCCGCGCCGCCGCCCGCGCGCCGCGCCGCCTTGCGCGCCGCCGTCGCCGCGCACCGCCACTACACCGCGCAGGTGCACTTCACTCGACTCCGACTCCGTCTACTATTTAGCTTTTGACTTGTTTGAAATAGAATACTTGTTAGAAATAGAATGACGATGATCCAAATAAGTTTTCATTTGTAATTTAATATTTGTTCATACATAATGTTACTCTTAATATTCTTCTGTGCTTGTGGTTTTGTGGTCTCTTTTTAAGGCCCGCGTAAGATAAAATTTCTAACAGCCCTAAAAATATTTATGTTAGATGGCGGAGTCCTGTCGTTGTTCGTCTTATCAAACCAAAGAAAATCTCAATATATCTAAAACCTGAACGTGGCTGAGAATAGAGAATATATAAGTTATAAAAATATCATAACATTTACAGGCGCTGCAGGGATTAGGTGTAGACAGGCATTTATTAGGACTGAAATTAATAGCGATCGAAAATGGAATCGAGTTACCTAAGTTATACTCCGATCCTGGATACGTGAGAAGTGCCCACATGCGAATTTCCACAAGTCAGGTAAACTTTCACAATTTTAATTTTAATAAGAAGTGATTTTTAGCTCCAGCATTTTCAGAGTAATTAGAAACCGCCTAGTAATACGTCTTCGGTTCACTTAGAAACAATTTTACTTAAGTAGAGATTTTTTCACGACGTGCCTAGCATATAGCACTTATATTAAAAATATAACTTTAAGCCAAGTCTTTATATAATATTTTGATATTATAACTACGTCGCAGTTGGGGCTTCACATAGTTAGTAACACTAGATAGTACTTTGGTTCACAAAATCGCACACAATTTGAATGTCAATATTCTTGACCATAATAAACGGTCGACAACGGTATTCCAGGTGGCGGCCAGATGTGACGGTTTCATGTGCTACGGACCTCTGGTGAGCGACGGCTACGCCACCTGCTACAACCCGCGCGACGACGACGTCAACTTCGCGACGTCCGCGTTCCGCGCGCACCCCGACACCGCCGCCGCCGCCTACCGCGCCGCGCTCGTCGGCGCGCTGCGCGACATGCGCGACGTGCTGCAAGCCACCGCCAAGCTCTAGTCTGTGTTAGCTGCGTGCGCTGACTGCAGCGCTATAGCGCTTTTGTGTTAAAATGCTTCGATACATTAGTGCGCGATCCTATAGAATCATTTTGTATATTGTTTTCGTACATTGTTAATACTTTTTTCTATTTATTAAAATAAATTTCTTATATAATTGTCTTGAAAAGGATATCTGTTGCGAATTTGATTAAGGAAAGTTACATATATTTTTTTATAATATATTTATAATAAACAAATAAACTTTCTTTTTATTTACCTCTATACTCGTTGCAAGCAAAACTGTAACGCAATAATGTAAAACTCACCTAAAACAATAAATTCGTTTTGTCATCTATATTATAATAAAAACGAAAAGTTTGAGCATTGAATATATTTACAAAAAATTAATGTGGGTGACGAAAAATAGTACATTATCTCTGTTTGTGTCTTTGTATACATACATCTTCCGAACTAAAGATAAAATTGAATAAAACTTTTTCATCGTAAAGCTTTTAAACCTGGCCGAAATTTAGGGCAGAATTGACTTTATGAACTAGAACTCTACCTTAACTATAAGAAATATGCAAATGGCGCCTTTCGATGACAACAGGTATTAAAAGACGCGATACGACAAGCGACAAAGTTCACGCAAACTGTGTATTATGCTAAAAATAATCCTTACTAATATTATTAATGCGAAAGTAACTCTGTCTGTCTGTCTGTTACGCTTTCACGCCTAAACCACTGAACCGATTTTGATGAAATTCGGTATGAAGATAGAACTAAACTTGGGAAAGGACATAGGATACTTTTTATCGCGAAAAAAATGATAGAGGGGATTGAAATAGGGGATGAAAGTTTGTATGGAAGTTCCTTATTGTCAAACATAAAATCATATAAGATTGTTTAACTGTTTACAACTTCACCACATAAACCACTTAACCAATTTTGACAAATAATTATCCTTATTCATCCTTATCATATCGCGCGATATAACCAAATTTTACGCGGGCGAAGCCGCGGGCGGAATGCTAGTAGTAAATAAATGATTGCCATAGTGTCTAGCAGAGTGAAGAAATTGTAAAACCTAAATAATCACATAATCTTATCTGATAGAAGTATAAGTAAATAATGTAAATCATGTTTTGGTTTATTAAAAGAACTTTAGATACCATCACAATGTCAATCAATTATTTCGGCCAATATTTTTTTATCTAACAAAAATAATTTTTCAAGTTTAGTACATATATAACATCTAATTTTATTAGTTAGTAAAGGAAATGGTCTTAAACCAACTGGCGTGAAATGTTTTACAATTTCTAAAATTCGATTTAATAGTCATTTCTTCATAGAAAGTTATGAGGTCAAATGTTGAGATAAATAAAAAAATCAAATTATCATCCAATGAACATACACGTAACCGACTGTTGCACTGCACAAAATTATCAATATTTAAATCCTAATTCTGGTAATATTTATATTTAAAAACTTTAAATGATAACTATGTGAACATCGCCTGAACAGTGCGACACTGAATTGCGCCACCCAGCATGCAGTAATCACTACTCACAAGTCAATCAATGTAAATAAATGAAAAAGCGTCCCCTCGGACCGCGAAAGCGTTTAGACGTGTCTTCATTTATATTTGATTAATGTGTTATAATATTTTTTTAAAATAATATACGGTGCATAGTACTAGGCGTGCATAAATCTTTAAGAGTAAACCGAGAAATCCGGCTAAGGGATCAGCGGCGCTCCGCACCAGACCACCACAAACAGTTCAAGTAAGCCCAGGGCTCTCCTTCATCCCTGGGTCCAGACACATCGTGCTTGGGCTCAATCTCCCTGAAATCCCGAGCTCTTTTCACTCCCCCCACTTCCCTCCCCCCCTCATTTTTCAATATCCCCTTCATTTGTTCCCACACGAAACCCCTCCCTCCTGCCCTAAACCGGCTCCCCACGACCCCCCTCCCCTGCTGAATAGTACCTCACCCCCCCTGGGCCTATCTTCGTAACCAGTAGAGATAGACCCACTGAGTTTGGGTTCTTTGGATTTGGCTAGAGGAGCCCTACAATCTGGCTCCAACGGATTCCAGGAACAGCCACTAAATTCCCAGGAATTTACCCAAAAAAACGAAAAGCGCAGTTTTAGCGGCAGGGAATTGACGTAAATTAGAATAACTTGACACCAGTGGCTCTATACACCACTGGAAAATCAAGACTTGGTACTGGCTACCAAAGAAATTTACACTGTTTGACAAATTAGGGTACCTATACATACCCACAATTTTTATAGTATTGACCAGGAGTGGACTGAAAACGTTAGGTACAATTATATACCCAACGAATTTAAAGAAGGACGCACACCTCCAGTTTTACCCGGCATCTACAGACCCCACCAAGTATGGCCTCCAGTAAACTGGAAGAGAGGAAGTAGCTCTCCAAAAGCCCTCTCACGGAGGAACTGGAGAGAACCTCTGAGATTACCCCACCGCCCTCCAGAGTAATCAGAGAAATCAGGACCACAAAATTGGCGGAAAAATGTCTAAAGGAGGGAATGGACCATCTAAAAAACTTTAGAACCCTGAAGCAAGAAATAAAAGCAGGCATTACAGATATCATAAATAGACTCGCCAGAATGGTGAAAGATTTGGCAATAGATCTTTCGGTGATAGAGAAGGAGCTGGAAGAAGCGAACAAGGGGAAAAAGGTATTAGGGGAATTATATGACCTTCAAGGACCATCAGGAAATTCTCTCCCTGGGGACGGAGGAGCACTTTCGCGTTTGCTCGCGCAAAACACAGCGCAAATAAAGAGCTCAAGCAGCCATTGAGAGAACAGCTACCACCCAGCCCAGCCCTTCCTACGCGAACGTCATTTGGCAAAGGCGCCTACGCCCGCACCCGGCACCCTGCTCACTGGAGTCATCATATCCTCGGAGGGATGACCAAGAGATGAGGAGGGGAGGTGGCGCTGGAACAGGTACGCAAGCCATCGACGCGAAGGAGAGAGAGCTAGGTGAAGAGTGGAGGAGAAAGTAAGGAAGGCCAGGACGAAAATGAATTCTCCGGGTGCCCAACATCGGAAGACAGGGCAAGGTTAGGCAAAGGCTGGAGTCAGTCGCCTCGTTGTCCGGGACGTCCAGAAACAGGGCAATGATCGTCCTGAGGGATCTCTTTGGCATCAACTCTACTGATGATTGGGTGCTGAGGCCCTCGGGAATCCAGAATGGGGAGGTCTTTGGCGGCCTCGGCAGCGCAGGAGGACGACAGAGTCAGGTCAAGTATCGGAAAAGGCGAGGAACCCCACCAGCCACCTGGTATTTGTCAGTCTCCCCCATAATATGAAGGAGAGCAGCAGAACTTTGACGGGCTGCGAGGTGGATCTACAACGCGTCTGGGTCTACGACCAGTCGCCCTTGGTGCAGTGCTCTCCGGTATTTGGCATACGAGCCACACCGAAATGCATAGAGGCGCTGACGCCACTGTAGCCACTGTGGGGGGCCACACCTGAAGGATAAGTGCGAGCAATGGGCGGTCAGTGTTTCCCCCACGTGGCATCAATTTGCACGAGGCTAAAATTGGCCGCCCAGGCCATAATATGCATTCAGCGACGGTGCCTGTCCGAAACGATGGAGTCGCTCGCTCGATCGCCATAGCATATTGCTGAGGTTGGAGCGGCGACTACCCAGCACCCAGAGAAAAGGAGTTCACTCTCCATCCCCAGGAACAGACTCGAAGATAGAGAGAGAGGAGGGGAGAATTAAAATAATGTTTAGGCTTGTATTGTATTTCAAAATTCGATTTTATAAGTTTGTACTGTGTCTTCTTGTGTTGTCTTGAAAATAATAGTATATAATTGTCACGCAGCCTGTTTACTTAAAAATAAATATTAGTTAAGTATGAAGATAGCACTAAAGATATATGATGGCGACATAAGATTGCTTATGTCGTCTATCATATAGCCAAATAGTAAGTAAAATTAGGATAAGTGATAATTGTGGACGATTATTTAGAAAATAAGATAGCAAATAAGATAATAAATAAGAAAAGAAAAAATACACAAAACGATAAAAAACAAAAGAAAAGAAAACACGCAAAAATGATAAAAATATATAAAAATGCTAAAACAAAAAGAAAAATAAAATATGTAAATCGTAAATAAAATAGAAATAAGATAGATATAGATAAATGATGACAAGTAGATAGAGATAGATATAATGCTAGGATGTAAGTGTAAAGTTAGACAAAATAGAAACTGTAAGCTAGATAAATTAAAGTAATGTAAAAGGTATATTGTTAAGTTAGAAAGAATAAGAATTAGAAATTTAGAAAAAATAATATAAATAAGAAAGTTAGTAAAGTTAGTACAAAATGTAATAGTCATAAGTTAGTAAGTACGAGATTTGGGTTCCCCCTCCCTAGAGACTTAGTGTAGTATTAAATATGTATAGTGATAAGTAAAATAAATAAGCAACAAAACTGTAAAAATTCTAAAAAGCATAAAACGACTCCGATCCTCATGTTGGAGGTGCAAGTTTAAAAAAAAAAAAAAAAATAAATGAAAAACATTTTTATCATTATCACTGTTAAAGAGTATGAGTTCTCAAATAAAAAGCGTGTTAAGTGTAGCATAAAGTAAAAATAAAATTGTAAAAAATAAAACATATTTGTACTTTAAAAGTCTATAATATGTAATATGATGTAATAAAATAGTTCTAATTGCAATAAATTATAACTCAATTTGATTAAAATAACATATTTAACATTTATTCAGTTACTTATGATACAAAGAGCAATACAAACAGAAGACATAACATTTATAAACAATAGTATTCTCATCGATTATGTTAATTACATTTTTACAGTTTAAAAACCTGTATTTGTGGTGTAAAGGACTTTTAATAAATATTAACATTTCTACTAGAAAAGAAACAAATTATTATATTAAACATCGAAAATTACAGATTTTAAGTAACCCTGTAGTATGCTGTTTTTTCATATTTTGATATTTTATTGTTTTAATAATGTTTACTTTATTAGAAAAAATTAAAATGTACACAAAAGCTGTCGACAGCAGGTTTATACTGCTTAGATCAATATAAAGTAATAGATATACAAAATACAAATCTAAAAAGAGAGAACAAATAATTCACCTAATAAGCTGACCAACTAAGCAAGCAAAGTTAATAAGGAAATATATCATTGTAATAAAAAATATACATACTATACCTATAATTTGCACTATATATATAGAAAAATCATAAAATAAATACATCTTTAATCCTGCCATATTCATACAAAAACTTGAAACAAATGATACACAAGTGTAAATGGACATGCTCTCACATTTAACAAATAGTTACAATTGGCTATGTCTTAGAAATAATAAAAGAAAATCTTGTACAGAAAAGATTAATAATAGAGGAAATAACTATAGAGGAATTAACATTGTTAATATATATAGAACATACCACATACAACCTTACACTGTAATTTGGATTTTTTTTATAATTTTTGAATTATTTGTTGCATTATGATTACTATTATACAATACATAATTTAAGTTTCACTAGCACTACTTTCTTAATATAGTTCATACATTTATAATAATTATTTGATGAAAATCCTACATTGTAATAAGGTCAAATATTAAAATGTAAAAGCTTAACTATTGCTTTCATACAATTATTATAATATTATTACTCTATTGTAAGATATATTACCCAAACTGTTTTATTTTACAATTGTAACTAAATAAGTTGGATACAATGTTTTTTTTTTTTTAAATAATGTTAAACAGGCCAATTTAAATATAAATTTTTGTTTGTTAATATACAAAAAGAAGCAAAATTGTGTTTCAACTTATTCAAACCCTAAACCATAAACAAACAATGTCTATAAATAATAATTTGTAATAAAACATATAGAATTAATAGGATAGATTTGTCAATTAATGTGTTTCTTATATACCGCATCATTCATCCAAAAGCTTTTATATTCATAACTACGAAACTATTCATTTACTGATATATACATTCAGTAAAATCTTAACATGTTATCTCTTACATAAAATTCCATGTACCCAATTGTATGGAATGTGAGATTAGGGAGTGCACCTAAAGAAATACAACTACAAAACAATAAAAAGCAATATTAAATCATATAATATATAGAATAAAGAATAACAAAAGGGGGTACTGATATATTAATATGTATATACAAGTGGCCCAAATTTAAACGAAGCTAGGAAGTATTATGAAGCTGTATGAGGATGAAAGGCCGCAATTACGATATAATTATAATTAACAAAAATATTTTATAATTAAATGTCCTGTATGTCAGTTGTTGGAAAACCAGACTTCATTATAGTATCAAAGTAGTAATTTTATTCCAGTGTTACACTTGTATACTTGTTATTTATTATACAATATGATATAGCATATTATATGATACTTTTATATCAATATATATATTTTTGACAAGTATACAAATGGCTTGCTTGTCATTTTAGGGTCAATATACTCTAAAATGACAAAAATGCATGTTATATATATTTTATATTGTATAATATAATAAAATTCCACTTGCAATAAATTTTTAATCCACTTTCTTTTAGTATTTACATTTAATTTTTATTATGGATTTAAAGATTATTTAAATAAATAAATAAATTATTTTCTTAGAACTACTATTTTGTTAAGTCCGAAATATATTGAGAGTTTAAGATACATATAGTTTTTACAGTATCTTACTATGTAAACTGATTTTATGACTTCCCTAAAATTTTCCTAGCTTCGTATGGGTTGCTTTATCGCAAAATGCTTTCCATCTCATATGTGAAAAAAATTTGAGAGAGAGTGCAGCATTTTCTCAATATATGTACCAATGATAAGAGTGCGAGGGGTGCGGTGCGAGGCGGGTGCAGCGCGGAGAGGTTAGCAGGCGCAGGGGTCGCGCGAGGCGGGCGGCGCGGCCAGCGGGCGCCCCGGCGACGCCGGCTTGTGCTGCACGCCCGACTCTGCCGCGTTCAGGTCCAGTCGACCATCCTGGATGCTCTGGTAAATCTTTTTTGCTGTTTCGAGGAATGCTTCCTCTACATTTTGTCCTCTGAAATAAATATTTATGATATATATCAAAATACTGTTTATTTTATTTTGTTTTGCTTTTAAGCAACATGCATGATAGTCATAGACACTCAGTTACTTACGCATATTTGTTTTCAAATTCCAACACATAAATGTAAGTCACACTTTACTCAACAGTATGAAAATAAAAATTCTCAATATAGACAGTCCAGTTGGGTTAGTGTTTTTCACACAGAGCCACAACAGTGTTTTATAAAAAGCTTTTGTTAAATTTATGCTCATAGTGATAAAGTAAATGAAAAGCAAGGAATGAGATAACGAAGAACAAAGAAATTCTATCTAGTCCAGATTGTATACATATTAGCTTACAATAAGCTTTTTTTTCCTATAGATACACTCATTCACAATTACTATGTAACTATTATTTTATATTTACTTACGTTTTAGCACTGGCTTCAACAAACATTAATCCATTTTCATCAGCAAATTGTTTGGCTTCTTCATACGTAACATCCCTTTGGCCATCTAAGTCTGATTTGTTCCCAATGAGAAATATTACAGTGCTTGGATTTGTTAAATTACGAGTGTCCGTGAGCCAACTGCTTAAATGATTATATGTTGACCTGTTATGGAAAAAAAATTACATTAGGTATAATAAATAATTGCTTTATTAAGTTGTTTTGTGCAGTAAAATATTTGTAGTCACATACCGTCTAGTTATATCATACACCATAAGAGCACCTGCAGCTCCTCTATAGTAGGAGCGTGTTACAGCTCGAAATCTTTCTTGTCCAGCTGTATCCCATATTTGCAGTTTTATTTTTTGACCCGCTACTTCTATTATTCTAGTACCAAATTCAACACCAATTGTATGAGGGCAATCAGCCATGACTATAATAACAAAGTCATTTTAGTTTTTAGAAATACAATACAAATATTTTAAACTGACATACACACTTAATATTATTAAAGGGGGAAATTATTTTTAACATAAGAACATCCTATTTAAAATAAAAAATACTTACATTTTTTCTCAGTAAACTGATGTAAAAGACATGATTTTCCGACACCCATGTCTCCAATGATTATATATTTAAAAATATATGAGTAATTATATGGTCCAGACGTCATTTTTCTATAAAAAATAAACATTCTTTACTCTTGAAAAATATTTAATTCTTTACACTTGAAAAACATTTATATTTCATTAATGTTTTATTTTTTTCAGTAAAATAGGCAATATTAATGTATACTGTATATTTTTGTAAAAAAATTATAGTTAACAAGGAAATGAGTCACAAGAAACAAATAAGCAAATATATGTTTATTTGTGTTTAGTGACGTTGCAAACAAATTTGGTCGATAAAATGCGTCCATAAGACTACATTTCCTTATCAAACTATTCTCTTAACTCAGATTATTGTACGCACAATTTTGAAAGAAGACATTGCAAGATGACGAATTATCCACCTTTTTTTACTTTCGTAATTTCTAAACTCAAATATTTAATATGCAAGGTACTGTAGGTGTTATGAAATCAAAAACCACTTACTAAAGTATGCTGTGAAAGGTAGATATTAACAAATTAAATTAAACCTTTTGTTTGGGTTTGTATTACACTTTCTGACTTGTCACACAACACTCAATAGATTACAGAATATAGATTTAAGTATGAAGGTGTCAATTTAACCACACCAAGTACCAATTTTGCATTATATATTAATAATCTGTGTCGCAAGCTGCAAATCCACATCGACGATTGATAAACATAAAGAAATTGGAAAAATAATACAACAGTTATATCATACGAGAATTGGCAACATTAATAATTTCAGTAATAGTGAGGAAAATTATTACATTTTGATATTATGTATTTAAGTTATGTTTTGCACTTATATTTGTTTGTTATTATTTTCTATCAGTCTGTGAATAGTTTTGTTTCATCTAGTATATAATATAAAATTTTGATAGGTTTTAGGAACATATCTAGTACCTAGTAACTTAATAACAATCATATTTAATGTGGGATTTCGACAGATCCAAAGAATTATATCATGTTAACTTTTTTAAAGGATCTGAAATCTGTGATGTTTTGTAATGACAAAATGAACGTATCATTGTATCTGTCTATCTGTCTATGATTATTAAATCTAGTCACTTGACATGCATTTATTTTGTTTATGGTTGTATTTCATTACATAATCACCGAGTTACTATTATTCATTTTTTCCCGAATTTTAGGGTTTCTTTTAGATACTTTATCTTGGTGACGCAGTGAGACGTGTCTTGTGCTTTTACTTTTAAATTTCACTCAAAAACGATTAGAGGTTTATATTTATAGTAATAAGAATAATCTTTCAGATAGCAATGATTAATTAGGGGAAAAAGAGAATATAACTATAAAATCATGGAGAATATTGAAATAAATTAATGAGAAAGATATATAGAAACATTTTGAATTTTCATTTAAATTTTTATTTTTTTTATTTCATATGGTTTTTTATAAATAGTATATAAAAAATCATCTCTAATTATTCTTTGATTTAAGTATTGTTACCTAAAATCGTATGAAAATATTAATTTATAAACTTATGATTAACGATTTTAATGCGGTACGAGTATTTTATCTTCTGTTAACATTTAATGTTCTACCTAAAATTTGTAGATGGCAATTATTTAAAATTTCAAATGACATTAATGCAAAATACAAATACGATAAAAAATAAATTTGATCCTAAATAAAATTATTGGTTTACAAAATTAAGCAGCTTACGCTAGTTAAATTTGACATAAATATCCATTATGACAGGAATCGATGATAATAAACCTGGAGAAAATGAATCTTTATCTAATAAAATGGAAAACAACGATGAGGGAGATTTAGTCCATGAAGGTAAATACAATACTTTATTATATTCTTATACATATAAAATATGCTATTTAAAGCATTTTCGTTTCATAATAAAAGTCAATACTATATTCTCTTGTACTTAAAAAGAAAGAGCTTTTTTTAAAAATCTACTATTCATGCAAATAAAAGTATGTGAAAATTAACGAACCAGAATTAATATCTAAAGCTAAAAACACTGTACTTATCTTTTTATTATGTTTTATAGAATATGATGTATTGGATAATCAATTGGAAGAATTAAATCAGGCATTAGATATGTTGGAACAAAAAAATGATGATATCCACAAGAGATTGAAAGAACTCTTACAATCAAATAGAGATATTAGACAGGAACTGCAAAATGAAAACTCTGAAATCAAACAACTTCAAAAGGAATAAAAGCTTACTAAATTTTTATATATGTGTTTAGATTAATTCAAGTTCAGAAGATTAGTTGCTACCACCATTGCTAATTACTACTCTGTACTATTAACTTGTTTGTATTTTTAAAGTGAAATAAAGAATATTTATTATTAGTTAAATATGTATATAAAAAATACAAAGTTTAATGTTTGACACTAAAATTAATATTTATTAAAATTCAATAAATTTTATTGTTTTCATTATTACTAAAAAGTCTAGGCTTTTATAAGATAAATCTTTACTAGTAAATATTGAATATAAAATCATTTATTAATAAATTAATCATCATTACATTTTTTTACTAATAATGAAATACATTTGAAAACTAAGAATTGATAATTTGAGACGAAACCACTTTAAATATTCTGTTTTTCAATAATATATTTAATGTGTAATATAAAAGCTTATACTGACTAAGCACTTGTATATACTGTGTAATTTGTAAAAGTGTAGAAAGAAATGGATGTTTGTTATGGAATTATGATGATGGAAATTAGAAAGATTTCCCAAGAAAGCTACAATGACACATACATTGAAAGATATTATCATCAGTACCTACAATAAGACTATTGTAGTGCTGAGATAGCAACTTTTAAACATTCAGTTCTTACAAATTAGTATTAATACCTTTATTATGTGAAAATATTATTGCAATTAAAGCCATTTCGAACAACATTTTCTATGATGGTTTTTTTTCCTGAAAGATATAAAGATGGTCAAAGTTCTAAAAGTGAATCCCTCAATGCATTGAATATATATTTATACTGTTACACTCATATGGTCAATGGGAATTAACAATAACTTAGTAAATATACCTTACAAATATGGTACCTTCCTAGTGGAAGGATAAATAAGTACACTACCAGAGTTAAAAGATACTAAGAGGAACCCAAAATAACAATGAAGAAGTCAAATTCAAAATCTTTCATCTATACCATAGATGGCTGTTATTGTATATTTTTTCTTTACTTATGATTGTTTTAATTTAGCTTACCTGAGAGTTGCTTTATTATTATGTAGTAATTATATGAAGGATTTGCAATTGATATAAAATGACATGATAAAAATGATGAACTTTTTAGGTACTAATGAAATTAACAGTAAAAGCTTTCAATTACTTTAGTTTTATTTATTAAGTGTCTCTATAGCCATTCATTAGAAGTCATGTTATGTTAGATTTCAATGTCCTTTTAAATTGTACATATTTTTGTTTACTAGGTTGATAGCTTTTAAAAATATTTAATCTTGAATAATAATAAAATGCCGATTTTTATATATAAAGGAAATACGCAAGGCAGAATTCAATATCTTAATAAATGTTGGATATTTTTAGTGAGCATGTACATGCAATAATCATTTATAAGAATCACTTCACTTCTATATGAAAATAATTTTCATAATAATTTATAGCTGTAAATAAATACATTGTAAATTTTATAATGCTTTTATCATGGTTTACTCTATAAAAACCATAAACTATACAAATTAAATTGAAATTAAATTTATTCATTCTAAGCTATTGCAAATAATTAACATTTGTCTACATTTTTTTTTAATTACATTCACTATACAAAAACAACATATTAGTGATGATCTTTTTTAACAAATCGTAATCCACAATATCCACAAGCATGGTCACCTGGCTTATCCTGAAACAGGGTAGTAAAGTAATCAAAATATAGTATTGACATTACTTTTTAATTTAATTTCAATGGCATATTTTAAAATAATATTTACCACATTAATGTACACCCTTGGGTGGCCTTCTGGGCCGCTTCCACCATCACACCATACTACCCTTTCTGTTACTTCCTTGGGTGGTACTTCTGCAATTAAATTAATAGCCCAATTTGGATTTACTTGCTTTGGTGCAAGAGCAAATCTTGCAAGGCGATAATCATCAGAATCCCATTTCTGAAAGTATATTATTATATTACTATATTTAAATTTCAGCAAAGTGACCTAATGGTGAAATTTCTAAATTCCTATTTTACTTCTTGTCAAAACTAAAATTTGTTATAGTAAATAAAATACAAAATCAGACAAGAGTAAGGTATATTCCACTTTAATTTAAGGTATATTTCACGTATATGAATATGATTAGCTTTAAATTACAAGATGAAATGAAAATAAGTAATACATGCATCTTTGTTAAAAAATAGCATAATACACACATACTTGTCCAGTGTGAGTGCTAACATCTTCAATTTTATTTGTTATGCAACGACCTAATATCGGAACAACTCTATTGGGTATACATGTTATTATTTGTCGTTTTCTTAAAATTGAACACATGATTAATTTTTACCAAGTAATTTCAAGAATTGTGGCTCTTGTCAATTGAAATCTACTTCTCAGATAAAAATCTGAAAAAGCTACAATGCAAAAAGTCAAGAACTCATCACTAGTGACTAGCTGTTAACGATTAATTCTTGAGTTTGACATTTAAAATCGATTTTGTAGTCCAAAACACCGACAATTTTAGAATCGTAAATGTAATTTCGACATGAATCGATTTTTTTCGACTAATATTTTTTTATGTAGACTTTCGCATCTTTAATCTTTAAAATTAACATTATTTTAATAGAGTAATATAAATAGTAGAGTAATATAAATAAACATTATTTTAATAGATTACCAGTTTACATCAATACTACATGTAACCCACTCTAAAACAAATTTATTTTATTTTTGTAATGTAAATTTTGCATATTATTATGCGTACAAATAAAATGTTATTGAAAATATTTTATGATGCCCGTTTAAAGGTTACCTGGAAGAGATCGCTCTCTTAGCGATAAGGTCGCCCATTGTACTATTATAAGATGTTCTTATTTTGTATCTTTCTGGTGTGCAATAAAGAGTATTTATTATTATTATTGTCAAAAAGTTATCTGTAAATTGTCCCATGTTCCGAACAGCGTATGCAGCGGAGCTTAGTTTACCCGCAAGGGAAGACCGGAGATTGTTTATCTATATTAAAAATAAGAAAGGCCCTAAGACGACTTAAAATCATTTATAGCTACAAGCAAACAAAATTTTAGCAATAATCATGAACCACGCAGTCAAAAGCTTTAGACAAGTAGATTTAGTTACTTTAGTAAAACCAAACTGTGCATTATGAAAAACTGATTAAGTTTTATTTTTTTTTGATCTATAGTTGGATGGTCACTATTTTTTTCGCTTTTTACACTTCTTGCTTAAGCAAAGAAAATATTTACTGTTTTTCTTAAAATCAGGAAAAATGCTTTGTCAACACATTATTAAAGATCTCAGTTGAGGTGCAATTAGGGGGATTATAGAACTCGTAGCTTTACAAAAATACCCCATAAATCACCAGTTTTTTTCAATGATTAGTACTATTTTGCAACAAGTTAACTGCAACTGATAGATACGAATTTATTGAAGAAGATACTTTAACCGGTACTGATAATAAATTATTTGTCACTTCAAAATCTTTACATATTAACTTATTTTTATTTATTTTTTTCTACCAGTTTATTACAAGCCTTAGATCTCCCAGTTGTAGCAGTAATTATGTTCCACAGTGTACTTCTTTTATTATCAGAAAACTTTAATCCATAATAATCAGAGCTTAAATTATGTTATGTTTTAGAATATGAAGAAGCTCTTAAGCTTACTCATGAGCTTAAGTCACAACTGCATGAGGCTCAGCAACATATATTTGAATTAGAAAGTAATAATTTGGAACAGAAGGCCTCTCAGACCCATAGCCTATTTGAAGAGCTGGTTGGGAATGCACCCTCTTTGATTTCCCCAATCATCACCTCAAAAAATGACTTATCAATAGTAGACTTGACTGGTGATGACACAGGGACTTCCAAGCCAGTTCTTAGTAAAAATAAATTGAAAAAATACATTAAAATAAATAAATACATTAGAAAAACACAGCGCTTAATCAAAACAAACAACATATGTAAAAATTACTCCAAATTATGCATAGAGAGAAATAATATAAGAAATAACTTAAAAAATTATTCTTTAAAGATGAAAAATATTGAAATGTTACATGAAGCTGAGGTGGGCTCCCTGCAGCTTGAGATATCTTCTTTACATAATAAATTAAAATCAATTTCTGACAAATATGAATCTGCTCAGAGAGAAATTACAGAGCACATATCTGCTTTGGATGAACTTGTTAAAATTTGTAATCAAAATAC
>JAKGSA010000028.1:117526-154951 GCA_033558755.1 Philaethria dido | reverse complement strand
ATAACAAATAAATGTGTATCCCAGCTGGACTCAAAGCTATTATTTATTACTAAAGCCAGTATTTAAACATCGTAGTTGCACAGTTGTAACGTGTTTTACTGTTGGAAGTATTTGGAAATTCCTTTTTTAAGAATTTTTTATTAGCTGTTATATTTTTAATATTTTCAAATTGTTTTGCAACATTATAAATAGACTTATCTATATATAAATACGTGAAGCAAAAATATTGGATCCCTGTTTACGAAAATTACGCGGACGGAGGAGCATGAAACTTGGCACACTTATAGTTTATATAGAGAAGGACTGTAGAATGCTAATATTTTTTTAAATTTAAATAAATGCATAAAATATATATTAAATTAATAAAATAAATGTTACAATATATAATACAAATAAATGTTTTTGAAAGGATTCTCCGGAGGATTAATAATCGCACGAGGGGAAGCAAAATTTGACTTTGAAATTGACAATATTCAACTTTCATGTGAAGCGTATTTGACAGATATAGACATGGGAGGCGTTAATTTGTTAATTGGGCAGCCTATTATTAATGGCAGTGATATGGCACTGATCGTCGCCAATGGTTCTGCAACACTAACTCGAGAAACTAATTTGATGCCTGGTATGGAAGTAATTGAAGATCAACGCAAGTTTAGAATAATCACAGCGAATAAAGAACTTTTACCACCTGGGGCATCGGTTATAAAAGTTAAGGTCCTGGGCAATTGTGAAGATAACGATGTCTGCACGGCACCGCGTCACTTTGAGTTGCAAGGCGTTTCCTACTCTTTGCCTGCAACAGTGCTTCGAGGAAGCGCGGGTTACATCAAAGTTCTCAACACCGGGGACAAGGACGTCGTTTGGGAGGCCGGCCACGTGCTTACACGAGCGGAGTCCTGCATCGAGCCAGCAATGATAAACAAGGTGAGCCATGCCAAGCAATTTCCATACTATGTGCCAAAAATGGCTAAATTAAGTAACGAGCCTATTCCATTTAAATTGCCTGCCGCTTTGCCCTCTGTTTTAACTGTAAATCAATCCAGCATCAGTATTGGTGGCGTTTTACTATCCGATATAAAAATAGGAAACCTCAATGAAAGCGAGCGTAATGATTTAGTCAATTTGTTGATTAGGTATAAAAATTGTTTTGCCAGTAGTACTCAAGATCTAGGCTGTACAAATTTAATAAAAATGCCAATAAACCTTACGACTGAGCGACCTATTTACCGTCAACCTTATAGGTTATCGCATAGCGAACAGGAAATAGTGAAATCTAAGGTCACGGAATTATTAGACGCCGGTATTATTAAAGAGTCAGAGTCGAATTATGCCTCGCCGGTAATATTAGTAAGAAAAAAAGACGGAGATAGTAGATTATGCATAGATTACCGCGCGTTAAATGCAATTACAATCAAAGATAGATATCCAATGCCTAACATTGAAGATCACATATCTAAATTAGCCGGTAAAAAATATTTCACATGTCTAGATATGGCCCAAGGCTACCATCAATTATTGTTAAAGCCGGAAGATACACATAAAAGTGCGTTTATATGTCAATCGGGCCATTACGAATATTTGCGCGTTCCATTCGGTTTAGCTAACTCGCCGGCTGTTTTTATGCGTTTAATTAATAAAATCGTTAATTCCATTCAAACCTCATGTCAGGTTAGGACTCATGAAAACTCGTGCGAAATTCTAGCATTTTTAGACGATATCTTACTACCCTCGATTGATATTAATTCCGGAATAAAAATGTTGCAAACAGTACTTGATAAATTCGAATTTGAAAATTTAAAACTCAATATGAAAAAGTGTAATTTCTTACAAGATCAAGTGACTTATTTAGGACACGAAATTTCTGCAAATGGAGTACAACCAGCAGAATCGAAATTAAGGGCAGTCTCACAATTTCCCGAGCCTAGCAATGTTCATGAGGTACGTCAGTTCATAGGATTATGTAGCTATTTTAGAAAATTCATTTATAAATTCGCGCAAATTGCACGCCCATTGACCGACTTGACAAAGAAAAATGTGTCATGGGTTTGGAAAGATGGGCAATGTAATAGTTTTAACGAATTAAAAAAAAGTTTGTGTTCTAAACCTGTATTAGCATTGTTTGACCCCACATTAGAGATGGAAATCCATACAGACGCATGTAAAATAGGTATAGCTGGTATATTACTACAAAAACAGTTAGACGATACTTTAAGGCCGGTAATGTACTTTAGCCGTGTAACTTCTAAACAAGAAAGTGTACGAGTATATCATAGTTACGAGCTTGAAACGCTAGCCGTTGTAGAATCGTTACGAAAATTTCGCGTATATGTAATGGGTAAACACGTAAAAATTGTAACCGATTGTACCGCTGTTCGAATGTACTTCTAGAGCAAAGCGTGACATTATTCCGCGAATCAGCTAGGTGCGTGGCTAATATTGATACAAATGATGTACCGAGATATAAGTATAGAATTAATAGGCCAGGTGAGCGAATGAAACACGTTGACGCGACTTAGTTAGGAATCCCGTCGATATTGTGAACTATAGAATTAATAAAAATAATAAAATTGTATGTGTGCCGATGACATCTGGCCGTGTAGAAAAGTTTGGAAGTAATATAATAGCAAAACTTAAATATTTAAATCATAATAACAATCCAAACATTTTATATGAAAAGTTTTTTAGTGTCATTAAAAATGAGTACAATGCTATATTTACTTCCAAAACTGTAAATTTCAGGGGTTTCTTGTCGTTTAGTGATTGGGCGACGATTGGAATTTATAAGAGTAGACAAAGGTTATATGATCTTTATAGTGAAAAAACATATAACCACCAAGAATCTTTTAAAAATTATGTTAGGAATTATTCAAAATTGTTTAAAAAAGTATGTTCCATGGCAAAATCCTTACACATTAAAAACAAAATTAAAAACTCTTTAGATAAAATTAAAATGACATGGAACATAATAAATTGTGAGGCTGGAAGGGCGAAGAATCGCAACTGTGAATTTAAATTAAATATTGATAATAGTTTAACCAGATCCGATCAAGAAGTTGCGTGTGCATTCGAAAAATTCTTCGCTGATATTCCGGTTTCAACAACCAAAACTCTTATATCTTCCACAACCGTCGCTGAATCATTGCTTAAGGAGAGCGTACAGAAATGTGAAGTAGATTTTAAATTTAAATCAGTCAGCTCAAGAGACATTGTAAAGACATTTAATTCCCTAGATATCAAAAAAACATCGGATCTATGGGGTATCTCTGTGAAGCTGATTAGTTATATAATAGACGCTATTGCTCCTTACCTTGCGAATATATACAATAATTGTATAGAGTATGGTGTGTTTCCTGACCTGATGAAATTTAGTAAAGTCATACCGATATTTAAATCGGGTAGCACATCAGACCCCAATAACTTCCGACCAGTATCTGTGCTACCCTCATTCAGTAAAATTTTTGAAAAAATTATTTTAAATCAAATATTAATGCATTTTGATTTACATAATCTTATGCATGAAAAACAGTATGGCTTTACTAAGGGTCGTTCTACTGCTGACGCTGGTATAAATCTCTTAAAAAGTATCTATGAGGCTTGGGAGGAATCGCAGGATGCTCTTGGTATATTCTGTGACCTGTCCAAAGCATTTGACTGCGTTCAGCACTCTACGTTGGTCATGATGCTACACCACTACGGTATAAGAGGACGTGCACTCAATCTTCTGGCCTCTTATTTAAGTAACAGGATTCAGAGGGTTGATGTAAATGGCAAGAAATCTCCTGGATCACTAATCAATATGGGGGTCCCACAGGGGTCTATTCTTGGTCCTTTCCTCTTTTTAATATACATAAATGATTTACCATATCTTGTCGGAAAGAGCCATGATATAGTATTGTTTGCTGATGATACTTCCTTAATATTTAAAATGAAAAGGTGTCTAAATGTTTATGACGATGTAAACAATGCTCTTACTAAAATAGTACATTGGTTTAGTGCTAATAACTTACTATTGAATAGTAAAAAAACTAAATGCGTCATTTTCAGAACGCCTAATACAAAAATTGTTAAAGCCAATGTACTGTTGAATGGTGAAGCCGTGGATCCTGTTGATTCTACGGTATTTCTCGGTATCACCATAGACTCCAAGTTACAGTGGGGACCTCATATTGACGGATTGGCGAATAGACTTAGCTCAGCAGCTTTCGCGGTTAAAAAAATTAGATTATTGACTGACGTGGAAACGGCACGTCTTGTTTATTTTAGCTACTTTCATAGTATTATGTCCTATGGCATTATACTGTGGGGTAATGCAGCCGCTATTAATTCGATCTTTGTCCTGCAGAAGCGAGCTATTCGTGCAATCTATAACTTAGGCCCTAAAGATTCCTTAAGACAAAAATTTAAGGAAATTAATATTTTAACAGTTGCCTCTCAGTACATCTTTGAAAATGTACTGTATGTTAAGAAAAATATTAATAATTTTAACAAAGTTGGCGATGCACATAATATAAATACAAGAAATAGGCTTAAACTTGCAGCGCCTGTAACTCGATTGCATCGAGTCCGCAATTCTTTTATGGGACAATGTGTATACTTTTACAATAGGATCCCAGAAAACGTCCGAGAACTTTCCATTTTACAATTTAAAAAAATTGTAAAAAGACGTTTGTGTGTTAAAGGTTATTATCTAATTAGTGATTTTATAAATGATAACACACCTTGGGAATGAAATGCTCGCTCCAGTCTGTTTCAAAGGTATCATTGCCAATAATAAAGAATTGTAAACCATTGTCAAAAAAAAAAAAAAAAAAAAAAAAAAAAAAAATAAGTCCCGCTGAGTTTCTTACGCCGGTTCTTCTCAGGTCTGAGGCATTAAATTTAGTGAACCGGTGGTAAATTATTTGACGTTCAAAAAATGAAGCTTGTAACTTCTTACTTTGAATAAAATTATTTGACTTTGACTTTGACTTTGACTTTGTATTATGACTTGGTCCTCAACGTCGCCGTGACAGAAACAATATCTGTACAAGTTGTTGAATGATTTGCAAAACAAGTAGGTTCACGAAATATAATCATTAATTTAAATAATAAAGTGGTCACTTTGGGGGTATTTTGTAAAATATTAACATTAAAATCATCGCAAACAATTATACATTTACTACTTTTACAAAGTTTTTTCAGACCTACCTACTTAAATGTAATTAGTAAGGTGATGATGAAAAAATCACTAAACAACATACATTTTTTATGACAAAATTATATATTCTTTAACGACATTCAATTATTGTTAGTTTTTTTTATACTAGAAGACGCATTTCAATAATGTAGTGCCGTCCTTTTATTTTTATCTCCGTCGCCTTTACTGTGTGGTAATAGGGCTACTAAAAGTTCGAAATACGGTATTCGACATGAATAATCCTTTTGATGTACGAGGTCGTGTGTCAATAAAGTAAAGTGACTCATACTGTATTGTTTAAGGGAAAAAATATTTATTTATTTAGGTTAGGGGTTTGTTACCCTTCCTACACTCATTTCTTATTAGATGATTTCAGATTTTTAAATTTAATTTAATGGGTTAATAGCTACACAATGAAAAAGTTTCATTCAAATCCGTTTAGTAGTTTAAAATAACTGCGCTTACAAACAGATAAGCTGCTGCTCTAAACTGTTGTTTCATAAATATCTTCACTGTACAGACACATTTTTTTATTATACACAAGTGGAAAAAAACAATTCTAAATATTTTGAGGTTTTTCAAGTGGCTGTAATTCCCTCAAAAATGGTCGTACTAGAATTCTAAAAACAGCATTTCAAAGCTTAATCTTCTATCTTATCTTCTTTCTTAGTTTCTAGTTTCGAGATCTTAAGATAATTTTTTTTTCGAGCAACGTATTCCGCTCAATCCTAATAAATACCAAAAGGATTTTTTTTTGAAATTTTTCTTTTTTTTGGTCTACGAACTTTAATTTTTTTTTTCAACTTGTTATCCAGCTTTAATGTGTTTTTCTTAAAAGTTCGATACAATCACTTCTCTCTGAGATATTGAATTATTTTTTTGTAATGTATCCAATCCAAACAAGTTGTTTGATCCATATAGTGGTTAATTTGAAAAAAAAAATTCAAATAAAATTTCCTTTTGGTATTGATTATGATTGTGCGGAACACGTAGCTCAAAAAAAAATTTTATCTTAAGATCTCAAAACTAGAAACTTTAAGCTTCAATATGCTTTTTTTAGAATTCCAGTACGACTATTTTTGAGGGAGCAGCCACTTGAAAAACCTCAAAATATTTGGAATTGTTTTTGTGATCCTTTATTTTTTCCACTAGTGTAGTATAGATATAGACAGATGAAAAACATTGACCTTCTGCGCATTATATTGACTTGTTTTCTTTATGTTGAACGTTTCATATTCTAATGTAAATGTGTATCAAGCGTCCATACAACACGGTTCCCACCGGCTTACCTTTTGTAAGCGATTATAAATTTTGTGGAACAAATTGGGAGTCTTTTTGTAAAAAACAAGTACAACAAGAAGACCTAAAAAGGTCGCCAGAAAAATTGTTGAGTATAAAATTGTAAAAAAACAAGCTCTGACATCTAAAACAACCTAAAAAAAGTCATCACCAAAATTCAATTGTGACATTACTAAATAACTTCACATCCTAAAAATTAAATAATTCCTTTCCTTCCTAATTCCTTCTCTAAAAATTACCGGCTTATCTTATTAAAATCTTCACCCTTCCCCACTGATGTAAATACATTTGAAGATCTAAGTCGGATGAAGAGCTACAAAGCTAAATTTATAACAAATAAATAAACGGCGTATTGGCAAAAGCCACCGTTGCACCAGTGGACCAGAATCAGACTGTAAACGTGATGTCGTAGGTTCGGTTTTCACTTGGAAGCATGCTTCCCCGTCCCAATATCAGTATCAAGTGGTATGACAGTGATAAAGTCCACGCACAGCGATAAGTTGTGTAAAAGTAAATAAAAGTATCTTCATAAATTATTTTAGATTTTTATTATTTTTACGATTTCTCATCTTACTATTATCTACAATACAATACATAATTCAATACAGCAACGCAAAATAATAAGAATACATGTAATAAATAATTTTATCACATTCAGCGTTTGACTTTAATGAAAAATATATAAAAAGTCGAAGTCATAATAGTTATTAACGATCTAACAACTACATTTACTCAGTAATAGAAAGAAAAATATTTATTAACCATATATAACTAGTCATTCTTAACATTAACTTATTAGAATGATTTGAGTTAAAAAAATGTTTATTTACGCAAGTGAGCGTGTATTTCGAGATCGTAAAACAGTAAATACTTGAGTAGTTAATCTAGTTCAAAAACCTGTTTCGGAGTGATAAGCAATTAAATTACGTATTATAATACGAATAAAAACTTCGAATATTGTTTTCCATAGGCCATAACATTGTTTTAGTACTCATTAGCTTCATCACGGCAAGTGTAAAACAAATTTAGTATCTATTAATATAGAACCTTGGGTTAATTTTAATTTGAAATAACCAGTCTTCTGACATTAATTTTACAATTTTAATAAAATGTGTAACTACAAATTACAATTTACAAATATGTTTCATTTCAAAATGTCTAAATTTAATTTTGCCAAATTAATTACTAGTACATTTTGTTATAGCATAAGTAAAATATATTGTTTATAGGTCTAGTGAAGTGACAATTATTTAAGCTACAAAAGAGTTCTTTAAGAACATCAGTATGTCGAGATCAGTGACAGTTACATAACGTTTGAGTAAATGTATACATTTTTGAGTAAATCTAAGTTTTTACATGAACCTATAAGATCGTACATAATCAAGGCTTAATCACTATTGTTTATTTCTCTTCTCAGAGCAATAAGTATACATTTTCGTTATTTCATATTTCGATGAAATTAATTTATGACAGAAATAATTTGTTATTGGTTTGATACCGTATCTATAGATTGTCTCCCAGCACTGGACCTGAGCTCACGACGTGGACCGTACGACGAATCCTCAGAAGATTTACGACCTTTTTTTTTGCTGCTTCTTCGTGAACTTTCGTTTGAATTATCTCCCGTATTAGCATCATCGAGTATATCGTCCTTGTCTATATCAAGTTTGGAACAATCAAGTTTTTGTGCATTTTCATTGTCATTTTGAATTTCTCTTTCGAGTATGGGGCTTTTTTGAGTTTTATCTCTTTCAGAATGTGCTAAAACTAAAGAAGTTGGTTCGGAATTTCGCATTTCGAAATCGCTAGCTTTCATACCAGTTTTAATCACAGTTGAAGGTGCTATCAAATCCTCCAAGTCCATTTCACCTGTATTTGTGGAATCAGACTGCTTGTCTACTATGTTCTTTAAGGCGTCTGAAGAGCTTTCTTTCATTTTTTTCGAGACTGACTGCATTGCGAGATTTTCTGGTTCATTACTAATTTCCTCAATAGTTCGTTTGTGCGCAATAGTCACGGAGGAAGAGCTATCATCTGTAGGAGCACGTGGCATATATTCTATTGGCTTCCCGAGCTTGTCAAACCCATCCTTATCTATATCTTTAGTTTTCTTAGCTTCCGCCGAACTAACAAGGCTTGCGCTTAACGCACCAGAGGCCATTTGTTCTAACAACATTTTACTAATATCTATATCTTTTTTATCACCTTTCAGTAATTTCTCTTGCACTGCAGCAAATTCAGGTGGCATCTGCGTTCTGATTGGATCGAAAGGATTTTTCTTTTTGTCTGACTTTGATAAATCTGTTGCTATGGATTCGTGCGATTCAGCGTCACGAATTCTTTTCTCATTTTTTAATGCAGATTCGTAATTCATGGTCTGTTTAGAGAGAGATTCCAGTAAGTATGGATCTGGTGGTAAAAGTATTTGAGGTAAATGGCTCGATTGAGTGCGGTCAGAAACTTTTTGTTGGCGAGATGTTGACGAGTTTGTAACAACAGTAGATGATCTAGGAGCAGTAGTCTTAGTGCTACTGCGGGCATTGTGACTTGAGGAGCTATGTAGAGAGGTGGCACTGGAACTTGCCGCTAGATTTCCGCTTAGCAATCCTAAGGCGTCATATCCAGACATACCTGAGTGAACACCGAAAGGCGTTAGGCCGCTTAAGCCTAACTGAGGATATAACATGTTGGGATTTGGAAATACAAATGGAAACTGAGAACTACTTGATTTAGAGGTGGATGAACTTGCCGTTTCAGACGGTTTTCTTGTTTTAGATTTGCTGTCGGTTGTCCCAGTAGCGGCACTAAGGGTATTCATATCAAGGGAAGGAAAACCAGGTAATCCTAAACCAGCTAAATTGGCAAATATATTGCCACCGGTAATATTTCCTAATAAATTAGGCATACTACTGAATGAATTAAGAAGGGGATTATTTTTAGGATCAAAGCTGCTCAAGCTTGAAAGTAATTTTGGATCAAATCCGGTTAAATTAGATAAAGTGGCTGCCAAAGTTTTGGGATCAAAGGCACTAAGACTTGACAGACTTGCAAGCAGTGCCGGGTTTAAGCCAGAGAGGTTTTGATTTAAATGATTAGAATTTGAAGACAAGACATTGGTTGAAGTGCTGTCTAATGTGGGAGGTCTGCCTTTTTTACGTTCAGGTACGGAACTCGACGGTTGCATCGGAGAATGTCTAGGGTTACGGACATCTTGCGGTAATTTTACATGTTCTTTTATTCCTTCTGTCCATTTAGCATCAATGTCATACATAGGGTTTTCTGCAATCCACTGAGCTAAATGTTTTAATTGTGGGGCCTTGTGCCCCACTAAGCGCTTCCCTGTTACGCGATGAACAACCGGAACATGTTCGTCCGGCGCAAGACGAGGTGCCAGCCCACGTCTTCGAGAATCTACATTAGCTTGTTCGGCGAGCCACTTATTTACCTTGGCTTCGTGAGAGTATGGTTTAGGAGTTATTGATGTAGAACTGGAAGTGCTCGCTTTCTGACTTTTATTACTCTGTTCTAGTGACTGCTGTAAAAAGGATGATAACTCCTTTGACGATGAATGCGGGGAAGGTACATTGGTGACGGTTACCGAAAATGGTTTCTGCGCAGGGGATGCGGTCGTGCCGCTCGGTGGTGCTGCGGGTGTCACGGTCACTTCGGGCAATACTGATGAGCTTTTAGTTCGGGGCGTATCGTACGAAGTGATCGAACTCGGGCTACGACCTTTGGCAGCGGACAGCCCAAGTACAATTTCGTCCAATTTTTTCCGTTTCTTTTCTTTACTAACAATCTGCTCCGGTGCAGGCTATAAAAAATATATATGATAAAGATATAAAAATAAAAAAGCATACGAAACGTCAAGGAATATAATGCTCTTAATATACATACCACATTTTTTCTTTTCATCAGTCTCGTCAAGGTATCGTCCAGTCTGCCGCGAGCGGTCGAACTATTAGCAGAGGAGGTGTCCGCTTGCGGCGTTCGCCGACCCATTGAAAAGTCTTGAGCCTCGCTAAGATCTAAGGGCGCGGACAGGTCGACGGGCGCGACGGCGGCGGCGGGCGAGGGCGAGGGCGGCACGGAGGGCGCGGGCGAGGGCGCCACGCGCTGGTGCGCGGGCGGCGGCGCGGGCGTGGACCGCCGCGAACCTGAGTCGCTGGACGCGTCGTCTCGGTCTATATTGAGAACCGTAGGCGGCCGGTGGGTGTCTCTCGACGACGAGTGTGCCGCTTGAGGTGAAGAGAGCAGGGCGTGTAGTTTCGCTCTTTCCGTTTCTACATCTATAGCGATGTGACGCTTTTGGCTTTGCTTGCGGTCGTCCGCGGTCTCCGCGGCTTGCGCTCCGTCGCTAGTCAATTTCGAGCTCGCGCTCGTAGAAGGCCATTCACAATTTTGCACAGCATGTGCGATATGATGTAGCCTTGTTTCCAAAGCTCGCTCAGAAAACCAATGTTCTGGTGTTAAGGTTTCATCAATTCTTCCTAATTTTGCTAACGTTTCTAGTTCGGACAGAGCGTCTGTATCTTCATCGTTATCGCGATCCAGAGCGTTCGACGTGCGTTTACTGCGTCGTAAAGACATTCGTGGCTCCGATTCAGGAACATTTTTTTCTTCGTCTTCAGATGTCGCTTTCGGCGCGTCAGCCTTAGCTGTGCTTTTATATTTGCCATGCCATTTTCTCGCAGCATCCGCAAAAGGCATTTTTGGATCACAAAACAGTTTATTATAAGTGTCTCCTAATCCATGCCTGTAAATAAATATTCTATATTAATGAACTCTTAATATGTTTATTTGTAAATATAAAGTGAAAATTATAGAAAATCATAATAATTTTATAAGGCCAGCAATGATCACTGTTTCCATATAGAGAGTACCTGGATACTCTACCCTTTATTTTAAACCAAGTTATTATTCATCTATACATCAATTGCATAGCTATACAAATTATATAATTGAACCAACAATTCTAGCGAATAAATTAATTGAATAATTAATTTATTCAGTGTCTGAATGCAAAGCTTTAGAATAAAAAATAATTTTTTTTTTTTTTAAAATAATAGACACAAAGCGGCTATACTCGTATAGTGTCGTTAGCGCCTGACTTACTTGCATACACCTAGCACCAAGAGCTTGTCGTGCCTGGCGGGCTGCCACCACGGCGGCGCGTCCAGCGAGCGCTCGCACAGCGCCAGGCGTGCCTCGAGAGCGGGATGTGGAGCCACCTCCTCCCGCAATACGCGGAGCAAATCAATTCTGAAATGTTCATTAGCTTAAGTGCCAGATTGTTCGATTTTTAAGAATCTAGAGCTATAATAATAACACTTTATTGCACATAAAGAGTATACATCACATATTTAATAACTAAAAATTTATGTGCAATGGCGGCCTTATTACTGAAAGCAATCTCTTCCAGGCAACCATCAATGCAGAAAGGTGCATAAAGTATATGATGATACATATATACTTAATTTTATTCCATTTATATTAGTTATTAAATATACATATAAATATATATACATACATATAAACAAACATATACGTAAATACAAATGCATAAACATATATTAATGTCAATCTATACGTTTTGTTTAAGATAGATAATAATAATAATATTATGCTTTATTGTACACCAATATTATAGAAAACAAAAGGAAACATAAGTAAAAATAAATGTACAGCAGGTGGCCTTATCGCTGTAAGCAATCTCTGCCAGGCACCCTTAAGGTGTGGGAGTAGTAAAATCGGTAGGCGGTGTACTCGCTTTATATATACATTCATAAATACATAGCCTTTTATACAAATACATACATTCATACATAAATAGAAAGACATGTTCATAAATACATACATAAATACATTGAATATTTATATGATGTGCCTTTTAAGACGGCACCTAAAAATTCCGACTGACTTAGACTGTCTTATTTCCGGTGGTAGCTCGTTCCAAAACAATTACTCTGTCTTGACAGTAAAAGAGTCCCTATTATATTTTTAAGAATCTCAGTAAAACATTCAAAATATAAAAATTTAAAAAATCAATCGTTTATTCACTATTACAATAGATTTTTAATAATTTTTTTTGATATAATATTTATTGGATAAGGACACTTCGAAATTTTATAAATTATTCAATGACTTTTATGATTAAAGAGTAAAGAGAACTATTCTTATAATATATTACCTTTCTAAAGTAGCAATAGCTCTTTCTTCACCAATTGGTTCTGCTTTCAAATCAGCTCGAGTAGGTAGTTCTGCTTCTCCTACGGCGAGCCCGCATTGTCGTTTACACATTGCCATAAACGCTTTGAGGTAATCAGTGAGGGCGTCATCACTTTTAGAGTCGAGTCTCGCCAAAGACCTAAATCGATTCCAGCGTAAGCTTTTAGTCGCCGGGTCGAATTCTACTCCATAAGACGCTACGGTTCTTCTGAAGGCCTCTTCGTCCGCACGGGACCAACGCCATTGTGAAATTTCATCTCGAGCGAGTTGGTCCATGCGTTCGCGGCGTTCCATCTGATCATACACAGAGAACATATAATTATTAAAATAATATAAATATAATAATAAGAATGTAAGAATGTGCCCTGTGAGGGGACGGGGTTAGAATATAATTCCCCTCCGCCGCTGGGTAGCGTCCCGTAAGAGGCGGGTATCCCAGTAGTTTGGTGGTAGGAGGTTCGTCCTCCGTTTGGCTCGCGACCACTATCATGTCAAACACGAACCGCCAAATATCTTATGATGTGTTCCGGTTCGATGGCATGTAAGCCACGTCTTCCCCTTTCCCACCCATTCTTTTCCCAAAATGTGGTGGTTCCGATAGCGGACTACTACATTGCTCTCCCCTTCCATCTGTATCCTCTAGGTTGGCAAGGCATCTTCAACATCTCTGGTGTTGTAGATGTTCACGGGCGAAGGTAACCACTTACCATCAGGTGGTCCCCCTGCTCGTTTGCCATCCGTTATCCATAAAAAACAAACACAGTGTGTCGTATCACCTTGGCGCGCTGCTGCAGCTTGAGCTCCTCGCGCTTGTAGTTGCGCTGGTAGGCGGTGATGAGGCGGCGCAGGCGCGTGTTGAGGTCCTGCATGGAGGGCCACAGATGCGTGGCGGCGGGCGCGTCGTCGTCGCGCGGGGAGGCGGGCGAGGCCGCGCCGGCGCCGCTCGACACGTCGTCCGTGCACTCCTCGTCACCCGCCACGCTGCCCAGCACCTTCCTCTCTTCGCTTCTGTCACCCAAAATATTTTCTTTTTGACTTTAAATCATTTATTTTATCGATATGGGTTATACGATCGTTACGATTGATCCAATAAATGAAAGGGCGCGGTGCGAAGTAATAATAAAATAAGGGATTTTATTAAAAATAACTTCTATTTTCGAACAAAATAAATAATAAAATTGAGTGACAAAATCAAACAGCCGTTCGTTACGTATGACGCGAGCGGATGTGTAATATACGAGTAACGATTTGTGGTTATTAAGTAAATCAAAATAGACGAATATATGACGACATTTTTAAGCAAAAAAATGTACGTATCTCAATTCAATTTGTTATGTATAATTCATTCATTCTTGAATGAATAATTATTACTCTGTAATAAATAACCAATGATTTGTAAGATATCTTCACAAGGCTCACACAGAGTTTATAACTTGAACTTGTACATAGAATATTTTTTGTGTTAGTAAAATGAGATCTAAAAACTTTATTGATATGTGAAAGAAACTGTTAGTAGAAACCTATAAATCACAAAAGGTTAGGTTTAATTGTCATAATATATGGTACAATAAAATTAATAGAAATGTTCCCTGATGCCGTGATTAAAATATTCGTAAATATCATAACCAGAAATAATTTTAATAATTTCGACTAAAAGAATATATTTAATATTTAGGATCAAACTAGTCCAATATGTATAAAGTTTGCAAGTCACGGTGCGGAAAAATTCAGACTAGAGACTTAAAGTATCAAGAGTTCCAACTAGTAGGAGGTCAGTGTGCATATACGAGTATATACAATGACATAGTATAGAAAAGCGGAGTCACTTTATATCCGTGCACTCGGCGTCGTCGGGCGGGCCGAGCTTGTCGACGTAGCAGAGTTGCGGGTCGGAGCGCATGGCCAGGTAGTTCTCGTAGCCGTGCTTGTAGGTGCCCACCAGCAGCGACACGTCGCACTCCGAGTCCCACCACAGGCGCGGCGGCGCGCTGTCCACGCCGCGCGGCACGCGCATGCCCAGCGAGCTGCATTATTAAATTAACAATTTCTTATCCTAATTACTCTTTAAACATATTTTATTGTCAATTATCTTTAAAAAACTGTTTTACTGATTTAGAAAGTGCATTGTAAAGATCGCTTTAATAAAGAAATGAGCAACGTTCATTAAATATATAATAAAAAAGATAAATATTTTAAAAATATTAACTGAAAAACTGCTATTTTAATATTGCCACAAGTATGATGTAACAGTGAACATATTATATATAGGACAAAAGTACTAATATTACTTTTTACTGTTACTTTCCCGACAAATTGGTATCAAATGTTATATAACTTAGTTCAAATCACCTTGCATGTGTTCCATTATCTATCTGTATAGAGTAGTCCCCTATAACTTCATGTTTTATATAATACATCATACGAACTCGAAGCAAAACCCTGAGAAAAGTAAAATTTTAAATTAATAAAGTTCTTTTTAATTATTTTGAAATATTTGTAAAAAATTTCTGATAAATACATATTATTTAATTTTCCAAAGATTTTAAAACTTTAATATAAAAAAAAAGGCCTTTTTAATATCAATATTACTTACTTATTAGCATGCCTATATAAATGTTTTTTATAGCTGCCTTCCAAATAAGCTTCACAATCATATTTATCTATTGAACTCCAGTGCCCTGTATCCTCCCACTTTTGCGTGTCATGAGCTTTAGGTATATCTTTCAGTCTATTTTTCTTCTTCGCATTTCTACCTCGTGGTACTGGATTGTGCAGTCCACTATGATTTCTTGATATTGTCACTTCACCATTTTCACATGGCTCAATGAGATCCCAAATGAAATTTCTTATCTTTTCATCACCTTTATAATGCCGTAAACAATAGAGAACCTACAAATTGTGAATAAAATATGACATGACTTGTGCATATAACCAGACCAAGTTTGAGTGTTTCAGTTATATCAGTATTAAATTAATGTTCAACTCAGTGAAAATCTATATTTTCTCAGTATTAGCATGGCAAATCATCATTTAAAGTCTTCAAAAAAACAAGTGAAATATAAATAATTTTAGTACTTACGATAATTCGGGCACAGTCTTCAATAACAGGAAGTGTCCATCCTTTTCTAAATTGATTTTTATCAAGAGTCTCTTCCCAACGTGCCCATCTGTAAGAAATTTAAATTTATGATAACAGTACCAATTAGTACTTAGAGGAAATCCAATAAATATCTAAATATAAAATAATTATAAAAACTCTTACCCAAACGTCAGTAAGCCGCGCTCAATTTTAAAACATTCTGATCTGGTCCAGGATCCATAAACTACTTCTTCATCAACGGGTACACCCTCATGCCGAGGGACATAATCGTCACTAGCATATCTTCTACCTTTTCTACCTAATTTATCTTTTTTCCTTTTACTTCTAAGGCTAATACCTGATAAAGTAATATTTTTTTATAAATAAAATATAATAATATTTATTTATGTATATAGCTATAAGTCAAAAAATAACTGATTAACTATTTTCTTACAATTATGCTAAACAAGAGAGCATATTTAATATAGGCATATTTAATTACATGTTTAAACTTTTCTTGAGTTATTTACCTTCTTCATCTTCATCAGAGTCTGGAGTAGCTTCCATGTCAGACATTTCCATGGGGCCATCATCATGACCATATCTTTTTATTATAGTTCTTTTTCTGGGTTCAGTAACAATCAAATCTTCATCTTCTTTCTTTTCTGTTGTGTCAATTTCCGCCTTTTTGGCCCATTTGTTCCAAAAATCAGGATCTCTTATGTCAATATCAGATCTCTGATCAGTAGCTGCAAAACTAGCTTTGGAAAATGTGGAACCTTTCTCAGATTCCATTTGAATTACTTGTGTTCTGCGAGCTAAAATCATTTCAATATCTTCTTCACAAAATTTGTCTCCAGCATTATCTTCATCCATAACAGCACCATAAGCTCCTTTTTTTAAAAGATCTTCAATTTCTTTCTTTGATAATTGTTTTAGACCTGTTTCTTTGCCTTGTGAAGTGTTCATACTCTGTAGAATGGCTTTATCCAAACCAAGTTTTAACGATGCTTTATCAAACATTTCTCGTTCATATGTATTTCTGCATATCAACCTATATATTTTAACCATTTTTTGTTGTCCAATACGATGACAACGTGCTTGTGCTTGCAGATCATTTTGAGGGTTCCAGTCGCTATCGTAAATTATGACCGTATCGGCAGCAGTTAAATTGATACCTAAGCCGCCAGCCTTTGTACACAATAAGAAGACAAATCGATCAGAATCGGGTTTCGAAAATCTATCAATTGCTTCTTGTCGTAAGTTCCCCCTTATTCTTCCGTCAATACGCTCGTAGGGATACTTTCTAAAAACGAGATAATCTTCTAATATATCAAGACATCGTACCATTTGGCTAAATATAAGAACTCTGTGTCCACCAGCTTTAAGTTTTGGTAGTAGTTTATCTACTAAAACCATTTTTCCTGACGAATCGATGAGCGCTTTATAATAAGCCTCTTTATCTTCTCCATTAGCTTGTTTATAATCAAATTGTATTTGATCCTCTGCGCCATTTAATAAATATGGGTGAATGCAACATTTTCTTAATTCCATCATAGTATTCATTAGATTCGGAATGTTTGCCGCTGATGCGGTACCTTTCTGGAGAAAGCTGAAATTTCTTTCTAATATGGCTCTGTAATATTTTTTTTGAATGTTCGTCAATTCCACCTCAATAATAGTTTCTTCTTTTGGAGCTAGGGTCTTTTCTACGTCTTCTTTCAATCGACGAAGCATCATTGGCTTGAGTAGCGCTTGTAACTTTAACACTTCTGATTCTGATTTTAATTGACCAAATTCCGTTAAAAATGCATCACTACTAGAAAACTGGGAGGGTTCTAAGAAATTAAGTAATGAAAATAGTTCATTTACATTGTTTTGTAAAGGGGTCCCTGATAAGAGGACCCTATGTTCCAAATGAAGTTGTCTTAAGCCTTCTAATAACTTACAATTTCTATTTTTTAACCTATGAGCTTCGTCAATCACGCATAGTCGCCAATTAAACGACTTTAGTTCCTGAAAATCTGTTACGATTATTTCAAACGTAGTAATCAACACATTAAATTTGGTTATTTCTTTAATAGGTTCGCCTTTGTCGTTTTTGTAATGAAATTCATATTCTTGAATCATACTCTTGCTTTGTTGTGAGCCATGATAAACCACAACATTCATTTCGGTCCAACCCTCAAATTCTCTCTGCCAATTAGGTATAGTTGATAGCGGAGCAATAATGAGAAAAGGTCCCCGTACTCCATATTCCCAAACTGAATTCACAAATGTTAAACTTTGTATGGTTTTTCCTAATCCCATTTCATCAGCTAAAATACAATTTCTGTTGTTGTGCCAAGAAAATAATAACCAGTTTAAGCCCTCTAATTGATAAGGTCGTAACGTATTTCCACCTTTATACAATGGGGATTCTTTCAATTGAGTCCATTGATCAGCAGATGGACGTTTTTTAAATTTCCATTTTTCTTTTGGAGGTAATTCACTAAATATTTTGTATTGCTTTATTTTATCAACATCTATATCTTCTTCAAGTTCCCAAGTACTGTCTTCATATTGCAAGCTTTTCCACTTCACCAGATAATGTTTAACAACAGTATTAGTAGCTGGGTCTTGGTTTTGTTCAGACATATCTAAAATTCTTTCTACTTCAATGTAGTCAGGATTGAAAGGTTCATCATCCAGAAGTTCAAATATATTCATCTGTTGAGCTTGTTTTTGTTTGAAACGTTTTATTTTTGAATATATGCGTTTGTCACATATATACAGCTCTTCTTCAGTTTTCCATTCACAATGCAAATATGAAAAGTTCCTATATTTCACATAATATTCTTCTACATCTACGATTACAGGTTTCGCAATTTTATTTTCAGATATTTCTTTTTCCTTCTCCGTGTCATGACTGTGAACTTCTTTTTTCTGTGTCTCTTCTTCTTCATTATTAACTTTACTTTCTAAATTTTCATCAACCTGCGTAATTTGTTCAGTATCAGTTGGTATTCTGCTCTCTGGATTTTCTTTGACTGTTTGTAGATTATCAAAAGCTACTTCTGTGTCTAGCTTTCCTAAACCATCGTTAGAAGATGGCACTTCAATTTTGATTTCTCGTTTGCCCATTCGACATGCCAAAACATGTTGCACAATCATAGAATCTTCTTCAGTAGGATTAACATATACATACTTGGGTCTTGGTGTCTTCATCAGTAAACCCAGATCTTTGGTTTCAAGCCTTAAGTCATCAAATTCTTTATCTTGTTTAGGAGTAACTATTGTAAATTCATCATCTGATAAACGTAGAAGAACGTCATCTGTGTATTTTTTACGCTGAGTATTTCTAGCTGATCGACGTTTTAAGCTATCATCACCCTCTGGAGGTGGAGATGGTGGTGGGGTAGACATTAAATCATCAGGCTCACCATCTGAGTCAGGTATTAATCCACCACGTCGTTTTCTTTTCCCACTAGGTGTTCTTTTATTAATTAGTTTTTTACAACTTGCACCACCCGATGACCTCTTTTTAGTCGACTTTTTCTTCATATTTGATGGATCAAATTCGTCTTCTTTATCAATGAGATCTTTTTTTGCTTCTGCCTCCTCTAATAAATCTTTTATTGCTATTTTCGAAACAGGAATATCATCAAAATCCGTTACATTTGTATCATCTAATTCTGGTGTTTCCTGTGTTAGTGACATATTTGTTTTCAATGTTTCATTACCAACAACACTTTTATTAAAGTTGTCTTCAGTTAAATTATCTGTGTTATCTTTATCTAAAAGTTCATTAAACGTTGTGGTATCGGCGTGAATTTCAAGAACCTTTTTAACATTCCTTTTTCTTTTTGGCGCATTGGGATCTTTTGGTTCACGTTTCTTTCGTTCTTTGACGGGTTTGTCACCTACTTGCTTTGCGATTTTCAGTTCCTTGGGTACACGTGGTTTTCTTTCTTTATTCTTACGCGGCGCCCTCGGTTTCTTAATTTTTCCACTTGTCATCTCTTCAATAGATATTGCACTACTATCTAAATTCGTTATATCTTCACTTACTTCAGCATCTATTTCACAATTACTTTGCAAGCCTGTACCAGCAGTTACGCAATCTTCAGATACAGGTAGCTGATCAAGTGGTTGTGATAATGTTGACAGTTTTTCTTTTTTGGCCCGCGGTTTTCTGGGTTTGGCAGGACCTTTACCGCGTCCACGACCTGTAGTGCTTGTGACTTGAGGGCTTTCAACCATTTTTGATCCATAAATAGGATTTTGTAACAAGCAATTTGGTCCTCCATTACATTTATCATTTGTTTCATGTTGTTGTAACATTGATAATCTTTCTTGTAAGCACCTAACTTTTTCTTGATTTTCGTTAGAAGGAGGTAAACAATATATCTCTTGAATTTGTTGTTGCAAGGACACTCTCTCTTGATGGTGTGATGTTGGATACATATTGGGATGAGGCATATTATTAGAACCCATCATTATCATATTTGGATTAATATTATGCGGCATATTAGGCAATACATTTGGTTGACTTGGTGACATATTGGGTCCTAAATTTCCATGAATGTTTTGAGGATTCATAGGCAATCCTACTTGAATGTTTGGCATTGTTGTGGGAGCATTTACTTGAGCACCAGTGATATTACTTGGTGAGTTGTGAAGAGAGTGTGGAACACTTCCTAGCATATTTGGAACACTAGGAGGTAAGCATGTCATATTACTTTGTGAATTATGAACTGGTATGCTTGATGATACAGTATTAGTTAAATTTGCATGTTGTATTGAATGAGGAACTGGAACATTACTTTGCATATTTTGCAATGTTTGTGATGAAGTTTGTGTAACAGTTGTTGTTTGAAAATTTGAAGTTGAGTTATGACTTTGATTATTTTGTATACTATTTGGGATACTTGGGACAACATTAGATGACACACCTTGGGGTAAAATATTTTGCATATTTTGAAATGTTCCACTTTGGTATGCTTGATTTCTAGAAACATTAATGTTTGTTGTATTTTCATATTTATTATTTACTGTATTTACTGGTGGTGTATGGCCCAATGTAATATTTACTTGTGCAGTATTTGATGAATGTTCATTTACAGTATCTATTTTGTTGGGTGCACTGGACAAAAGTGGACTTTGGCTTATAATGGAATCATTGGCATTACTACTCAAACTGTTCTGTTTGTTATCAATTTGTACATTTTCAGATTTGTTCTCAGTCTTCACAGGAGTGTCAATTTGTTTAAGTTCCTCTTTTGAGGAGTTTCCTAGTGTTTCAAAAATTCCATCAGTAGAAAGCTGATTGTGACTTAAATTTTCTTTCTTCTCAATAGTGTCAGAACAACTTGCAGAGTTTGATGTAGTTGATGTAGTAATTGAAGAGTTATTCAAACTAACTGATACTACTTCTTTTGGAGTGTTTGGTAAAAATCCAAGTGAAGGTGTTTTCTCAGGCATTCTCTCTATATCAGTCTGATTTTTATCTAACATTTTATTATTATTACTTGTCATTGGAATTGCAGGTACTTTAACTTGTTCTTGCTTTAAGCTAGACATAGGTGGAGTATCTAAAGTTTTAGGAGGTTGATCAATGCTCTCTATTTGCACTGTATTGCTTAATGGTGGAGTTATTTTGTTTTGAGTCCATTGAGTTGGCGAAGATACTATGTTATGTCCCAGTGCTGGTGAAGCCTGATTCCTTTGAAATGTATACTCTCCAGAAGGTGGCAAAACCATTTGTTCCAGTGCTTGAAGTGTATTTTGTGACGGAAAAGATGAAGAGACAGGGGGCCCTGATGTTGGGGGTGGCTGTATACTTCGTGAACTAAGTGGTGATGCACTGGGCCCTTTAACAGGGGACATCACAGGCCTCGGAGAGACTTGAGGCTGTGATTGAGCTTGTCTTGGTGACATCTGTGCTCGTGGAGACATCTGTGGAGATAACTGCGGAAAAGGTGGTCTGTACTGTGGACTTCCAGTTTCTAATCCTGGCTTAACAGATCCGTACTGGTTAGTAACATTAACATCCAGAGGATGTTGTACTTGATGGGGTTGATAGTTGATTGGCACAGTATGATGAGGAGACCCATAAGGCATCTGAGATGGAACAGCATGAGATGGGCCAACTGGTGAAGGAGGAACTTGTGGTTGTCGTGGAACATGATGTAGAGGTGACGGTCCTGCATGATGTATATGTGGGTTTGGATGGCTTTGAATTCCAGGGCCCAAGCCGCCTGCGTGCCCTGGCATACTTTGATGAGACTGGTGTTGCTGTAAAGTGCTATGACTCTGTTGATTATGAGGTATACCATACTGGTGTGCATTTACATCCATTTGCTGGTGATATGTAGGATGCTGAGATATTCTTGTTGCAGATGGAGGATGCATTTGTGCATAATTTGGATAGTTCTGAAAGCAAAACAATTATAAATTAATAAATTTTATTAATACTTTTACATGTATATAGTACAATATAATAACCTTAAAATTTACCTGCTGTTGACCATAAAGTTGTTGTGACGGTTGGGGAAAGTGAGGTTGTCTTGGAAGGTATGCACCATTTTGTGCTTGTAAGCCTCCTATTCCAGCACCCTTAAATTATTATCCCTTTATAAGTAATTTTAAAAGCAAAAGAAAAGACATTTAAATGTTGAAGAAATCAAATTTCAAACCTGTTGTGGAGGGTATTGGTGCATCTTTTGTTGATGTTCATATGAATGTCTGTATCCTGGTGTAATGGGTGAATATCTATTTGCTCCTGGTGCTCCTGCCCATACACCCATATCACCAATACCTTTTACCAATAAATTATAAATTATGAAAACATAAGCAAAATTATTTTAATAACAACTAGTATCCCAGTAAATGCGTACCTTGTTCAGGTATTGTGTACATTGGTTCTGGTCCCGGATGGTAGCCAGGGTAGGAATGTGATGGGTGAACATGATGTGATGGATGAAGCGGTGCATGTGGGGGCTGGGGAAGCCTAGGCCTCGGAGGGTAACCACTATAGTCATGATATTCTGGTCCAGGGGGACCTGTTCCTGGATTTGGAACTGGCTGAGAACCACTAGGTATACCACTAGCTCCCCCACCCCCAAAAGATGCCAGCTTTTGTATTGTTCCTTCTTGTGTCACACTATTAGGATTATATGGTTGCCTGTAACTATAGAAAGATGTTTATAACTTTTGGAGCTCTTTAAGATTTACTTAATATATTAAATGTACCTATTATCAGAACTGTCTTTATTTTCTCCTGTTACTCCAGGTGTAGAGCTACCAGCAAAGCTGTCTGTTCCACCGAGATCAGTAAGTCCTTCCAACATACCGCTTCCATCATCACCAAATAAGTTATATGAGTCCATCACTCAGTTAAGAGTGAATTAAAATAAGTTTGGATTTAAGATTCCAGGGAGTAATTAGATCACCCATTTTAATTCTGAAATATTAACCTTAAGATAATTTATTTACAATTTAATAGCTTTATACTTTCAATACTTTTTTTTATATTTATAAACAAACCAACACTATTAGATTTTATTGGTATAAAATAAAAAATTATGATTATTTATTAACCATAAGATTACACATTTTTGGAAACATTTTTTACCTAATTAAAATATACTTTTATAAAATACTCTATAATTTAGATTATTTTTGTTGTAAATGACATTTAGGTAATTAGAAAATAAAAATAAAGAAATTATAATTAATCTTTTTAAAATATTAATTTATGAGCTTAATAATAAACAAAATGTATATTTATAAAAATATATTTCATAATACAATATTACAAATGTGTCTTAATTTTAAAGACACAATATCACATATATTTACAGCTGAAAAATGTTTACTTGAGATATTCTTTATTACATCTTTCTATAATATGTAATAATACAAAAAATGTTATTATATTTACATCAAAATGTATGATATATACAACTGCCATTGCACCCATTCCAAAATATAACAATACACTTATATATAAGTAAAATAAACAATAAATACTGTTAAATATCTTGTAGTAGCTCTTTATTTTATTGATTTTACTGAAGAATTATATACCATACCCATTTCTTCCGTTGGAAACTTCTTCTTGTGTTTTGTTGTACAACCAAGGGGAAAAGCTATACGCTTATGGATATAACGTAACATACAGCGTTATAACTTCTCCCGTTCAGTTATACAGCATGAAAAAACTTGATAACTGATTCACATAGAATTTAAGGCGAATTATTTCCATTGTTTCATAATTATAGTACAATACTTAAATATTTAATTTAAGCAATAAAATCTCTGAAGTTAACATAAGTTACCTTTAGCTACTACAGCGCAGCCATAGGTATTATCACTAATACTGTAATAAATATGAATATATACTAAAATCTTGATACAAACAACAAAGTGACCCCTAAATTAGAACATTAAATCATAATAATTAATAATATAAAAATCCAATGCTAGTTTATTTCATAACAAGTTATACTTACTGTAAGCGCCACACAATACGATTGATCACAAAATGGATACCATATTTCAAAGGACCGAACGCTATTAAAAAACAAATAAAAAATAACCTTTTATAATTTAATCTGTCTATATTATAGATAATCCTGATAATTTATCAATTGTTAATATTTCAATCAAACAGTTTATAAATTGTCTCACAATATTTAGATCATTATAAGCGTAGGCACTACACTCCGTCCATTTTGTTTCTCTTTGCAACTTGAGATTTGAGACTGCAATTCAGTGTTACCAGAATTTTAAAGCCTTTAGATAAACCTACTATAAGTGTACTATATTTACTTGGCCTACAATTACAAATTGAGTTATTTTATTATTGTACCTATATTTTATTTTATGTTGGTTGTTGGTCGATGTTGGTTTTTGTCGGACCAGAGGTCCTTTAGGTCTTGGTAGGTCCTCGATCAGGATCAAGGAAACGAGAATGGTTTAAATATTATTTTTCATCAAGTCATATTAAAAATTTTAAATCTCTATTACAAGGATAAGGTATTAAATAATAATATATAAATAATCTAGGTCAAGAGCACTATCTACATGAGCACATCTAGTGCACAGAAAAACCTTTGACGTAAATTTTTAATCAGAATTATATTATTCACTAATGAAAGTTTTTGTAAAAGTTGTGACACGGTCTAAAACTTATTAGTATCATAAACAAATAGAAAAAATTGAGATTATTTTATGAAAACTTAATATTTGTTGATTGTTTACAAATTTTAAGATTAAATAAAGAATTATTTCTATTAAAAAAGTCTTATTATATTTTATTAGGAACTATATCATATCAAATAATTTTATTCATCTGTAGTAATTAATTTATAATAAATAACCATTTTAAATATTATATTATGACAAATGACAACATTACAATATAAGCGGCATATGACAATTGACACAGCGCGCGGTGTTGCTTTTGAGATTGATTTATTGAATTTGTATTCGTACTTTGCAGATTCAATTCTTGGCATTGTATTGTTTTGACAGTGAAAATAAAACTAAACCTCAATACTTCAAATATTCATTCCATTTGTGTAAGAATTTAACGATTTTCGTATTAAAAATAATTTTATCCTAGAGAAGACTATATAAACAGCATAAATGATGAAATTAGTAGACCAAGTTGTAAGGAGTTTTAAAGTAGCAAAAGTATTTCGAGAAAATACAGACAAAATAAACAGTATAGATTTTTCTCCTACTGGTGAAACCTTGATATCTTGTAGTGAAGATGATCAAATTGTAATTTACGACTGCGAAAAGGGAACCCAAATGATTACTGTAAACAGCAAAAAATATGGTGTAGACTTAATACATTTTACACATGCCAAAAATACCGCAATACACAGTTCTACAAAAGTTGACGATACAATACGATACTTATCACTCCATGACAATAAATATATAAGATATTTTCCTGGGCATACAAAGAAAGTTGTTACTCTTTGCCTCTCACCTGTAGAAGATACTTTTTTATCTGGATCCTTGGATAAAACTTTACGCCTTTGGGACTTACGTTCACCAAATTGTCAAGGCTTGATGCACTTATCAGGAAGACCAGTTGCAGCATATGACCCTGAGGGTCTTATATTTGCTGCAGGTGTAAATTCTGAGAGCATAAAATTATATGATTTACGTTCATTTGATAAGGGTCCTTTTGTGACATTTAAATTGAATCAAGAAAAAGAGTGTGATTGGACAGGACTTAAATTTTCAAGAGATGGTAAAACAATGTTAATTAGTACTAATGGCTCTATAATACGACTTGTAGATGCTTACCATGGTACCCCTCTTCAAACATTTACTGGGCATCTTAATAACAAGGGAATTCCTATTGAGGCATCATTTAGTCCCGATTCCCAATATATATTCAGTGGATCAACAGATGGAAGAGTTCATGTTTGGAATGCTGATACAGGTTACAAAGTGTGTGTCTTAAATGGTGATCATCCTGCTCCAATACAGTGTGTTCAGTTTAATCCTAAATATATGCTACTGGCATCAGCTTGTACTAATATGGCTTTTTGGCTACCAACTATAGATGATGTTTAATTTATAAACTTATTAGTAAACAATGGGCCTTTTTCTCTTGTGTTGTGATTCAGTACTATTTTTGTAAAAAAGAAATGATAATATTAATGGACATGAAACAAAAAAGTTTTATTACAAAATTGATTTATCTAAAAGTTAATAACTCATTTTTGATATTCCTGATTTTTATGTAAACAGCCAGAAGTAGTGTGTGATAATTTTTCTGTAAACAAAAGTGTTCAGAAAAATTCTTCACAATTTTAATGAGTCTAATCTAGATCTGGAGGGAGGATTTTGGAAAAATATTTCTTATTATGTTACATTTGTGACAATTAAATTTTTAACCAATATAGAGTAGCATTAGTGTAAACCTTAAGTCTACAAAATTATATAGATAATTTTAAAGACAAGACAAGAATAAATCACATAATTAGACTGTTGTTTAATTTTCTAAGTTATCTTGGATATTTTAGTTGTACATTTTAAGCAATTAAGCAATTATTTTACTTTACACAAAGTTATAAAAAAACAATTAAAAATACTTTATACAAAGTTATAAAAAGTTAACCAATTTGTATAATGCTGTTAGTACAATTAGGAAGATTCTGATTGAATGGGACAGTTACCGGTGGAATATACATTTAAGGACAATCGTGAGTCGTAACTTCTACCACTATCAGACAGTCATGGTTATGATAATAGACTCAGATCACACTCTGTTATACATAGCCATTATATCTTTGTCTAATTATGATAAGCCTAAACCTCTAGGTTTGAATTATATTTAACACCCAATGTTTTTAGGAATGTGTGTAATTAAGAAATTGTAAAAATACGAAAAAGCTTTTCGTTTATAAAATACAAATTCAACTGCATAAGTATGTCCCCGTTGACGCGTTAACAAAGTGTTGCATAGCAACGTATGAGTCACTATAAACATAGATGTCAAACCATGTTGGTTGTTGTAACATTTATTTTATTAATTAAATATATTTTTTATACATTATTTTAAAAAGATATCATTTTGTACTCTCTCGTTATATAAACCTTAAGTTCATGTACCTCCGTCCGCATAATTTTCGTAAAGAGGGGTACAAAGTTTTTGCTCCAAATATTAACCCTCTGCGATCGGATGGCAAGTGTCACTCCCCATGGCGATACGCGCGACAGGATGCGGATGCACTGGCCATCCGACGATATTTACGATTAGGTCGGCTCTAAGTCATAGAAACGCAGCATTGGTTCTTGGAAAAATTTCTTAGCTATATACTCGTATAAAATACCAAATCATACATCTTTACTAAGATAAAATAGGTAAAAGATTGTAAAAAGTCGCCGTCCGTAAAGGGCTGACATATAATTATTAGATTAAACCAATAATAAAATATATTCCAATTTTGGGGAGCGTGGACGATGTATTACATTTATAGGTCGACTCTGTCTATCCTATAAAAGAGGCATGTACTCCGACTGTATATTCTGCTAAAAAATTGAGACGTTGAGTTTTAATTAAAAAAAACAAACATTTTTATTTTACAAAAAAATAATTTAAAATCATCGAGGATATGAAATGGTCTCATTATATATGATTATACTACGACAGGCCCGATCATGATGTGCGTGTATCAGATCGGTGACAATAAATCGTTTAACGATATGACCGGATAATTGCTTCATAAATGGTTAATGTTGGATTTATATTTTGAATATTTGAACAAATTGTCGAATAACTCCATTAATTTAATAGGCAGCAAAAAAAAATATTTTACTTTTGAGCCCAGAGCGACTGCGGGATTTGGAGACGCCATGCTAAAGAGAAATCAGAACAATAAATAAAACAGTCACATGTAGCTTTTAAGTAAAAACTATTTTTAATTTTAACAATTTTTCATAGACATTCGAAAGTTTAAATTTGTTAAGATATAAAAAAATAATCTACTATTTGTTACCTACCTGTTGTAAGAAGTTGAGTCAATCTAATCAAAAACCAATAGTAGTATCCACTTTCCAAGCACTGTAGTGCTGCATCGGTCACCTGTAACTCGTCACTTACATCTAGATTGTCTTTAAAAAACCTACTTGCGAGTGCAAAAACTTCTATACTAATATTATAAAGAGGAAAACTTTGTATGTTTGTCATGAATAGACTCAAAAACTACTGGACCGATTTTAAAAATTCTTTCACCATTCGAAAGCTACATTACCCACGAGTAACATATTTCAGAAAAGTTAAATTTCAAAATAAGTATTTTGCGTACGCTGCCTAAACTATAAAAGACAGAACCATAAAATGTTCTAATTAATTGTAGATCTTATAAATATCTAGAAAAAAGTCTGCGACACTCATTGTGCCTCACTAGGCACAATAACATTTTTTTTTACTTAAAATCAAAATAAATTATTTCATCACTAAGTACAGTTTATATAGATAATATTTGGTCTTTGAATGATTAAAATTGAACGTTTGGTTTTGAAGTTATGGCGAAATTAAAATATGACGATTTCTGCTGCACGGCCCGTTGCGAAGTGGGCGTCACCAAGGCGGCGGTGCGCGTACGCGAGGGGAGTTTAGTTTTATATAATTATACTTTTTAAGTCGGTATTCTTTTATATAACATTTTAATCATTATAATCTGATATAATTATAAATTTGAGCAATTCGTGATTTAAGTAAGAACGCGGACGAAAAGAGACGAAATATCTATATATCGAAATAGTTTAATAGCAATCGTTTAGTTGACGCAGGCGAAGCCGCGAACAAGCGGCTAGTCTAAATTCAAAATATGCAAAAAAATTATGATATTGAGGTAAATAAGTATGCATTTGTGTATAAATGTTTAATTGATCGTTTATTAACTTTGTTAACTAAATTGGGCCAACAAAAATACCTTCTTTTCATCATCACAACCTGAAGTGGCAAGTGAAGCGTTCAATGTTACTTGTTGGCATAGGTACTAGAAGATCTTCTGAATGTGGTATTGGTTTTATTCAGAAAGACACCATTGTGCAATTTACTAATTTACAAAATATAGTACAAAACACTTGGTTAATATCACGTTATATATTCAACATACGAAAGAGATTGATCAGTAAAAGAGAGATCCAGTTACAATACACCGATCTCGACCTTTAATAAAACAAATAAATTTTGTTGCTAAAACCAAAGAATTTACATAATGAACACAAATTTTAAGAATCATTGCCCATGATAGATGTACATATTAAGTTACTAACAATAATTGTGGAATCTACACCATATTAATGAATTAAATTTTAATGATTTTTTAATATAGACTAGCAATATATTAGACCATAAATAATACGCTTAAAAATACCTGTATCTAGGGCGGTACGTCGAATAAAAAAACAGCTTAAGTCAGAGTGTCAGTATCACATTTTTGGTTTAAAAATGTATTAAAAATGTTACATTGACTTTCAGGTGTCTGTGCTGTCATGAGTTTTAAGAATTGCTACATTTTACACTTTTGATACTATGAATATATGTATCATAAGATGAATATATCCCACTGGAAGATAAAGAATCTTCATCTATAGAAAAATATAAGTGCTAAAATTTTTAATGTGTATTAATTCAGTTAATTCACAATGGAATCGGGAAATTCTGCTGTTTCTGACGAATCTAAAGATGCTTTCAGTTACATAAATGAACGGCCAGTGGATGATATATCTTTAGCCTTCTTTTATAAACCGCACACTATAACCTTATTGGCAGTGTCTATAGCCTCTGTTATTTATACAGCGTTTGTCAGGTATTAAGCAAATCTAATTATTCATTCATCTTTACACTTAATTGGAATAATAATCACAAGAATCTCTTATGTATAAGATTTTATTTAACTTAACTTAAATTCATGCTTTTTCGTTAGTGGGGTAGTCAGTACATTTTATTAAATAGAATATTAGAAATTATTTAACTAAATGTGATCCATTTGGGTTATTTACTGTATTTAGTTAAAAATAGAATGTGCTTATTTGCATTCATAATATTTGATATGGAATTGATGAAAAAAAATGATAGCTTACATTAACATCATTTAAATATATTAATAGAAAAACTCATTTAATTTCTTTTTTTTTCTCAGAGATGAAAGTAGCACACAAGATAATATTTGGTCAGGGATTTGCTGTGTTGTCTTTTTCTTCTTAATTGTATCAGTACTTACATTTCCTAATGGCCCTTTTACACGACCACATCCAGCTGTTTGGAGAATTGTATTTGGCATGTCTGTTCTCTATTTATTGGCACTATTATTCCTTTTATTTCAAAGTTATTCAACAGTATATGAAATAATGTATTGGATTGATCCCAACTTACGCAATTTCCACATAGATATGGATAAGGTGAGGAGAATGTTATCTTTTTGGGTACACAAGAAGATAGAAGTACTACTTTTCATTTTACTCATTACCATGCTATTACTTGACATTACTAATGAGTTACGAATTTCATAGTCATTTTGTTTTCTAGCACTAGTAATGTTTGGTATTTTTTACTTATGTGTTTATTTTATGGAATAATGAGCATACAATTTTTTTAAATAAAATTGAAATAATTTAAATCAACACAGTTTTTTGAATGTTTTTAAAAAAACATTAATTTTTGAATAAATATATTTAATCACTTTCTGTAATCTGTTCCAGGAATATGCAGTTAATTGTTCTGACCTGAGTTTACCTAGAATCTGGTCTCATGTTGATGTTTTTGCTTGGGGTCACTTTTTGGGATGGATGTTTAAAGCAATACTTTTCAGGCACACTGGCTTATTATGGGCAATATCAATTATGTGGGAAATCACAGAAATTGCATTTGCACATTTACTACCAAATTTTTTAGAATGTTGGTGGGATTCTATTATATTAGATGTTCTTATTTGTAATGGCTTCGGTATATGGTGTGGTCTTAAGATTTGCAAGGCATTAGAAATGAGAGAATATAAATGGGTCAGTATTAGGTAAGTCACAATTGTAATTATTAGTTTAATATGTGATGATTGATGATATACAATATGTTGTATTATTCTTTTAGAGATATATCCTCTACAACAGGAAAAATAAAAAGAGCCATTTTGCAATTCACTCCAGTCCATTGGACACCTGTACGGTGGCTAGATCCAACTTGTACTTATATGAGATTTTTTGCACTAAGTCAACTTGTTGTATTTTGGCAAATATCAGAACTAAATACATTCTTTTTAAAACATATCTTTGAAATGCCACCTTCGCACCCCCTAGTTATAGCAAGATTGTGTTTAATTGGAGTTATTGTTGCACCATCAGTAAGGTCAGTACTATTTATTTTAAAAATATCGATAATAATTTCAGCTATCCATGTGGTAGAGGGTCTAAAAAATGAATGAATGAATGAAAAAACTTTTAACTCAAGTGTTTCATTTGCTTTCTTTTTCAGACAATATTATACTTATGTAACTGATCCACGATGCAAACGTGTGGGCACTCAGTGTTGGGTATATGGAGCCATAATGGTGACTGAATCAATGCTGTGTATAAAAAACGGCAAAGAGCTGTTTGGTCAGGCACAAGTGTGCAATGTGATTGTGTGGCTAGTCATACAAATCCTAGTCTCTATTGGCTGTGTATATGGGGTTGTGCTTTATCATAGATATTTTGAGGTAATTTTTGATTAAATATTTTATAATATTTAAAAATAATCTGAATTTTATCGTTAATAAATTTTAAAATTAATAATCAATGATGTCTTGTTAAATTTTAAAACAGGTGAAGAATATAATTGTCATGGAATGAAACATTATATTTATTTATTTAATAATAAATAAGAAAAAAATTAATTCTCTGTTAATAAGTTGAGATTTTAAATTTTGTTTAGGATAAAAAATTTTTATTAATCTTGTTAGAAAATAGTTGCAAAATAAATAAAAAATAAAATTAAAAAGACAATACTTGAATTCATCTTGATAGTAATAATCTATTTGAATAATAAATCTGTAAAAGGGGGCAATTTGGTACTTTTAATATAAGTTAATAAAGAATACATGTATCCTCATGCATGTAATGGAAGCTATCTATTTTATATGGTTTTGAAAAATTATGTTTATCTTTCTGTCTGTCTAAATGATGTTGGCCTTTCACGCAAAAAGTATAGGACGATTATTTTTGAAACATTTTTGTTATATAACTATTTTTCATAAACAGAACGATATTTATGTAGTGCTTTGTGGAATTGCTTTGTGGAACTTAAGCATCCCAGCTAAACCTTAAGAGACATGAATATAACGAAAATATATATTAAGAAAAGTTGCCTAGTGCAATGCGCATTTTCTGATGACTTAAAAACAACTGAAGGTCTAAACCACCTGATGTAGTACCCTATGACATTGAAGGAAATTAGACTGGTAACTGATATGGAAATTGCGTCTTAGTTTCAATGTACAAGGGTGGAAAATGCAAGTAGTTAACGGGCTGAAGTCACGCAAACGAAGTCGCGTGCGTCAGTAGTATACATTAATTTGACTTAGATCGCTACACTATTTCTAGGCTTAAAGTTTACTGAGTAATATTTCGTTTTAAATCAAACCATTTGTGTCTGTTCTATTTTGCCCCGTCTGGATTCAAAAAAGTTAAACATGAAAGACATTTCATATAACGTTTCTAAATACACACGAATACCGGTGAACTCACTGCGTTTAGTCTACCGACTTAGCAATACGAAAGCTGCTATAGCAAATTCACATAAAATTATAAACTATGATAACCTACACCCACAAGTTGACTGGAAGAGATCTCTTCTAGAGATACATCCTTTTGTACTAAACTTGTTTAATAAAGAATATAATATAATTAACAAATAGATGGAGCAGTGAAAAAGGAATTAGCAGTAACTTTTGTACAGTAATGTAATAATTTAATTGACATTGCATTTATATATTGTTTCAGCCAAGTAAAGAAGCTAATGTAGGTAGTCCGAAGAAAGAACAATAGAAAAAAGAATTGTTGAAAAGAATTTGTTTGCAGGTGAATTATTGTATGTTATATATTATATTCTATAGACTGAATGATTCACAATCTGTTTAGTTTAACTTATTTTTTTAAACAATCTATTACCCTTTTTTTTAACATTAGTTATTTTTAATAGTATCTTTATCCACTTATCTCTCTCCATAATTATTACATCGCCAAGTTAATGAAAACTTATTTTATTTGTTTCAGATTCATCAAAAAATTAAACATAACTATAAGCTAATTTATTATGATATGCTAAAGTGCGATCGCCGAACATAACAGAATACATGAGCACGTTACTATCTGCATGGTCATCGAATCAACCATTTTAAAATAGTTAAAGACATTCTTAACCTTTGTAATGTTAGTATAGATATAAAATATAAACTTGTAGTATTTCCTTTTTCGTAACGGGTCTAAAAAAAGGTGAATGTTCATCGATCGAACTGTAGCTACATGTACTACTCTAGTAAAATATTGAACACCAAATATTACTTATTACTTCAACACTAGTTACCTCGTAGTTATTTGTTATAAATAATTAATACTTATTTACGTTTACGTAATAATTGCTCATTAAATATAGCTATGATTGTGAATGATAAATCTTCCAAATATTATAGTATATTAGATGATATATCGACTACAATACTACAATAGGATTCACTAATTAGCAAAAGCAACACTTTGTGAAAAAACGAGAATCAAATATATGTTTCTAATGTGCAACCTTGCGAAAAAAAACAACTGACAATAATATTATAGCGGTTTATCAATTTGTAAAACCAACTACATATTCTAATAAGGGTATTTTGGAATAGTTAAGGGGTACCGCATACGACAATTAAGAGCCACTATCCAATGTGGGTTTCTGTTTAGAATATTTTCGTTCCCTTGATATATGGTCAGACAGAGCACCCTGAAGGCGACGGTGGCCTGCAATAGGCGGGCCGTCCACCGAGGCGTCGTAGTGGCATGCGCGAGTGATCCTGCGGCGTCTCATGAGGGTGGAGTGGGTTTCCGCTGGGTTTTAGTGGGTAGTATCGGTCAGACAAAATGCACTTGCACTCATCTCTCAATATTCTATTCTTTTCGTACAATGATTTCGTTTTGCCGTGCATGTGTGCGAACTAAACTAAACTTAAAGAATCGGATATCGATTCACTAACAAGTGTTATTTTTTTATTTATTTTGGCGACAACAATTTTTATTTGTTAAAAATATTGGCAACATTTGACGAATATCGAATAACGATTTTTCTGTGATTTATTCATTATTGTAGATATAGTTTCAGAATTCATATCCGTTCTGTACAGAATAATGTAAAGACTTTCGGCACAACATCTGCGACTCATAAATTTTTTTAAAGTTTATATTGATTTCGTGTCTTTGATATTAAATCAATTATAACTTGTACTTAATAATTAATATTCATGTTTGGTTAATTATAACGAATTTACAACGATATACATTTTTCATTGTAGGGAATAAATGTATTGATTATTATTTTAGAAGTACAAGTAAAAGGTTTTACAAGAATAGAAGATATATACTTATGTAAAAAAGATACATTTACCAGACTAAAGACAGGTATTAAGCAAATGCGATGCATGCATGCGATGATGCGATACGATGTTTTGTTGTATAAAACATAAGCTAAAAGTTATTACTTTGTACCTTACTTAATATTTTAAAATAAGAAATAAATTAAGCACCATATTATATACCTATTTCATCTGTTTATCTATTTTTGGTAACTTTGTTCGTTATTATAGCATCGTATTAGTTAAAATTAATCTAGAAATATTATCTTTCTTTTTTAATTTCAAAATTCAGAAACCTCTTACATTCCAACATTTTAAGTATATTAATCATTAAGCCATGTTTCTAAGTTTTTATTATATTGTATAATAAATTGCTAATATGACAAAATACTACGTTATTTAGTCTCTGTTGTTATGTTAGTTACGTTGGAAATATCCTTTATATATTAAAAATATAGTGGTTGCGTCATTTGCAATAAAGATCTCTTACATATGTATAATAAAATTACACTTATAAAAGTACAATAATATATAGAACTCTTATAAATTATAAAAAATCGTTATGAAAGTTAAGTGAATAGCAAAAGCCAGTAATTTTAGTTGTGTGGTTAAATACATGTTTGGGTTATTGATTAATTATATTTGTAACACAAGTCATTAAAAACTCCCATATAACATTGTAATAAGTAAAGATGATGTAACTTTGTTATAGTTTTAGACAGCGATTTGGGGTTTAAAAAGATATAAAAATAGCCGCAAATATTTATGTGAATAGAATTTTATTGTGGTCGTGAATAAAAATTTAAAAAACAATCATAAGTTTTTATCATATTGGTTTTATTGTCAACACTTTCTAACATAATATATTTTGGACGTGGCGTAAAATATATACGGGTTTACATTTTGCGCAAATAAAAAGAAGATATAAAACAAAGTTATTGAATGAATTATTCTTTATAGAAACAGTTTGTATTCTTACTTTTTTTTAACTTCACGCTGTATCTCGCATATTGCAGGGTAGGCAGAGGGAACCTGAGAACCTAGTGTTAAGACACTCCCTTCTTTTTCAACAATTCCGTTTCCCACTTTCCGCCAGATTGAGGCATTTTTATTTTTTAAATTGTATAACAATTAAGAGTACCGATAATAAAATTTTAAATTTGTCATTTTGATATTAGAAAAAACTAAGAATATTTCACGTATAAATTAACCATATTATTTACTTCCACAAAGTATATACTCGTACAATAGCGCTGAATGTAGCTGTTGTATTTAGGCAATAAGGAAATGCCTTGATGAACAATACTATTTTATGGCGTGGTGTACATATTATGAGGCAATTAAATTTTTTTTATTTAAAAATAAACTTTCTTCTATTTATATTTAAAACATATATAATTCATAAAATGAATAAATAAAAACTGAGCACATAAGATAATAATATTGAAATAAACACAGAAAATATTCTTATTTCATTACTAAAAGTATTCTTTTCTTTCTTTGATTTATTATTCTTGAACGTAAACATGAAGTGACTCTCTTCACTTCACTTTAGTATTTTGACAATTTACAATCAATATACATAATAAATTAAACTTTTCCATTAAGTCCCTAACAGGCGAAACTACTCAGCGTAAAAAGCTGGCTTGGCATGTAGGTTCATGGGAATTGTAGAGGAGCACTAAGAATCGACGTTCCGAAGGTATACTAATATATATTATTGCAATATTCGCTATTAAGAGATATATTTGAATTTATTTATATAAATTTTAACCATTTGCAAACAATAATTTGTTAAATTCTGCGGAAAAATGGCAAAACCGAAAATATATTTTTTTAAAATTCTATAATAAATGAAAAATCAATCAAATCATCTATGCATAATGGCATGTGCAATTGTTGTCTAGAACACTTTGGTTCTACGCTAAAACCTTTACCATAGCTATTTGTTACCTCTCTATAGATTTATTCGTTTTTATTCCACAAAATTTATAATTTTTACTTACAAAATGGTCAATATAAATGTTATTATAGCATTAAACTTTAAACATGTGTTTAATTATATAAGGCATATTCTGTTAATTCTCAAATATCAATTAGTTGACCCGAACAACAACTGCACGGGTAGAAAACATTCAATTCTAAATTTTTAAATTTTGGGTTGATTAGTAAACAATTTTGTAACTTATGGAGCAATTCCTTAACACGAAGTAAATCATTGTGCCTAGCTTCTTGTTTAAAGTAAGATGATAATTGTTCGTCAGCAGCTAACCTCAAAAGCAAATCACTTAGTTCGTCCAAATGCCTTTCTAGTTTATCACGTTCTGTTTGGAAAATTTTTAATTGGTTACTTCTCTCTTCTTCTCGTTTTTTTAATAAACTTCTTTGTTGTTGGTATAGAGCTACATACTCGCATATTGTGTCCGTTTCGTTTTGCAACTGTAAAATGATGTGTTCAAGTCTATGTTTTTCATCTGACAAGTTGGCAACTTCGTCCATGATATTCAGAAAGCGCTCCTGAAGCTTTATCATAGCATCTT
>JAKGSA010000028.1:82589-107516 GCA_033558755.1 Philaethria dido | reverse complement strand
CGACTGTGTAGTATGCTGTTGGCCCTATTGGCCTCGACAGCGTCACCGGGTTTTGTGGGGGGCCGAGCTTGAAGAGCTCTGACCCTGGCTTGGCCTCCTCGGGAGGAGGACCATCAACTTAGAACTGCAGTGTCACAGGGGCGCCTCCTGCGAGGCCGAACCTCGGCTTGCGAACACTGCTTGTAGTGGGGGACTTTGCTTTCGCTCGGCCCGAGCTTAAGCCTACTGGGTAGGGCGTTTGATGCCCTGTTGGATTTTAGTGGCTTGACCCGGTCGCACCGAGGCGTGATCGAGCCGTAGAAAAGTAAGGACCTCGTCTCCACCGGCGGGGACGGTGTTTGTGTCGTGTGCGTCTGCGAGTGTGTTGGATCCTACCGGTATGTTGCGGATCGTTCGCGAGAGTAATGGCGTCAGCTTCTTCTGTTAAAACGTGTCGAGGCCTACGGGGCCCACAGGGACGTTTGCTAATATCGTAGTCGCAGGCTTTTACCACCAGTTGGTTCGGATGAGAAGCAGCACTTTTAAAGTAGCTACTGGACAGTTTTCGACAATGCTCTTTTATCGAGTCGAGCTTTGTGTCTCTATGGATATCGATGTTACGCATGTAGTACGGTGCACCCGTGGCCATGCGTAGAAACTTATTTTGAAGGACTTGGAGCTTATAGAGGTCAGTCTGTGCGAACACAACACTGGCATATGTAAATATAGGCCTGACACACGTAGTGTACAGGCGGATCTTATTTTTAAGGGACATCTTACTTTTGGCGCAGACCAATGGATAGAGTCGACTTTGGACAAACGACACTTTTTGTCGGACATAAGTTATATGTTCTCTGAAGGAGAGCTGGCTGTCTAGGATGACTCCTAGGTATTTGGCTGAAGTGGCCTCGGGTATGGGAATGTCTAACAGTTTGACTGTTGGCATTATGTCATGTTTACGACGAGGAAAGTACACAGAGGTGCTTTTTTCAGGATTCACTTCTATGCGCCATTTAATGAGCCACTTGCCCAACTGATCTAATGCTACTTGGATGTTATTGGCTATGTTGACAGATGTAAAGCCAGAAGCATAAATTGCGGTGTCATCCGCGAATAGGGCTAGACGCGTTCTCGGCGTCTTGGGGATGTCGTACGTGTACAGAGTGTACAGAAGTGGGGATAGGATAGATCCTTGAGGGACACCTGCCCTTATGGGGCGCTTGGAAGAGAGGGTGCCTTCGACCCTGAAGCGGAAGGAGCGGTTTGATAGATAGTCTCGTAAGATATGCACGAGTCTATCTGGCACCTTTGCTTGTTGCAGCTTAACAATTAAGCCGTTGTGCCAGACTCTATCAAACGCCTTCGCTATGTCTAAAAAGACTGCCGCTGATGACATATTTTTGGCAGCTTGCAACAAGTGTTCTGTGAGGCGGTGGACTTGATGCACACTAGAATGACGGGCTCGAAAGCCGAACTGTTCCGGCGGGATGATATCATTTGCCTCTACGTAGGCCTTGAAACGCGTAAGGATAATACGCTCGAAAATTTTTCCCACGGTGCTTAAAAGACTAATAGGGCGATAACTGGCTGGGTCTGTTCGGGGTTTACCCGGCTTGTAGATACCTATGACGATGGCTTCTTTCCATTGGTCTGGGAATGAGCACTCATGAAGGAGAGTGTTAAAAATGGTGACTAGAAGAGTCAGAATGTGAATTGGTAGGATTTTGAGGATCTTATTCGTGACTCGATCAGATCCTGGAGATTTTCTAGGCTTAAGGCCTTTAATTATTGATTTAACCTCGTCAACTGAGGTAGGGCGTATGGGCTCTCCTACTGGTGGTAACGGCGCCCATGTATCAACCTGTGTGTCCACCGCGGCGACGTGTTTAGGATCACACGGTTGTTCGGAGGGAGAGCATTGCTTTTCTAAGTTATCTGCCAAACATTCGGCCTTTTCGAGGTCATCGGCGGCTGTCGTTCCATCCGAGCGTACTAATGGAGGCATTTCTACTACCGTGTCATTTTTGAATGTTCTCGCCAACGACCAGAACGCTAGGTGCGATGGCGAGACCGTAGCTAATCTATGATCCCAACTTTCTTCTCTGAGCTCCGCAAACCGGGAACGAACCTGTCTTTGGAGTCTCCAGAGTTCCCTACGGTTGGCTGGGGTTGGGTACGCGTCGTGGGCCCTAGTGGCAATGTTCTTTTTCGTAATTAATCGCTTGAGATCGCGCGGGGGAACAAATCGGCCATCGGGGCGCGCTTCGATTTCTTTGGAACAATCGTCTAATGTGTTTCCTAACCGTGAAGTTAAATTATTAATGGCCGCCTCCGCTACTTCTAGCGAGTCGAACCTATCGGGTGGCAATGGTGCAGCCTACACAAAGATTTCACCGACACTTAAACCGAAATCGAAAAATATGAAGGCCTGAATTCTTATGATACATAAAAAAATATAGTACATTTTATAAGCATTGAAGCAATTAGTGATTATTTATTTAGTTTTTTTGGGAAAGAACAAGCAATTGAATAAAGACGTCATTATTTTCTTGAAAAGTTTGACATAACCTTTATACATTATCTATGAATATAATGGAGTAAGAAATACTATATTGACAGTTAAATGTCAAACTGTCGGTCATCCTCATAGGCGTGATTATCAATCACGTACGATGTTCATGTACATAATAGATAAGCAAAAAAGATTATCTACCATTATATTTCACTATTTTTTTCTATAAAACTGCAGTTTATTGTTATTCTATTAAGTATGACGTTGCCCTTACCAATACCGCCATGTGCTAAAAGAGACGGATTAAGTGGTTTAGGCTGCGAACAGTTCGAATACGCAAGTACCATGGCTACAACATTATTGGCCCCTGTTAAAACAGAACGAGAAATATTAGAGCACTCAATGTTTGAAGACGATCCTAATGCCAATGTTCAATTGCCAAGTGAAGTAGGTAATCAACCTCGTTGGGGTCCTCGACACAGAGGCGCACAGGAACTCGCCGAGCTTTATAGTCCAGGTGAGTTATTTCCCATTAATTAACATGTGAAGGTTACTATCATTAAAAATTAAACGACACACCTTCACGAATATTTTATGAACTTTGAACATTACCCTAAATACACTTGATAATGTTTTAAAAATATTATAATAATATTAATATTATTATTAGTTTTTCATATCTAAGAGTTTTCTAACTTTTCCAAGTTATATCTTCCCATTAAATTAATATTTAAGTTGTACAAGTATAAACAATATTTTTTAATTGTAATAATATATTGTCAGGGAAAAGGCTGCAAGAAGGTGTGTGTGTAGTGATGTGTTGTACCTTATGCATCAGTGCAGGCCTTTTAATGGCCAAATATATACGGGCAGATGCTTCATTGCTTTTGGCAGCTGTTGCTGGTGTATTGACTGCTGATTTTGCATCAGGAGTAGTTCATTGGGCAGCAGATACATGGGGTGCAGTTGATCTACCTATTATAGGCAAGGTATTATTATTTATTTAAATAGTTAATAGATTAAGATTAAACTGTTAGTGTATTTGATAGATTTATAAGTTGTATGTAAGGTTTTATAAAGAAACATTTAAAACCATTTTGCAATATAATACCTCACTTGATTCATTCTCATTCTGTTCTATCTACCTACTTGTTCAGCTTCACTTCCAAATTAAATGGTATCAAAATTTGAGGTCATAAATATACATCTTCTTTGTGCAATTGTATTAAGATGTTGTTAATGACTTATTATCTAATTAAATTCTTGGTTATCTACTTAGCTTGACCTACATGAAACCAAAAAATATATTTAATTTGGAATATGAGGCTATTATGATCCATATGGCTGTATGTGTCTGATTGTTTATTTATCCAAATTTGAATAACAAGGGTGCAGCAGCATTGAGTTTCCTTTGGCTATCTGACAAAAATCCAGAAGAAACATGAAGATAAACAATGAGAAAGTAGATATTTAAACCTTAAAGTTAGTAATTAATATATTAAAAAATAACTAAACCAAAGAGAAGTCCTTGTTATAATTTATTATTATACAAAAATAAATAGAAATCTCTATGTATATTAAGACAATATTGTTTTATGTTGTATAATGTTTCTTTATATTATAAAAAAAAAAAAAATATTTAACACCTGAACTTAAATTATGCTAATTAGCACACCTGCACTGCTTTATCCTAACTTGTAATAAGTATATGCACTAAGCATATCAATAAGGACCTTTGAAAGATATTTCTTTAATATTTATATATATAAAATTATGTTTGTGTTATTTCTTTTTCAGAATTTTTTGCGTCCCTTTCGCGAGCACCATATTGATCCAACTTCAATTACTCGCCATGACTTTATAGAAACAAATGGTGATAATTTTGCTATAACTATACCAGTGCTGGCTCGAATTGTATGGCAGTTGCTCACATATGATGCTTCAAATATTGAAAACCAATTCCATTGGATTGCTTATTGGTATTTGTGCTGTATATTTGTTGCGATGACTAATCAGGTAAATTTATATTAAGTATGTTAATTTGTGGATATTATTACTTATTTTATTGCACTTGATAGCCACAACATTAGTAGTGTTTAAACTGAATTGGTAAAAACACAATTTGTGATTATGCTCCCTGAAAATAAATGACATGTGAATATTTTGATTATATTTAGATAAAACAGTTGAACAAGAAATTTTATGTTTTGTGTTTTTTTATAGAGGCACTCAATTTACGAAATCAGGGATGACACCGATATAGCAAAACGTAACTTAAAACAGTTTTGGCATATCAATATATCAATAACAAAATTATCATAACCAACATCAAATTATAATCAAATATTTTAAAATGTTAAAAGAGATGCAGCATATTTGAGTTTCGTGATTACTTGAATAATAATGTTTATGCACTATGAGTTATGTTTTAGTTTTAATTTTCTATATCTATATAGGAACTTCATAATGAATATCTAACCATTACAGCTAAAAACCTAACCCCCCGAAAGCCATTATAAAATAGTTTAATTGTTCATCAAAATGATGTATATTTTGCATGCAAATAGTTAAAATTTGTGTGTTGTACACAAAAATACAATATTAGAAGAAATAGTTTTAATAATATAGTAATAATAACAATTTATTTACTAATAAACATGTTACAAATTCATTATAGATTAAAATGACTTTTTCTAGAGGTGAGTGTGAAAAACTGTGCCAGCTTAAACTGTGTTATAGCCGCCAGCATCTTTGTCCGTTTAAATATTATATTCCACTTGGTTTATCCGACATTTTAACAAAGCATAAAGCATTTATTGCATTCGGTCGCCATCAGAAGGATAATTAATATAATATATAAAATTAGCTTTCCACCTATGACACCGTAGCACTATGTAACAGAGACCTAATAGGTTTTTCGTATTTTCTTCGAGATCGTATTTTCTTATACTTTTGTAAGACAATAACACAATAAATTTGAAGAAAAATTACACATATTTAAAACAATTATAATATATTTTTACTTTTGAAAGAGATCAATTAATTTATTTCACATAGATTTAATTTTTGAAAAGGACTACACATATCTATGATAATTGGTATACTTCCTAAATTTAGAATGCAGAATTAATAGGTTGCTTTTTCTTCTGTGATTCAAAGAAACATAGTGTGACAACAATGTTTCTAAAATGGGCACAAAGTGGAGAACATAGTGCCTGTGGGTTGACTAATATTAATCAAATATATATTGTTTTTAATAATAAAATTCCTAATGTATTGTTTTTGTAAAAAATATGTAAAAATAAAAAGTCAGTTGTGTGGTACGTGTTATAGATCCACAAATGGTCGCACACGTACTTCGGCCTGCCCGCGTGGGTGGTGTGGCTGCAGGAGTGGCACGTGGTGTTGCCGCGCCGCCACCACCGCATCCACCACGTGGCGCCGCACGAGACTTACTTTTGTATTACCACGGGCTGGCTTAACTGGCCCCTGGAAAAGCTACGCTTCTGGTCTACGCTGGAATTCGTCATCGAAGCTCTAACCGGCTGCAAGCCTCGCGCAGACGATATGAAATGGGCCCAGAAACGTTCCTAAAAATGACTGTCCTGATTTTTTATACGCCGCAGGTAAATTTCGACAATTCATAAAATAATAATTTGCTAAGAGTTTATTTGGCTTTATGAGTTTTCTTGCTTATAAGAATAAGTATTAAGTAATGTTATTATAGAGTATACACTATATAAATGGAATATGCAAATAATTATAGCATATTTCACGATGTTTTATTTTATTTGTACGGAATAAGTTATAAAGTTTGTGATAAAAACATATTTCTACAGCTGTATACAAGTTTTATGATTTCTTTTTTTAGAATTGTAATATAAACGTTAACTTATTTGTGGCCTTCTTTCTTATGATATTAAATGCAGGAAGACTGGCTTACAGCAAATACGAAAACCTAAAATTGTTTATTAACTGTTGTAATATGTATTAAATATAACTATAATAAAACTGTGATATGACGTCCCAATATGAATTAGAGTAAAATTCTTTTGTGCTTTTCATAAATTGTAATTTATATAACGCTATACACTTTTATTTCTACTCTTTATTTAAAATACACAATGTCCACAAAACAGGATTTGTACCAAATTTGTTCATTTTGTGCAATCAATATTGCAATACTAATATTTTATTTGTTACATGGTTTTTATTTATTTATATTGTTCATTATTTCATATATTTTATAATAATATTAATGTTATGAAGTACTTTAAAAGCAATTTAATTTGCGCCCATTTATTACTCATTTTAATTGTTAAGAAAACACACTGTGTGTAAAATTTGTACTTGTGTATGTCGGGGTAATAGAATTATGAGATAATGATGATCAGTATATCATGAACTGGTTACATTTCATGAAATGATCAACTTAATTTGTCAATGTCAATCATGTATGTAATTGTGTCATCGTCGTTAAACGATGCGGTGTTCATCGACCTAAATTAACCTTTTGGATTATTATATTTAAACGACTGAATTTCTAAAGACGATTTATTAATTTTGCTATCGACCACTTTCGCTTGGTTAGGGTGACCTCATCTCTTTTATTTGACGTATAAACCAAAAATGAAATTAGTCAGAGTTTTAAATCAAATAAAAACGAAATCATTATTAATTTACCTAATCAACGAACAACACGATTTTTTACTTAATTTATTTTTTTCTTTTTGTTAGGTAACAAGTTATTATTATTATTGAAATGCAACCATTTCATGCTAAAATAATTAATTATTTCGTAATATACTCATATTTATGACATTATGGCCACGACATATATAAAATGTTGATATGTACTGAAATTGTATTCTGCTCTTAAATGCAATAATGTATAAAGATTTTCAAAAGAAACTTTATATTCCTAATTTTTTATTTAAGAACTCAATATATAAAACCTAAAATGTCTAAAATTATAGTAAAAGAGAGAAAGTTGTAATTTTAAGATAAAAAATGTTGAAAAGCTATGAACTAAATAATATTTTTATTATCTTATTTGCATAATATGTAATTCTAAAACAGCGTTTTTACGACGTTGTTACAAAAATTGCCTTAATAATTTTATTTAATGTAATAAATTGTAGCAAAATAAAAATTTAGCACGCAGTGTACGCAGATAGAAAGTAAACGTGTAAAATCCATAAATATTTTGGTTAATTGGCCAGCGCATGTTGGCGCTTTTTTTAAAAGCTTAGCTATATAGAATTATTTATTCTGGTGTCAATTAAGCATAACTTTTTTGTGAATTTATTTTATATGAATTTATGCGGTGTTGAGTTCTAAGGCTTAACAGGCAATGGCTTGATTTCGGACGTTAAGTAGAGAACGTAGTGTCTTTGCACTAGGATCTCTCCTACTATCCTGCTGCTTTAAAACGAGTGACGCTGCTATTTTATAGGACATTCCATATTTCGTTTTTCCTTAAGAATATGAATAATGTCCATCTAAAATGCTAATTAAACTAACATATTTAAGTGAAATAGCGTATATAAGTCATGTAACAGTATTCCTAATCAAAGTTACCAAAAATGAATAATAATTGAATTTTGATGTCAGCTATGTTTATTGGCAATTTAGATTGATAAATATCTACAATCTTTTTAATATTGTTTTTACATTAAGCAACGTAACAAATAATTTGACGACAATATGATAATTGAAAAGTAGTAATAAGATGTAATTGCAAGCTCTAAGCAAATTTATTATTAATAATTAATGTGTATTTAAAATTATTATATTAAATCGAACTAATTTGGTTAATTTATTAAATCACTGGAAAACAGCAATTTTCAGAGTGGTGCCCCAAAATTTAATTAAATTTTTATTTAAATAATATTTTTACTTTTATTATTAATAATTTTATAAAGCATATCATATTTAAAATAATTAGTGTTAGGGTACTGAAAATAAATGATTTCTAAATTTATTGGATTGATAATATTGTCAAGGATAATTATGCCTAAATGTGTTGTAAATTAAGTATTATAGTAAAAATAGTATTGGAAAATGTTGTAAACTTAGCACTTTCGGTTCTGTATGTCTGATCTATGTTCTAATAAAAAAAATATAAATGTAATATATTATTACACTTATTAATTAGATCAATATGTTATCACAGAGAATTTTTTTCGAGTCAAAATCATTAAGCTGACATTTTTATAGTATTTTTTTTATTGTAAATTTTGTGGCACCAAACAAACTTTTGGCTGTGTGAATTTGTCTATTTAATTGGTACACTTAATTTTAAGTACAATAATAATAGCACTAGCCTATTTTGATATAACTTTATTCATTACTTATACACATTTTTTCAATTTAAATACACATTTAGCAAGAAATGAAATATATCTTATTAGCTTATATTGCTTTAAAATTTTATTACAATATTTATTTTACAAGTCAATTTAATACAATCTTAAGTTACTGTACTTTGTTTTATTTGTGACCTTTTTCTTCTAGACTTTTAGTAATAAATTTTACGTAATCTGTTTATATAATATTTGAATATATGGTTTTTTTTTTGTAGGCCGCGATTATGTTGCTGGAGTAGGAAGCAGCTTTACGCTTTATTCTGCTTAGCAGAATAGTCAAAGAATATAATATGAAAACTCCATCCACCGCTTTCCACCCAAATTTGAAACATTGCGTGTTTAGTGTGCGAAACTCAACACTGCGCTTTATTTTTATATATAATCAATTCCCCGACTAGGAATCCAACCGACAGCCGATTGCGTTTAAAGTAAAACGCTATCCCACTACACCACGATACGTATAGATTGAGAGGGAAATTTATACCATTTCTGCGTAAGCATGTTTGTAAAATCTATTCAGTACCATAGTTTGGTTGTCACTTGTTTTGGAATGCTTAAACTCTGTTATTAAAGTATTACGTCTCAGGTATCCAGAAATTTCCAGCAAAACCATTTCTGTTAATTTAGCCTGAAATATAAAATAAGTCATTTACATAAAATCGTGAAAACGATTTTAGATAAGCAAGCCTAGTATCCTTAGGACTTGTTACCCGGTGTTTTTAAGAACGCAAATATTTGCTACCCTGATCAGATGGGATGGGATTTTTTGTATACTAATTATAGATTACAGATTTTTGTAAACAAAATAAAACATGTCCAAACACAATGACGTGTTTTGATTGAAGTCAGAAAATCAAATTAAAAGTTAAAAGTAAAACACTTTTCTTTTATTATAGCGCTCCGAACGTGCCAACTAGTCTAATAGTATCTGTGGAATATAAAATCTACCTACGGACACGATATCGAATGGAAAGTATCGATAATGTATTCATTGGTAGTATCGAAAAAAAAGTATCCTACTCGTAAAAATATCAACCCAGACGTATCGATAACTCAAAGCATCAAGTACCTTCTTGATCTTAACAAATACTGGCAAAGTTCACTATAGTTAGACGGCATTATGATTCAAGTATTGAATGACAGTATGGGATAATAGTGTGTAATTTTTATAATATCATAATAAATAAAGTTATAGAATCGAAATAGGCCATTGTGGCGCGGTGGGACATTGTCTGATAGTAAACACGGTTGTCTCGATTCCCACCCGAATGAATGATTATATTTAATTTTTTTTTTTCGTTTTGGAAAGACAAAACGTAGCGTTGAGTTCCGCTCCACGCAATATTGTACAAGATACCTTTGCCAATTTCACCATAAGCCAAAAAGCAAAATCATATGAGTAATTTATTCGATACGATATCAGTGACTCGTTGAGTATATGTATCGAACCGAAGAATAAAGTATCGAGTCTAAAAGTATCGGAATTGAAGGGAAAAGTTCTCGATACCAAAAAGTATCGATACTTTTTTGTGTCTCTGAATCTGTCTTTACTTCAGTTTGTGTGGTGACAGAAGGTGTCTTAAAAATGGTGTGTGAAATGTTATAAAAGAATAATCTAAATGTATTATAGACATCCTCGTAATAAATCGAAAAATATAATTATATACTTTGTTTTATGTGTATCACATACATTTAGTGACTTTATTTTTGTATTTTAGTCAAAATTATATTGTGACTTGGTTTAGAGACCGCCTAAATTGTAGAGGAAAATTGAAATAATTATTAATTTGTTGTTCTTAATAACATAAACATATACATTTAAATATTAATACATTTAAGTAATATCTTAATGGCATATATTAATTTTATCTTTTTTAATGTAGAAGTAACAAGTGTTTGTTAGGTTAGGTAAAAAACATCAGTACTATTAAACTCAATAATTCATAATATTGTGGTATTAATTTCAGGGGAAGGTTAAGTGTTCAGAATTGCGCACGAAAGACAAAAAAGAACTCTTCAAGCAACTTGAAGAGTTAAAAACAGAGTTAACTAACCTTCGGGTAGCTAAGGTTACAGGAGGAGTTGCATCTAAGCTATCAAAAATGTAAGTATAAAATATATAAATAATCAATCTTTTGGTGCCTAAAAATAATTTTTTTTTAGTTTTACAATTAACTTTATATATATTTTACAATAATTAGGATTTGTTTTAGTTTCTTAATATAAGAAATACATTGGTATGCTCGTACATTTGAAGTAAATTTTGTTTAACTTATAATTGTATAATTAGATATGTATTAAATAAAGTTGTTTATTTTATGCTTACTTGCGTAGATATATAATTAATTAATGATTTAATATTTTGGTTTTAAAGAATACCATAAATAATTATACTAAACATGTTTTAACAGTTTTGATGGCAAATGCAACATCTAAAATCATGCTATTTTAATGCACAATTTAAATTGTTTTATAGACACAATGTAAAATGTCAAACTAGTCTTTAAAAAGTTATACTTAAAAAGCAATTCCTAAAGAATAGAGTATTAATTATTTAGATATATATGTAAAATAATTTAAAATTAATATGTCTTAAAAGTATTTGTCAATTGTTCATAAAAACTTTACCAGTATATTTGGGTTTTACCTAATGCAAGGGGTATTATTTGTGATAATTGGAAACTTGTATAATTTTTGATGAAAAATGAATGTGCAAGATTTGAGTTGAGTTTAATACTGTATAAATTTGTTAAATAATAGCCATATTTAAGAAACATGGCATAATTTGGTATTTAAGTACATTTTTTGAATTCATTGTATTCAATAACTATATTTATTACAACTTAGTTGGTATTCACAAATTTACTGTTTTTTTTTTCTGCCATTTATTTTGCAATCAATAATTTAAATCAGCAAGCATATGTGAATGTTTTTGTCTATAATACACTATTATAAATATTATACTCTGCGCTTTGCTTTTTCCCTGCTTGCTTCTCTCTTTTGCTTGCAGCAATTAAAAAATAAAATATCTGGTTCACATGTGAAGTTTAAAAATTTAAGATTCTATAGATCAATCAATATACTTAATGTGTATATTAGTAAAAGGCAAAGAATAAGCTTAATATTTAATATTTTTTTCAGTCGTGTTGTGAGAAAAGCAATTGCACGTGTTTACATTGTGTATCATCAGAAAATGAAGGTTAATCTTAGAAACCATTACAAAAATAAGAAGTACAAGCCTCTCGACTTGAGGCCAAAGAAGACCCGTGCTATGCGTAAAGCTCTCACAAAACATGAGGCTAAAATTAAGACCCAGAAGGAGATCAGAAAGAAATCCTTGTTCCCTCCAAGAGTGTATGCTGTGAAAGCGTAAATAAATTTTTAAATTAACTTTTAATTTTTATTTCATTATTTTTCCTTAAAACCTAGAGAACGATAATAATCAATAGTTATTCAGAAAACATTTGTAAATGCCTATTATATAGTAAGTTAAGGAATTTCATGTAAGGATTATATTTATGATACATTGCTGGGCATGCCAGGCCCATTGCATTGCAGACAGTATAGAATGCCTAGGGCTTAAGATTAAGGGGACTGCTTTAAAATACATATTAACATTCACCATCAATGTGAGCGCAACATCTCTACCTAACCAAATTTGAAAAACGAATCTTTAAATAATGCTGCCTTCAAAATATGTGTTGAAAATGAACTATAAGAGTTTTAGAAGGGCCAAGATCTTTTAGCAGATAACAGTTTTTGCTGTTATACTTCTCATGCTTACTTCTACCATGTATAAATTAACTCTAAACTTATTCTTGATGAGTTCCAAATACTTGTTTACTTTGAAATAATGATCTTTAGGAATATTTGATTCCCACGGAACTGTAAGTTCTATCAGTAGTTCTACGTTTTAGGTTGCTAAGGTAAAGAAAATGTCTATATAATGTAAAAAAAAAAAAACCAGTCTGGATGATGAAACAAAAATCCTCAGGGATTTTACTGCTACTCATAGATGACCATCATGACTGTCCAGTCAGAGGTTTGTTCCAAAATTGGGTAAGGTCTTTGTGTAGATTTTGATACAATAGACTTGAGCTGCTCTAGAATGCAGATCTCCAAGCAGAGATGCCTTATAGACTGTCGGTATGTCCAAGCGATAAATTATTTGTATAAAGCCGCTATCATACCCAAGTACAAAACCAGGGCACAAGATCAATCCAATTGTATCGCAAGGTAAGACGGGGAGATATTAGGGGTAGACCATTACATTTTTTAAGATTCCAAGTTAGCCGACATAGCTTAGGATTAAACTACAGATTAAAATTAAAATAAACTATATCTTAATTACACTTAAAGGAATACATTACACCTAAAATATTTAGTATCTTGCATTGTTATCCGTTTTTTGTATATACTGTAAAATTGTATTAACTGGACTTTGCCACCTTTGTTATTACACCTCTGATATATTTTTTCGAAACTATTTACCACTGCTTTGGAGCATGTCTTTAAGACGTTCGATGGGAACGGATGGGGTATAACCATCAATAGTCAATACTTATTACACTTGTGATTTGCCGACGAGTCATCATGGCAGAAACTCTGGAGAATCTAAAAGAAATGCTGAATAACATGGGCGTTTATTTCAAACGAGCGTATCTTGAGATGAATTTTAAAAAAACACCAAAATGATGTTCAATTGTCGTCATGTATCCCCGAGGTCAGTGGTCGTAAATGGCGATACACTTAAGGTTGTGCAGGATTATGTGTACCTTGGCGAGACTATCCAACTTGGCCGGCACTGAAGAATACGCCTTGGCTGGGCAGAATTTGGGAAGCTACGTGATTACATCTTTGAGTCGTCTATTCCACAGTACCTTAAAACGAGAGTTTTTGATCAGTGCGTCCTACCTGTAATGATCTACGTAGCCGAAACTATACACCGACACTCACCGTAGGACTCCAATAAAAGGAGGAAAGGAGTTCTGATTGCGATTATTTTTTACTTTTGTAACTGCATGACTTCTTACTGGGTGAACTAATTATGTGTATGTTATAGCAGCTAGAACATCTGATGTGTTCCCATTTAAATTTAGTTAAAGATCTGACAAGTACTTTTTAGTTTTTCGTAATAAAATTACTTTTTAGTGCATTTTAATTGAAATGGATTTTCTTTTCTTATTAAAATCTTAACTATTTTACATTTAGACTGGGTTTATCATATGAATAGGGCTGATCTTTCGTTTCTTAGCCAATCGATATAATTTTTTACTTCTTTATAACCAATATAAGTGCAAATATAATGACAGCGAAACTGAATACTTTATGTACGCGTATAGGGAAATTCAAAATTTCATTCTTCGCTTGATTCATATGGCTTAAAAAATTTTGACATTTTTGGCATAATAAAACGTGTTACTATTAAAGTAGAAGTAATACAACACATATATTTGAAATAGGGGTTTGTTTTTATAAAACAGTTTCAAGATATTAACAGTTCAGCTTTGTGCCCATATGAATCAGAATCTAAATTATAAACGAAATATTTTTTTAATTTAGAAGCTTAAACATTTTATAATATGGAAAAATACTTGATTTTTTATTTTATAAAATTAAAAGTTCCGCAACTATTCATGTGAGTTTGATACGTAACTATAGAGGGTGAAACCTTAGGTTTCGACCAAACTTAACAAAAGTTATATTATATTTAAGTAATTTAAAATCATATGTAGTCGCACCATTGGACTCGTAATTAGGCGTCTCAGCTCAGATATATGTGATTTGGATTCCGATCTGGACCGGGAAATTTGAATAATGATACTTTTGACTTTAACAAACAAGTAATAAAACTTTAACTAATTAATTAAAACCCAAAATAAGGTTGTGATATAGTTGTATATAGACGACGCTACTACATAAATTACATAATATATAAACAAAGATTTAAGTATGTATTCTAATCATTTGCCCAAGGAGGCGGTAATAAACATTATAATTAATAATAACAACAGTAGATACCTACATAATGGCGCTTTTGGTTTTCAGTCTTGCTAAGTTCTTTAATAAAGGCTTTACGAGGGTAAATATGTCTTAAATATGTAAAAAAAAAAAGAGTTTATCTTAGCTTAATCGTAACTTAATCTGCAAGAAATATATTGGTGTAATACCCTCTACAATCTGACTAGTGTTCATAACGCACTATAATGGTCAGAGGCAGGGTATAGCTCGGCAAAAAAAGTCTGGTATCCCTAGGCCCTAATTTGTCAAATGTTTGTGCTCTTGCTCTGTCAATATAGCTCTTTTTTATAATTTTCGTCATCGTACTTACCATTTACATAGAACTAAATCTATAAGAAATATTTATATTAACTTTAAGTAAGCTTTCTGGTTTATTATTCTTGTAATTTCTGAACGTTAGTGCTTATTCCATTTTACGGTATAAATATACTTATTAAATGCTATATTTACTGCTAATATAAATAAAATTTTAAGCACTTTAAATTAGTAATGACTTGTTACTTACACTTAAATAATTTGTATATACTTCTGTTTATTAATATGAGCTCATCTAGAAAAAGAATGAATAAACAGATTGCATAAATATTAAATGTTAATGTCAAAAGTTCCCCGCTTCTGTGCCGCTCTAGTGTATTTATAACTTGCATTTGCGGTTGTTTTCATATATAAACTTATATTATTACGCTAAGTTCTATGACAAACATGATGTTATTTTATTTTTTATTTATGTTTGCAAACTTTAAAATTATAATAAGCAGCCTAGTCAACGGATACGTTGCTTATTGTCCTTGTATGGGTATGTTTATATTACATATAATAAATAACTTTGTGATCACATGTTCAAAAGTTGTTCATACACGACTAACGTATAATTCAATACCCTTAATTTTAGGTAGATTTGGAAACCAAGCAGATCATTTTTTAGGCGCCTTAGCATTCAGTAAAGGTCTAAACAGGACGCTTATATTACCACCATGGGTTGAATATCGATATGGAGAATTAAAATCTATACAAGTTCCATTTGATACTTATTTTGATATACCTTCACTGAATCATTATCATCCTGTAATAAGTATGGAATTATTTATGAAAAATATAGCACCAGACTTGTGGCCCCCACACAAAAGAATATCATTTTGTTATACACAAAGGATAGGAGAAATACAAAATAGTTGCAATGCTAAATCGGGTAATCCTTTTGGTCCATTTTGGGATACTTTTAATGTAGAATTTGTTGAGTCACAATTTTATGGACCTCTTAATTATGATGCAACTAATATGAATATGATGGAGCAATGGAAAAAGAAATATCCAGCAGACTTGTGGCCTGTTCTAGCATTTACAGGTATATCAAATCTTGAATTTCTGATTTAGTCTGAAAACTTATCGTTAGTGTGGTGGTAACTTTTATACCCAAAGAGCAGTTAATTTTACTGTGTTCAATTCTTAATTTAGGTGCACCAGCCAGTTTTCCTGTCCAATTAGAAAATGTCTCCTTACATAAATATTTAACATGGAGCAAGGATATCCTTGAAAAATCAAAGTCATTTATAAAGAAGAATATGAGTGGTGGTGGATTTTTGGGAATCCATTTAAGAAATGGGCAAGACTGGGTAAAGGCTTGTCAACATATACCTGATAGTCCTAAATTATTTTCAGCACCACAATGTGTAGGTTATAAAAATGAAATGGGAAAATTAACAATTTCAATGTGCCTTCCACAAAAGAGTGATATTTTAAAGTAAGATGAATTAATCTGAAGTAGATTGTATATAATAAATAATTATATGATATTAATGATTTATATTTATATATTTTAGGCAAATGAAGAGAGTTCTTAAGAAAAATAAAGATATAAAGTATGTTTTTATTGCATCTGACTCTAATCATATGAAAGAAGATTTTGAAAATGCTTTAGAATATTTAGATGTGACAATAGTAATATTAAAACAATCTAATCCTCACCTAGATCTAGCTATTTTAGGACAGGCCAACTACTTTATTGGCAATTGTGTGTCATCTTTTACAGCCTTTGTTAAGAGAGAAAGAGATGTGAAAGGACTTCCATCACAATTTTGGTCATTTCCAGATAGAAAAAAAAATAAACATGAAGAGCTTTAAACCTATTGAGATTTGTTATTTTTACAAATCAGTGAAATTCTAAAATACATGCTTTTTAAATATTTATTTCTTTTAATGTTTATCATTTGCAGCAGTAGTTAAACAGTGTTTTAAAGTTGATGATGACTTATTCTCCAAAAGAATCCAAATGAAATGCTCCAATGTTTTCCTTACTTTAAAAGTATTTTGATAAAAGAATAATATTAACAGGATACATTTTTTTTATAAAATAACAAATCATATTTAATAGATTTTTTTAATATTTCACTTCAACAATGTTGTTTGTTAAACTTATATTTATAAATATAGTTTTATGCTAAGCCAGAAAAGAAATCTGCAGCATTTTTAAAACTACTTGAGGGTAAGTTATTTACCATATCTTTTCTTTTATTCTGTTTATGGTTTACATCTATAAGAGTATCAATGGATTCAAAATATGATATATTCCAAAATTTAACATCATTAGCATGTGAACAAGATCCTATATACTGGCCATCATGACTTATATCAAGTGCTTCTACAGGCAAAGTGTGTTGACCCACCACACCTAATTGTCTCTGTGGGAACATATGAGCTGCTCGAAGTATACCATCTTCTCCAGATGACACAACTATATTTTGTGTAATAGGCACCATACACTGTATAGAGTGTTTTTGTCCTACATATTCATCACTATGAAGCCCGAACTCCTTCCAATTAAATAAATAAAATTTTCCAACTGATGATCCAACTAATAATTTAGTATCAGAGCGAAAAAGTCCCATACATATTAACTCTGAATCATATTGTTCAGATGTTGTATATATTTTACTGGAAATAAAAACACACTTAGTTGTATTAAAAATTGTAAATTTGGAAAGTTAAATGTAAAAGTGAAAAGTCAGACTAGAAGTAATTTTTAAACAGTTTGTCTGATATATTCCTTATAAAATTTTGTGAACTGACTTAATCAACTATTATGCTAACGACCCCACCTTCCTTTTAAATCAATTGTTGTTAGCATGCCATCACCACCTGCACAAACTACATATTTTTGTGCTTCATTTGTTATCATGTCGGAAACATATTCCTCACCAACTTTTATACTAAATATAGCATCTTGTCTTCTTAAGTCCCACAATTTTACAGTACCACTGTCATCACCTATAACAATAAGACAAGTGAAAGTATATTTTCAAAAATTGACTATAAAATTGTTTTATGTACTGTTTCCTGGCAACTTAGATCTATAGAAATTTTTAATATCTTAAAAGTAATTGTAAAACACATCAATGATTTCTACTATCATAGTGTAAACTCATATTTTTAGTTTGTACTTTTGTTTTGGATTTGATTTTCAAATTTATTTGAATTTTAACTAACCCGTTACTATTTTGTTTTGATCTAATGACAGTAGCTTATAAATTGGTTCTTCATGAGCATTCTCAATACACTGTTTCAATTTTCTAGTTTCCACATCTGTTGCAATTATTGCTTTATCCTAGAAGAAAATAAATAGTATTATTTGTATTTGTGTTGTATATTTACTCATACAAACTAACATTAATTTTGCTTACTAACTTTTCCTGTTGTGAACATAATAATTCCGTCATCATCAAATTCTACATCTCGGCAAGCTTTAGTGTGAAGTTCCAAGGTATTAAGAAGTTTAGTTTCTTCATTGTTATACTCATATAATAAAACATCTCCTACTATATTAGCTAATGCTATAATATTTTTTGAGGGGTGAAATGATATATCAACAATGAAATCTTCACAAGTAATACTAGGAGGATGATCTCGTGGTCGATTTTTTTCAGCTTTAATTGCTTTGACAACTTCATCTTCTTCATCATCATTCTCATTATTATCGTCATCTTTGTCTTTCTTTTCTTCTTGATTATTACCACTTGCTTCTCCACCGTCCTCTAAAAAAATGTTTATATGTATAGTATAAATTTCACTTTTACTCAATAAAAGGAAAGAGGAAACACAACCTTACATACCACTGGAAGATAATTGATCTTGTTCGAATTCAGAATCTTCATTAAAATCGTGACTACTATCGTCAGATGAATCGGTATCAAAAGTTCTAAAATCTAAAGTCATTTTGCAGTAATTTGTTTTCTTAATGTAATAATAAAAAAATCGTTAGATTTTCTATATATGAAATATTATTACTTGAGTTTTAAAGCCAAGACAACAAGTACTTGGACTACAACCTACATTTTCAAAATAAAAATAACAATGTGATCGGTGACATTGACATCCACATTTTCTTATTCTGACAAAAGTTCTGTATAATATGCTCTTCAATACATGAAAAATAAAAGACAATATTTTACATTCTTGTACAATAAAACATCTACGTCATTTATATATCGTGAGCAACATGTACACGCCAAATTCTGCTACACATGATTTTTTACGTATATATTTTTTTTCTCGGCTAGTAATATACAATAAAGATAATTTAAACATTACTTGTTTATGATAAGTAGGTGTTGAAGTAAGTATGAGAAAATGACTTATAAAAAATTACTTCCTTTTCAAATAAAAACAAACAATTTTAAATTACCCCTGTTATTTCAAGGAATGTTAAAAAATATTATCCTGATAGAAACAGTTTAGAAATGCATCTGTCAAATTGACAAATGTCAAACTATGTATCATAAAGATCCTAAGAATGAATTGTATGTACAAATACACTTCTAAGTGATTGACGGTACGCCAGAAACGCCACAACTAAAGAACTGACCTGAAGAGCGTACACATAGAATAGTAAATACATACAAATTACTTCTCACTGTAGAAATTAGAAATCTAGTTTGGAATAGCTAATTTGTCTTCATCATGTGAAAACAAAGTCCAAATTATTAGTTATATTTGTGTATCTTCAAGATTGTTTAGTGCATAAAATTTAAGTTATCTAATTTATGCAATGTAATATTAATAATTAAAATTTGTTTTTTAGAATAATTCAATAGCTCTATACTACGCTAATGATATCCATCGTAATAGTGTTACCCGAACGGATTAAAGGTAAATACTTTAAATTATTATGATTTTTGAGGGTTTCCTTTACAGATTTATATATTCTGTTGGTTTCCAAAAATGGTGTCTAAAAGTCCTATAATTAGTTACGCATTTGTTATAAAAAAAAGTTTATATTATAATTTGTACAATACAATCTTTGTCACGAATTGAATAAGTTTCTATATTTTATATAATTATAATACAGTTATACATGCACAGACTAAAATTACTTCATATACTTGTATAATTTTTCTTATTAGAATTATAAGTAGGTTTGATTTGTGTTGAATGTTTAAATTAAACTAATCACTAATTATGATTGTCTAGTGAATTAAGTTATAATGTATTAATTACACCATATATATTTCATAATAGTGATGGATATAATTGCTTAAAACCACTTGTGTGCTACAATATCTCCTGGTTTACCAAAATTGTGAGAATTAAACTATTCATATTTTTTATTCTATATTTTATAAATTCAAATTTAACAAATGATTGAGCTGAGTATTTATTTAGAATATGATTTCAAAGGTATAAAAATGTAAGATCCACCATAATTAGATAATGGAGACTAGGTCCTTTTCAATTGAATTATTATCAAAGTAATTAATTTCCAGTGGAATTTATATTCTTTTACGTAATTTATAAATTTCTTTGGTTATGAAGATCTAAATTCAATTTATAATCTATTTTTTTTTCTTTTTTATTGTTATTGTTAACACTCGACATGTGGTCTTTATCTCTTGCTTGAATTATTTTATTTTAATTAAATTTGCTATTATGTTTACATTACTTAAAACTAAACAAATACATCGAGATTGTGTTCTTATTCTTTGTATTTTAACTGTTTAATTTTACTTAGAGATTTAAATAAACGAAAAATAAATACCACAGTATCAAATACGTCAGTCGTTAATGTTTATAAACTCGTCAACGTCGCTACAACGCCGATCCTACCTACCTTACTCCACCGGCACGTGCACTGTACACGCGACTCGCGTGACCTACTATTGGTTCGTAAGCTGGTCACGTGGTAAGCTCTGGGCAGTTTTATTAAATTTACCTATTTACGTACACGTACGTCTTGTTTCAGTCTACTATTGTAAATAATTATATAAATTAAAAAAATATTTATAATGTTATTAGTATAGAAATAATAACTGTTTTATTCGAATTCCGAACGACGAAATAAGAATTATAGACATATGTAGCACGCAGCTGGACTTATGCTAGACAAATTTTACATTTTTTTCGGAAATATATACATATATATCATGTCACATGCTTTAAGAATGTACATACAAACTTAGTTTCCACTGTATTCGAATAACACACGAAAAACGTCAATGCAGTTGCAACTATTCATATATATATTTATATAGATATTAGGTTAATGACAATTTGTGTGCATATTTACATACCTGCCATACAAATGAGTATTATATATTTTTTAACGCAAAATTTATTTTTATATAGGAAGACTTCTTCGAGTATCATCAGTTTTATTAGTAATTTGTTTTTTTTCCAGGTAAAAAATGGAGTGGGTTCTTAGAAGTCCCCAGATTCATAACACCTTCAGCAATCTCGGATTTGCACATGCAGATGGATATCACATAAACGAAAATTGTAATGGTATGTATAAAAAAATAAATATTAGACAGAAATTAGTAATTTAAAACAGTTCTGTTCAATGTAATATGTTACATTATTTACAGCTGCCTTAGAATCTATACTACAGAACATATTGACAGAAGATAAATATTTACGTACCTATAGAAGAAGTATTAGCTTTGGCCAAAACATTCAAAAAGATCTTATACCACTTTTAATTCACACTAAAGATGATAAGACGGTAGAATTATTGATAAAAATATTAGTTAACTTGACTATACCAGTAGAATGCCTGTTATCCGTAGACACTATAGGAAAAACTGATATAGGTAGACATACCATATTTGAGATTAACAATTTGCTATCTTTAACAAAGATCGCCATTACCGATCATCGGGCAACAAAAGTCATAATTGACTTTTTAAAAAAGAATGCAGATGCAGATCAAAAGGCCAAGTTGTCTACTGAACAATGTACGAACATTAGCAACACTCTTCTATTTTTGCGTAATATTTTACACATTCCCGAAGACATCAATTGTCTGAATGTGACGTATGGCGGCCCGCCGCACACCATACAAAATCAGTTATTATGGAATCTGTTCAGTCAGAGCATCGACAAAGTTCTAATAAAATTGATGACGATCCCCGATGCGGTAAGTGACTGTAAGTAAGTAAACATAGGCAAGCATGCAGACATGAGCAGTTATGATTTTGGGGTAATTTTTATTTTTTCCTTTAATTATTTAAATGGCAAAAGTGGCATAGAACTTAATAACAATTACCAAAAGTTTCATAAAGAAATATATATTTTTATTTATTCATTTTAGGTAAGAGTCAAGATGTGTGTTTTGTATTCATTTTTATTTACAGATAAATTGGGGAGTTACGATGGTCCAATTAATTGCTCTCATTTACAAAGACCAGCATGTGACCACGTTACATAAACTCCTCAATTTATGGCTTGAGGCGTCACTGTCTGAGAGTTCCGAGGATAACGAAAGTAATACTTCTCCTCCGAATAGAGGTAATTAAACCCGATATGATAATATCAATAAGTCATCGTGCCGTGGTGGACAGTTTCTGATTGTAAACGCGATTGATTGTGGTTTCGATTGCATCTCGGGATTATAATTATATTTAAATTATTTTTCTTTCCCGCTCTGGTAGGATAAGCCACAACGTTGATCCCCACCACTTAATATGTCTCAAATTCAGGCGGTAAACAGAGAACAGAGTGTCTTCACACCAGATTCTTTCTGCCTAGACTAATATGCTGTAAAAAGCGTAAACCTAATAAAGTTATGAAGGGTAGTATATTTTCAGGGTGATATGACTATTCAGTATATTAGAACTTTGTTACGTGATTATTTGAAAATCAATTGTTCGAATTAAGAAATAATAATAACTAACAAAATGAGCTTAAAAATTACATTATTTCAAGAAATATATAATTATTTCAAAACTGTTATAATATTTTAATATAAAATTACTGGCATTCGTACATTAGCAGCATTCGCGAATATTCGCGATTTATTTATATTAGCATTATTATTCACGGGGAACGACGCGAATACTTGGCGAATTCTTCTCTTTCTCTGTTTCAAATCGCGAATACTTGGCGAATTCTTCTCTTTCTCTCTTTTTCTGTTTCAAAGGTTTCATTGCCAATAATAAAGAATTGTAAACCATTGTCGAATATATAAAAAAAAAAAAAAAATAGTCCCGCTGAGTTTCTTGCGCCGGTTCTTCTCAGGTCTGAGGCATTAAATTTAGTGAACCGGTGGTAAATTATTTGACGTTCAAAAAATGAAGCTTGTAACTTCTTATTTTGAATAAAATTATTTTACTTTGACTTTGAATGTATTTCATTATGATAATTATGTCTATGAATGAATATGGAATTGAATAAAAAAATATTAGGGCTATTACTAGTGTAATAAAAATATTAACAAAAATACCATATAATTACCATTATATTTAAGAAGTAATAACAATCATTTAGTGAGGGTTAATTAAATAAATAATACCTTTACCTTAATCTAATAAGTATCTATTTGTTATATATGAACTTATTGATAAAATAAGGTTACATACAATTCACTTTACATTTATAAAAAGTTATGTCGAAGATTGTCATATTTGTTCTTGTCATTGAATTATAATATTAAAATGAGATTGGATAAATAATAATGTCTTTAAATATAATAGTGGCGACGAGATAAAATTGTTTTTACGTAAAATTCATGTACAAACATGAATCAGTTACACTCAGTTAAATTCCACGAGTACCAACCCGGGAATGAAGATTTTCGACATTACATAGACAGATTGAATTACTGTTTCATTGCGAACAACATTGTTACGGATGAAGCTAGAAGAGCTAATTTTTTTACTGTTTGCGGAGCACAAGTGTATGAATTAGTTGTAGCATTGATAACACCTCTACAAACATATGAAGTCAGATATGAAACTATTGTTGATATATTGGCAAGACATTACACACCTAAGGCGAATGAAATTACTATGACATACAGGTTTTACAACAGGAATCAAAGGGAAGGGGAAAAAGCGAGTGATTATAATACTGAGCTAAGGAAAATAGGTGCTTACTGTAATTTTGAAAATCTAGAGCGGAACCTTAGGGATCGCCTTGTGTGCGGTATGCGCGATGAAAAACTTAAATTTGATTTATTGAAAAGAAATAACCTGAATTACCAAGAAGTTCTAGATGAGATGATTGCAGCAGAGATGGCACATCAGGACGTAACCTTAATGCAATCAGCTGGTGCATCCTTGGACATTACAACTAGCAATAAGTCAGGTCCTAATGGCGAAGCTATGGATATAGGAGCTGTGCATGAAAGTTCCTTTAAATATCGTTTATGCTACAGATGTGGAGACAAGCATAGCGGTTTATGTCGTTTTATTAACACAATTTGTAATTATTGTAGGAAAAAAGGACACATAGAAAAAATATGTACACAGAAACGTAAGCAGAATAGTGGTAAAAAGATTAATTACGCCGCCGAGAGTGACAAATCGGATGATTTCCTAAATGGAATCTATTGTTTAAACGAAGAAAAACAAAATTATCAACGAAAGATACCCCCTGTGGAAGTAAAAGTATTATTATGTGGTGTTAAGGTGACTATGCAAGTGGACTCTGGTGCTTCTTATTCTTTAATTAATTTTGAAACATTTAATAGTTTACCAGTTTCTCAAAAGAACTTATTACTACCGTTATCTTTACAATTATCGACATGGACTGATACACCTGTGAAGTTGTTAGGCCGAA